>BFEA01000005.1:78389-91796 GCA_003427395.1 Chara braunii | reverse complement strand
GTCGAGCAAGCGTCGCGTCGTCAACGAGTGAAGTCAGCATTGACGCAAGACTGAATAATGAATGTCAAAGGCAACAGGTCAACGCTTATGTAGCGATGACGCGGGGTCTGGACCCCGGGTACTCGAATCCTCAGCCGTCGGATCTCTTCGCAGATGACGGCCTGGATTGGCCCGAAACCAGATCTTCCCTGGTCTGCATGTTGTCTTGGTACCTGCGCACAACAAGTGTGTGTATTTGACCAAGGGCCTGGACACGGTGCCTTTGACCGGACAGTTGACTTAGACCTTTGAATTTCCATGGCAGCGCATGGTCGCACTGCTTGGATGCAGGCCAAGGTTGCCCTGCGTCGTCTGGGCCTTGTTTCGGGCCCAGACTACTGCTGCAGAAGACGGGTTACTGCATTTCTGCCAACCCATTTTCGAGTTCCATAGCAGAAATAATTAAGACTTCAACCCACGTTCATATGCAGATACAATATCAGGAGCAGTTTCAAGTAGTTCTCGTTTACTAAACCATCTGTCCTCAGATGGTGCTTGAGACCTGAAACATACCTTAAACTGCTTCTGAGGTCGTCCAAGTCCTCCCGTAGAGAATTAACCATGCTCTATGATTCTTTCTACCTCGTATCTGCCTTCCATAGATGGCGGAATCATAGATGGTCTGTGTGGAAATTCATTCCCTTCTACATAGGGCAACAGTTTGGATGCATGAAAGACAGGATATGTTTTGAGATGAGGGGGTATATCAATACGATAAGACGGTCCCTCTACATCTCCAATTACTTTGAGAACTTCCCAGGGTCCAAAATAGACAGGCAGAAGTTTCTAAGACACATCGTCTTCTAAGGAAAACTCTTTGGGCTTTACCCAGACGAAGTCACCTTCCTTGAATGTAGATGGTCGACGATGCTTATTCGCTTGTTCGATCATCTGGTCATGAGCTTTCTTTACCTTCTTTATGTCTTCTTGAAACAAAACTGCATACTCTCGCGTCCCTGGAGGTAACCTAAGGAACGGGTCCCGCGTTAGCACATCAATGTGACGCATGGGTTTCCACCCCTTGTGCAGTGCGTTTGGTGCACGACCCGTAGCGGTGTGAACACTGTTGTTACATGCACGGGCTATTTTGGGTAAGTTATCATCCCAATCAATCTGATCAGGTCTCACATACATGCGCAAGAGCTGCTGGCACAATCGGTTCATCTGCTCACTTTGTCCATTCGTTTGAGGGTGTCGCCCTGACGACATAGTCAAACGTGTACCATATGCTTCCATAAGCTTTTGCCATGGCATACTTGTGAAGCTTGCATGACGATTAGACACAATGGAGAGGAGAAACCCATATTCTGTTAACCATCACATCTGAAACTTTTGGATCACAAGTCCAGTTCTTGCTTCAGTAGGTAAGGGAATAAACATGACATATTTAGAGAAACGATCCACAACAACCATTACTTGACTGTTGCCGTTACGGCTCTTGGTGAGGCTCATGAAATCAATTGAGATGGACTCACCTGGTTCACTCGGAATTGGTAAGGTTTCAGGAGACCAAGTGGATTCTCATGTGAAGGTTTGTTTCTTTGACACACCAGACAGGTGCGCACTAAGTTAGTACGTCTTCCTTTAATCCCTTCCATTCAAAGCGCTCCCTAACCTCGGCGTTAGTTTCTTTGAATCCAAAATGACCCTCAGAATCGTGACATTCCCCAATTAACAAACTTTTAATCTCTTCCTTGTGAGGAATACACAATCTTTATTCAGTCTGGTCTAACAAGAAAAACAAACCATCGGTTACACGGTAGTTGGGATGTAGAGTTGGGTCTTTTGCAAGGACATCAATGATAGGCTTCCAAATAGGGTCAGTAGCATATCCTTGTCGAATTCTATCTTTCAAATCACTCCCAACATCTACATAAGAGACAATTGCACCAAAGAAGTCACACCTTCTAGACAATGCATTTGCACCCACATTAGACTTACCTTTGATAGTTTTCAACTCAAAATCAAAGGTATCAATGAATGCAGATCATCGAACGAGCTTATCAGAGAACCTAGGTTGTGTTTTTATCCACTTCAGAGTAGAGTGGTCCGAGTACACAGTAAAGTGCCTCCCTAATAAGTAGTGCTTCCATGTGTTTAGTGCACAAACTAAGGCGTATAGTTCCCTCTCATAGGTGGAGTTGGCGACTTTTTCAGACGACAGTCATGCAGTCATGAACTCAATGGGTCTATAACCCTTGCCATCGTTTTGTTGGAGTATTGTGCCAATCCCAAACTGACTTGCGTCAGTAGTGACAATGAAGGGTGGAGACGGGTCAACAATTTTCAGAACTGGGTAGTGAGTCAATGCATATTTCACCTTTTTGAACGAAGACTCACAGTCTTTGTCCCACAACCAAACATTTTCTTTCTTCAGTAATCTTCTCATTGGTGCGGCAATCAGTGAGAAGTTCCTAACGAACTTCCTATTTTAACTTGCCAAACCAAGGAAAGACCGTAGCTCAGTTATAGACTTTGGTCGTGGCCAATCTCTAATTGCTGATATTTTCCTTTCTTCAGGCCTTGAGCCATTTTCATTCACTATATGTCCTAAGTATAAGACTTCAGACTTAGCAAACTCAGATTTTTTTGGATTTAGCTTGAAGTTGCCCTCACGCAACCTTGCTAATACTAGACGTACATCTTTCTCGTGATCTTCTAGTGTCTTACTATACACTAGAATGTCATCGAGATAGACAATGACAAACTGATCCAACCATTGACGAAAGAGTTCATTCATAGATCTTTGGAAGGTTGTTGGGGAAGGTATTACCACAAACTCGAAGTGACCATATCTTGTTCGGAATGCAGTCTTGTGTTGATCTGCGGGATCCACCTCGATCTGGTGGTATCCAGACTTTAGATCAATCTTATTGAAGAACTTGCAGCCCTGCAACTAGCCCAACAAGTTGTCAATACGTGGTAGAGGTTCGACATTCTTAACAGTGACGACATTCAACCCTTTATAGTCAATAGAAAGACGCAACTCACCTTCCTTTTTGGGCACAAATAGGACAGGGGCACCATAAGGAGAAGAGCTAGGGCGAATCCATCCTTTCTCCGTTAAGTCCTGCAGTTGCTTTCTGAGTACCTCAAGTTCCCTCGGAGACATTCTATAGATAGGGCCCTTGGGAATCTTACTGCCAGGAATAATTTCAATGGTGTGTTGTATAGCACGCGCAGTTATTCCTGTTGGCTCGATTTGTAGATCTTTATACTCATCCAAGAGTTTCTCAATCGAAGGAGAGCAGGAAGTAGAGCATTCTCCTACTTTCTTCACTATGACCATCATTGAACGAAATGTTGGATAACTCATACAGCAGAAAGAGAGACTAGAGTCAGAGCCAGACTTATGAAACAATTTGATTGGTTTCAAATCAGATTGTGCGTCACACAATTGCACAATCTTTTCTTTGAACTCGAGATCTGGGTTGGCTACCTCGTGCCAAACCATTCCCAGAATCAAGTCAAGCGGTAAATTCTTTTCGACAAGGAAGGATACCTTGTGTAGATTTTTTTTTCCTTCCTTGGTACGAAATCGGGACTTGACACGATCAACATATTGGGATACAGTGATCGTGCTTTTGTCAGCTAGGATAGACGTGATAGGTCGAGACAAATTCTTTACCTTCATTCTGAGATGCAACTTGCGAATTGCTTTCTCGGATATGTAGGATCGCGTAGATCCTGAGTCCAATAGTGCACCTACACGTGTATGTGCAATCTCTACATCGGTGAGTAGTAGGTCAGCTTCGTAGTGCCAGCAACTCGTTACCAAGCTCGTCAAGAGAGTCGCCCAGAGAGATAGAACATAAGACAGGTTCAGGGTGTTCCGGACGATGGGCCGAAGAAGAACCATCCTCTGCCATGCGAGTCAAAGGGTTAGAAGGGGTCGTAGGCGCCTTACCTTCATCTTGGTCCAAACCCTTTGGCTCAGTAGGAGCAGATGCTACTCCTACTGGCGGCTCGCTTTTGGGTTACGAATTAACAGGCACCATCTGATCACATGGCCTGCAGTTCCACACTTCAGGCATTGCGCGTTATCCATCCACTCCTGCCAAGTTTCCTGTGATCTTTTCCCAAGGCTTCCCGGCCGCAATTTCGGGATGCTCGGGAAACGAGCGTGGTTTCTTTTTCTTTATCGGTGGTTGTGGTCCTCCCTTGCTGACCACTGCAGCAGTGACTTCCCCCTTCCCAGACTCACTGCTGCTCACCACACCCTTGGCCCCCAATGGCCACTTCTCCACAGTGTCGTCATCAAAGACGATGAGGGTATGGTCTTGGCGCTTTTGGCGCCAAAGTATCCGCTTGCCTGTACCTGTACCACCACCAAACTTCACAACAGATGCATAGGAATTCTTTACCTGAGATGTCATTTGCTCTCGTTGGAGAGCAAGGTCTCGAAACTGCCTGTAATTGTACTTGCCTGACTTAGACTCTGCCACGAGTTGTCCACGGATGGGCTCGGGCAGAGCACGGGAAGATGTACAAGACTTGGTTGTCTTGTAGGTTCAATCCAGGAACCTGCAGCAACCGGTCAACTTCCTTAGACAAGGATTCCACAGAGGTCCAATGTTTCTGACCAATTGTGGTGAGCTGTTCAAAAACCTTGTCGGCTGTCATTTTGTCCAAGAAGCGTTCCTTGATCTTACCAAGGAACTGCTCAAGGTTCAATGTTCCAGCCCACTCCCCAATGTCATCGAACCCTGCTGCATTGGCTTCGGCCAAAACCCATTCCTTCGCTTCCCCCCCGAGACAAGAGGTAGAAAAAGCAACCTGGGATTCGGGTTCAACAAGGGTCGTCCCGCAGTACGTTTGTATCTCTGCAATCCACGACAATAAATTTTTGTCTTTCTTGTTGCAGAACGTGAATGGCAATTTCATTTTTACTTTCTCCTTCTTCTTGGGTTTCTCAGGTTGTGAGGTGACTTCGCTTCCTCCGGGAGACTTCGGCGGACTCGAAGGCTCCCCCTTTTTCTCTTTTGTTTTCTGTGTCTCTACCTTGAGAGACTTCATTGCATCTCCCAACAATTTATTCGGCTTCTCTTCCTTTCATGTTGCAACTACCTCCGTCACATGTTGCTTCCCTTTGACCAGGTTCGTGATTGTCTGTAATCCCGTGGCCACATCATCAATTCGTGAAACAGTCTGGTCAATCTTCATCTCCAGGTGAGCGAGACAAGTCACAAGTTGAGCCAAAGAGATTGCCCGTTCTTCTCCTTCAGTCTGAATGACAGTTTGTCTGATTTCTTGAACTTTTTGTGCTTGCTGTTCGTTCTCCTCTCTTCTTCGCCTCATTTCTTCCTTCTTTCTTTTTTCCTTCTCAAGTGCTTCTTCAATTTGTTTAATATTTTCGTCCATGGCTTCTTCAAACACAACCCCTGCTCTCTCTTCTTTCCGATCAGCAATCTTGGAGAGTTGACACTTGATTAGTGTATCCTGAACCTGAATGACGTCGGTGCCAGTCTCAACCGATTCAATAGCATCATGTAATGCTCTTAATTTGAACTGGCTCCGGACATGAGCCTCAATCTCAGCACCGGCGTCATGAAGTTCAGAAATCAGTTTGTCCAAACGGCCAATCAAGACTTGTTTCCGCTCTTCCACTTGTTGCCTACCGTCTTCCCCCGAACATAACGCACCCTAAAAATGAATGTATACAAGCTATATTTGCGGCCAGATACAACCAAAATAAGGGTGCGTTGTGTTCGGGGGAAGACGGTAGTTCGGGAGTCGGGAGTCTCCTCATCAACAACAAACATGAGTGAGACTGGATAAAAGAGAAGAGGAATAAAACAAGTAAGCACCGACAATTTCAAAGAATTCCAGAGAAAAGACATCGTGACGTGCGTCTGCCGCACAATAAATAATCAATAAACAATAATAAATTCCACGGCCGCACTGATCTATAACAGCAATATTTTAGAGGACCAAAGAAAAAGAACAAATACAATTATTTTTATTTCTAACTATTGTTGTTCTTTGTCTGTCTGTGTGATGACGTCCTAAACAAGAGTGTACAGGTACCATTTCAGGCCCGCGTGATCAGATACGTCACACAAGTAAGTACGCACAGCACCACAACACAGCAAATGACAAGGTAAGTATGCCTACATCAACAGCAAACAGTTTGTCAGCAATCTTCTTCTTCTTTCCTCTGTGTCGTCCTGGTGTCAATGCGATGTTGCACCCCTCGTGACAGCTGGCACTACAACTGTCTCGTCAGATTTTCAATCAGTCGTACCACCGTTGCCTTCGGAGTGCTGCTCTTACTTGGCAGACACCTGCCTGCCACATGTCATCCCTAGAGTGCCCACATAGCAGATCCTGCCACGTCAGCACCTGGTCCAATCAACAATTGTGGGGATGCCACGTCAGCAAATCTGTGCACTGTCCTTCCTACGTGCCTCTTCCAGGTGTCTTCTTGTGATACCGTCGTCGAACCAGCCAATCGAGACAATGTCACGTTAGCAGGTGATCACCACGTCGAGAGGACTAGTGTGATGATCCTTCCAGACCACTTCAACAATCAGTGACGTCGTCCAAAGGCCACGTCAGCACCTGATTGGGACCTGGTCGCGCGTCAGGGACCTATGCAGCGGTAATCGCCACATCAGCAGTCAGGTCCCTGGATATGGCACGTAGTATGCCACGTCATTATGGGATCGCGACCCTCTCTGTCACGATCTTGGCTATTCCACGGTCACTCTTGGTTGGGATCCCAACTGCCAAGTCAGCATGCGCGTCAGGATCGGGTCTTCTCGCCAGCAAGTCTATTCCACGTCAGCATCACCGACGGTCGTCGTCGATGTCAGGAGTACAACTCGGATACCAAATTGCAATGAACCTAGATCGTGAAGACACTTGTCAACAATGCAAGCCCAGATGAATGTCAATCCGCTGATGATTATCAATAATCAGACTCATGTCCAAATAGAATGAGATGTGATAATCATACACAGACGAAGGAGAGAGGAGGGAGATTAGACAAAGGAGAGGAATAAAGAACAAGGCCCACTCCTGCTTCGGGCTCCCTCCTCGGTCACCACCTCAAATAATCAACAGTCTGAACGCATACCCGAAGTTCTACTACAATGTGCCACGTGGCACGTCAATAATTCCTCATTAGCACACTGGAGCAATGTCGACCTCAAGATGACAAGGTACGTTGTCGGTGCGAATACCCTTACAAGGGTATCCGCCCTGTTTTTTTGCAAGCGACAGAAAATAGGTTCAGTTTAAAATTAAGTATTTCGCGCAAAGCGCGGCTGCGTTCGTGAGTTCCGTCGACCAGACAATTAACTAGAGTAGAGAGTGTGCGGGCGCGCAGACTTAAGGCGCGCGTAATCTCTTTTCTTGTTGATGACTAAAGGGCCGGCATGATCGTCGACTTAATGTTGTCTATTTTCTGATTAAACTAGGATTGAAAAGATTTTGTCTCTTGATTGGTCCGTCTACCTGTGACTTGTGTGTACGTACGGAGGACGGCATCGACAGTAATGTGACTTTTGTAAATGTTTCGGTAAACCTGCGCGTCGCGCAATGTTAGTTTATCTAGGTGGCCGACAAAGCTAGACCCAGTCTTGGACCTAGCCTTATTGGTTACAGCTTCAGATTTTCATCAGAGAGATTCAGGGATCGAGATCGAGCGGCGATGACGCGGGGCTACCTCCCCCTTGGTTTTGTCATCCACGACGTCAGAATGGTACTAGTGGTTGCTTCTTCCTAGTTCGACATGTTGTAACAGGTGAAAAGATCTAAATATGTTTATTATCTATCGTCTAAATTTTTATATATATTTACTCCGGCGTTCCGTTGACTTGGACACAACGTCGGATTTAGCGGCCGTCATGGGAGTGAAGGACTTTGAGTATGTGCCTCTTTTTGATGAGCCCGGTCGGGTTTTTGCGCGTTCGGGATACTGGTAGAGGTCCTTGGTCCCACCGTTCTAAGACGCGGGTCGGGGAAGTCAACGTGCATATGGACGTGGGTGATTAGCCCACGAGGCGGAAGGTGTTAGTAGTAGAGCGGGCCCATTACGGATGCCCTACCTGCCATCCTTGGTCTGTTGTATATGGCTTGAAGGTGTGTGGGCCCGTCGAGGCCCGAAAGAAGTGAGCGGCGCTCGGGCAGAACGTTCTGGGACACCTGAGTCAGCCTTAGATTTAGCAGCGGGCCCGAGCCTTCCCGCTTACTACAGTACCGGAGCAACCACGACACAGGTCACAAGCGTCAAGGCCAGCCAATGTGGGGCAGGCTGATTCAGAGGGTGAATTATTATACGCTCTGCCCCACGGTCCTACCGTCTGTGGAGGCAAGCGCTTCTCGTGGTATCTCGGTTGCTTCGCGGCTTGGGAGTCGTCGGGCTTGGGTATACGAGTGGAAGGTTGTAGAGCCGACGAGAAGCTGGTCTCTTTCGGAATGCTTGTAGGGTAGTAGGCGCTGTTGACAGCGTAGCACACGGTTGGATGACAGTGCGTTGTGCTTTGGGGTTGGTGTCGACGACGACGTGAAGGAAGGGAGGATGTGGCGGGGCCGGCTGCGATACTGAAGAACGGGTCGTCGGCTGAACTCGGGCGTAGGGACGAAAGATTTAGAACCGGCTGGTAGCCGATTCCCTCGACAGTTTCACTCAAAAGCAGAAGCTGACAGTAAGTCGCTGCGTTGTCGGGCGCTCGCACCAGTAAGGGCACTAAGAGGAGGGGAAGACCCGAGTGGACCTAGCGCGGTCTTGAGGCCAGGCACAATCGGAGTGAGGAAGGCGAAGGTAAGAAGAAGGTACAAAGAAGAAGAGAAGGGGGGCGGGAAAGGTCACAAGAAGGCGATGCACCCGAACGCGATTTGCGCCAGATTCATTCGCTAGCAGTGGTGGCGAAGCGGTGACTATGGCGGACCATAAATCTCTTAGTTCGCTCGATCCTTGACGAAATCGGGCGAACCAAGAGTCGTTCCGGGGGTTCTAAGTGTGGGCGACCGTGATTCCATGGCTAGATTAGGTAGTAGAGTAGTAGATTGGGAGCTACCAACGAAGAAGTTGTGCGGAGTGATAGAGATGGCGAGGAGATAGGAGTGAGAAAGGAAAGTGTTGATATCACCCATTACTTGATGAAAACAGCCGAGGGGAGATACGTTTTGGAGGTTTTGACGGCAGGCGAATTCGAATCGGTAGTTAGTTTTAGTGGACAGTTAGTAGGTAGGAAGTTAGTAAGGGTAGGAGGTGCGCGGCGATGTCGGAAGAGAAGTGAAGGGGATACTCGAGATCAAAGATCTCGCCCGTTGCGTAGCGAAAACGGGTGATCAGGGAGTTAAAACGGGGGTTACGAGGGATGGCGAACTCGTTTACAAAGTTAGTTAGAGCGTTAAGTTAGTAAAATGGAAGCTAAATAGAGAGTAGGCGGCGAGCGAGGAAAAGCGTTACTGCGGGCAATGTATTTTTCCGTGTTCTAGCGGAAGATTCATTCGGAGTTGGTCATTTTAGACGAGGGAAAAGGGACTTACCTGGCTGGGGAGCGCCGGGTCAGGAGGCGGTGCAGGTTTTCGAGTGTTAGTAGTAGGTTCACCCAGTTCTGCTCATAGTGGCGGAAGAAGTAGCATGAGTCCATCCGCAGGGGTGGCCACGACTTACCTGTCGGCTGGGACACTGCCTGTCTATTGACCGAAGAAGAGCGAGGAGCCAGCTGCGGAACTGAAGGTTTGCGTGCTGACTGATACATGGCCCATCATGACGTGTCCAATAGAGTACGCCGGCGGTGAAGCTGTAGATTCTACCCGCTAGTTTGTGGGCAGCGAGTCCCATCTGCCGGAGTCGTACGAGGTCGGTCACCAAGTACTGACTTACTTGCTGGCCTGGCGCTACTGATTGTAGAGACTACCGAATGGTGGTCTTATAATTGTGGTAGAATCGAGCTACAAACCGTTGCTATTCGAAATAGGGGTACTACTACTGTTGACTGAGAAGCTGTTGTTCGGGCTTACTGCCTGCTGAGTCATCATAGAAGCTGTTGTTCGGGCTTATTGCCTGTTGAGTCATCATGCTAACTGCTGATTTAAGCCTCCATTGTGCTCATCAAGCCCGCGGGACCGCTGTTGTTGTAAGGCTGACCGTCGGGAAGGAGAGCGGTTGTTGCATGACCTACAGCCTGGCTGCTGTGCCATGAGGTCTTAAAACTTCGTGATCCTGAGAAGCCATTTATAGTAACCACGGATGTCAGCCAATATGGCATTGGTGCCGTGCTTGCGCAGCAGGAGGGGCCAAAGTGGAGGTCAGTCGAGTACATACCCCAAAAGATGCCCTCTCAGAAGTTGGCTAAGTCCACCTATGAGAAGGAGCTCTATGCGATCTACAAGGCGCTAACCCACTGGAGGTATTACCTCCTTGGGAGGTTCTTCTACGTCAGGAGTGATCATCAGACCCTGAAGTGGATGAGAACCCAGTCGGTGCTCTCTGATGCGCTGAAACGCTAGATTGAAGTCATTGAGCAAAATGACTTCGAACCCCAGTACATCAAAGGAGAGAATAACAAAGTTGCTGATGCGCTGTCCCTTAGGCTGGACTTTCTGGGTGCGCTGATCACCGAGTTCGAGCTTGCGGACGATGTTACTCGATCTTTGGTGGAAGCCTATCGCAAGGATCTGTTTATGGCTGAGATCATACGCAGACTCGAGGCAAAGGATAAAGTGACTTCTGACGAGTTCGTGTTGGTCAATGGCTTGCTGTTCCTCGATAAGGCAGGGAATAAACGTTTGTGTGTTGCCTAATCGAGAGTCTTTGCGTAGTTTATTTTTAGGTGAGTGTCATGACATTTTGGTTATAAGAAGACTGCAGCCAATTTGCTGCAGCAGTTCTGGTGGCCCACACGGATGAGAGATGTCGAGCTGTATGTGGAGACTTGTCATGTCTGCCAGAGAGACAAGCCACGTACACAGGCCCTTCTTGGGTTTTTAAGCCCCTTCCGATTCCGGAAAGGCCTGGTGAAAGCCTGTCCATGGATTTCATGGACATGCTGGTCACCAGCAAGAGTGGAATGAGACACATCTTCGTCACTGTGGATAGGTTTAGTAAGTACGTTAGGTTAGTCGCAATGCCCGAAAAGCCAAGACCGAGTACGTGATTAAGCTGTTTAAAGAAAACTAGGTCAGGGATTTTGGACTGCCAAAGTCTATAGTTAGTGATCGGGATGTGCGATTGACCAGGAATTGTGGAAAGCCGCAGCTGCAGAACAGGGGACACAGCTGCAGACGACTTCTGGGAACCACCCAGAGGCAAACGGGCAAGCAGAGCAGCTGAACCGCGCTGTACAACACCTGCTGAGGCACTATGTCAAGCCTAACCAGGTGGACTGGGATGAGAAACTTGCTATCATCGCCGGTGTGTACAACAACGCGGTGCACAACGCAACAGGGGTGAGCCCTAACAGTCTGCTACTGACCTTCAAGCCTAGACTGCCCCTAGACTTTCTACTACCTGAAAACCAGCCGACTGCTGCACCAGGCACCTTAGAATTTGCCTATCGATATGAACGCCTGATGCAGCAAGCTGTAGAGCAGATGCATAGAGCACAGGCGGGAATGATAGAGTCTGAGAACAAGCATCACCGCCCATCTATATTCCAGGTAGGGGACGGAGTCTGGGTCAAAGCCTCTGAACTGGGACAAGAGCATGGGATCTCCCGCAAGCTCATGCCACAGTACTTCGGGCCATGGGAGGTTCTAGATGTTGTTGGGAATGATCGGAACGGGCCATCATATGTAATCTGGATCCCTGGTCACCTTCACACCTACCCTGTGTTTCACGCCTCCAAGCTTGCACCTTTCAAGGCAACTGATCAGTTTACCTCTCTTCGCTCAATGCTGCTCCCAACCATGGATGGAGAGGTCGACATCGACGGCATCATGGAACACAGAGAAATGTCAGTTCCAAGACCAACAGGCAGGGAACGTCCTCCTAAGCCGAAGCTGCAATATCGCGTTCGGTTCAGACAGCACACTGATCCAAAAGAGGACAGATGGTTTACCCGGGAGGAACTGATGCAGACCGCTCCACAGGTTGTCGCTCAGTATGAGAAGTCACTGCAGAAGGAAAGCGCCAGATTGAGTGATTGAACTTCTCAGAGGACTGTCGAAGTATGGAGGAGGGAATGCGAAGCTGAAGGCCTTGATGAGCCCTTCTGGGCCCTGATTCCAGCAATATCGCTCGCCCTAAGTGAAGGCAGGCCTGATAAGGGACGAGAGGCCTATTTTGGGCTTCCACGCAACTGGGAAATTCAGGCAGTTGCGCAGCGCCAGTTGGTTGAGAGAGCCCAGGCCCTGCCTGCCTTTTTCAAATGTATCTGAGGCAGGCCCTGGGCTAAACACGGAGCATGGACTGCACACAGGCTGCTGGCAGTTGGACACGGGTAACCACCCAGGGCCCTGTGCCTGATTCCCGTGGACCGGGGCTCAGCCACTTGGGGCCTACCGGAAGCTTTTGGGCAGGGGCCCAGCGCAGCCAGGCAGCACGCAGCAGGCAGGCCACTTCCTTTTAGGAAAGTGCCTGCCCTCGCATTCGGCATTCGGGCACTGTTGCATACTGTATAGGTGCAGACCAGAACAAGAACCGACCTTTCAATACAAAGTATAAGATAGCACAGCGGAAGACTTAGATACCAGTGATCCGAACAATCAATGTTGTAATGCAGCCCTGAACGTACATCATCATCATCGTTTCATAGTGTGAATGGGTCTGGCGCTTCACACAGGAAGACAGCGCCAGCCCAGAACATGCACAAACGAGGAGGAAGGGGATAGACGAAGAGGAGGGGGGAAGATGGGAATGTCGTCAACACCAAGTCTTCGGCACAAGCCCAAATAGTCCCTCGTCGAACTGTCTGAATCCCAAATGTCAAGTCTGGATCCAATGTCGTCAAGTCTCAAGTCACAACTCTGTCTCTCTCTGTCGTGGTCTGAGAAGTCAGGTGGCGAGAGGATGAGAAGAGAAGGTGGACTTAAGAGGAAGAAGAAGAACTCTCTCTCTCTCTGTGTCCAGTACTAACCTGTGAAGTTGGCGCCTTGATGCAGGTACCACGAAGATGGAGCTGGAGCGATGGCACCACAGGTAAGTAACACTGGCCTCCGCCAGTCTCTCTCCCACTCTGCGATCTACTACCTACCAGCGCCCAGCGCTGAAGACTACAGCTACAGCTATGGCGCCCAGCGCCGAAGACTACAGCTAGCGCTACCACTACTGCCTAGCGCTGAAGACTACTGCAGCGCTCCTCCTGAGTGCTGCGGCCGAATCCTGAAGACTACATCTGCCTACTGACCCTTTCCTGCAGGGCGGGCCAGTCCTTTATAGTGCTGGCCCGTGCAGGAGGCTGGCCGTGCCAATGC
>BFEA01000005.1:60840-74274 GCA_003427395.1 Chara braunii | reverse complement strand
CTGGAAGTTTTCCTGTAGGGAAACAGGCTGGGGCCTGTAGGCCCTGTCAGAAGGAAGCTTCCAGGCAAGAGCCTGGAAGTTTCCCTGTAGGGAAACAGGCTGGAGGTCCGGGACGGGCCCTGCAAGGCCCGTGTGGCTGCACAGTATGCCACAGGCACTTGCGACATGCTGCGCAAGCGCTGCTGCGCCACTGGCAGGCAAGCGCCCATGCGCTCACGGGCGAGCAGGATACACGCAGGCAGCCATAGCCGAGCTGCCCTGCGAGGTGCTGGATGGGGCGCATGGCGGTCTTTGGGTGCACGTGGCATCTGTGTGGGGGATCGAGGTTGTGAGTGAAGCGTGAGACATACCTGGTGCTTGAGGCGAACGGCATTGGCCGAGATCTGCTCGTACTTCGGGGAGTTGTTGACGTCACCAGCGGCATTGTAGATAGGCTAGATAGGATCTGCCATTCGTAGTCTGGGCATCGAGCGCCAGATAGGGATTCGACATTGGTTTGTTGTTGATGATGATGAGACTATTCCAGCATTGTCACTTGTGAGCTTTTGCTGTGTTCTTATTTGTTGGAACTCACGTTGCAATTCTGCTTTTGGTTCGAGGTCATGACTATCTGGTTTCATGTTTATGATGCTGATTGGTTTCTGGAATTCGCTATCGCTCATTTCCTTGTATTAGTTTTCTGCTTCCAGTTTCGGCTCATTGACATCTCGTCTTCTGTGAGACATTGCAATACGGTTTGCCGCTGTTTGCATTGCTTATTTCATTGCATTCCTGTTCCTCAGTGATTTTATTATCATCGGTGCTGCGTTCCGCCATTGTACTTGTTTGTTCTCCTATTCTTCCTCTACTCACTCCTCACTCCTGCCCATTTGTTTGCTCGCCTTTCTCCCTCCTCCGCTGCTTCCTCAGTTTTCGTCACTACTGAGTGCCTTGACGGGCTAATGGAAACAGGCACAGGATCCACACTTGGTGTTACTAGATATAGTGGCCACTGAACACTTTCTTCATGACATGCCTTTTCAAGTAGCAGCAGGACCCTGGGTACCAGTACTGCCAACCCTTGCAGTTCCCAATTCTGTGATAACAGTATTGACAAGATCATGTCGGGGGGGGGGGGAAGGGCAGGGTACTTTTTTTGGGGTTTATTTGGGTGCTTACAAACTCGGGCGTGTACACAGTTTTGCGATTGAAATACCTATCTTGGGTAGGTAAGGGAAAAAGCTCTCTGCATCCTCTCTCTACCTTTGCAGCTCATGCTGTGACATCTTTTGCTCATTGAATTTGTGTGTCATGAGTGTTACAACTGCTTCACTTGTAAAGGTATCAACCTCATGCAAAGGTATCAACCGCATTTACAGTGTCACGATAGGCAACAGATCCGCGCCCCCTAGGCGCAGACCATATTGGATCAAGAGAAGCAATAGATTCATGCAAAGGTATTCACCCCAGTTAGGTGCAGGCCCCTCTCATGCTACATCGATGCTCAGAAAGGGAGGCTCATGCTTTCGTAGCACGAAAACAACACCGATGGGACTTGCTCCTTACTCTTTTCGTCAGTACCCTCCACGATGGCACATGTGATGGTTGCATATTATTGTCCCCTCTTTGCCGAAAATGAGGGACTTGCTGAAGTTCCACAATTGGTTCTTGCTTATTGGTTGCTTTTTTTGTTCAAAAGGGCGTCGGCCTTGAGATATAGTTGTTGAACTGACTGGGCCCAGGTAATTCAGGATGATCTTACTTCATTCATCTAGTTCCATCTGGATTCGGACTCAGTTCTGTGTTTCAACAGTTCATGGGTGTACCAACTGAGCTGGGTTCCACAATTGCTTCTTGCTTATTGGTTGCTTGGTCTTCCACTGTTGCAATTTTCCCAACAGCATGCCGGGGCACGAGTCGTTCACAGTTTAACGTCAGGTGGAAGTGGATCTGGAAAAGGAGGAGATGTACCAATTCAGGAGAGGGCATGCGACTATGTTGTTGTGCAAGAAATCTCTCAAATGCAGCCTGACTTCCTCAGGACAGCAAGAAGAATGAAGGTGCATGTTGTGGTACGTGAATGTGGTCATTGCAACAATCTGCAAGATCGCAGACTGAGAACTGTGCTGATTTCTGAGTTTTCCCGCTGGATTTTGTCTGCTAAGATTCCCGCTTTTGCTGAGATTTGGAAGTCTGTGTGTGAGCGTGTTTGCTGGTTTCCGTGTGTTTTTCGCGTTGCCCGAGTGCTCGAGTGTGTGTGTTACCCGCCAGGATACTTGCGTGTTTGTGAGGCCCTCGGGCCTGCTGGTACTTATCTGTGGCCGTGACTTTGAGGGTTGCAGTGGGGAAAAACACTCAAGTAGCGGGGCAATTAGGCCGCCATAGGTTAGGGCCACTCAAGTAGTGGGTAGGCGAGGCCGGTAGCACTCAAGTAGTGGTAGGCCTAACATAAGAAGAATAAAGTTAGTACTTTTAGAGACCGGGTAGCGGTAGGCCTATGTCTTTGTGGGTACCAGTCTAAGTAGCCTGGGTATAGGGCCTGTGCGGACGGTATCAGAGGCTGCAATGATCTTTTGAACTGAAAGTGAGAAGTTACTGGTTGCTTGGAGGCCATACGGCCTGGAAGTCACCGCCCAAGAGGCTGGTTGGCCGCTATATCTCTAGGTAGAGCACTGGCTCTACCTCATTTGCGGTATGCAAGTTTGGGCGTCATGCTGCTTGAGTGGGCGCTGGTTCTCAGAGGGAGGAAGAAGAGAGCTGGGCGCTCTGCCTGACTATGGTGAGCAGCCCAGATTGAGGAGGAGGAAGAAGGGGACGAAGTAGGAGAGTGGCTGGGTACTTACCTGGCTATGGTGGACGCCATCTCAATCACTTTGTTAGGCGCTGCATCTGGAAGGCCCCAGTTGGGGTAGCGCTGCACCAAGAAGGCTTCAAGGCAGAGTCAGGCATGGCGGCCTGAAGAGCAGCGGACATAGCTTCTTTTGCGTTGTCTTTCGAACATCAGGGCAAGGCCCTTAGTACTCCGCTATAGCGTAGGCCTGTTCGAAGTGGAAGAAGAGGGAGGCCATGAGTATGGTGGACCTCTTGTTGTGCTGGAAGTAAAAGGGAACTTCGGATATTGGTTCTGGCTCAACCATTTACTGTTATTATTTTTATTTGGTGAAGGATAAGATTGGTGGAGATAGGGAGGAGCAGGAGAGTGGAGAGAGAAGGGGGGATTTGTCATTGGTCTTGCTGGTGTACATCTTCTTCTTCTTTCTTCTTCTTGGTTTTTGCAAGTGCTTTCGTTTCTTTCACAATTGAGTGGCATTGTCTTTCGTTGTGAATTCACACTTTGGAATTAGCCAGATCATAACATCATGAAACCCCCCATCCATACAACTACGGCACTGCTTCGTTGGTACAATTTGTGGCATTCTAGCCTCAACCCGTATTCTTTGTTCCACTCTGCATTCTGAAGGCCTAAACCACCACTACCTGCAGACCTGGACCTGGCAAGCCTGACAAGGCGAGGTACTGTGCAGGTTTCTTGCAGTCCCATGCGGCCTATTGCAGTCGCTACTTGGGGATCAAGCAGTCCCCCTGAGGTAATGGTGGTGGTCTAATAACTTGTTCGTTGGTTAGACTGGGAAAATAAGAAAGATTTTTAACTTGGGTGTCGAGGCTTTTATGGAGACCAGTAGAATGGCGTAGTGGTGGGTTAATAACAGTCTTATTCGTTTGCGTTGGGGAAAGAAGAGATATTTTAGACTCGGGCATTAATGGTTTTATAATGACTGAAGGCTCTGTTTCGCTGCTTGGGTGTCGAGTTTCCCATAAAGATTGCACAACTCCATTCGGTGCTGGGGTGTTGAGGGTCCGCTTGCCTGCCACCTTGCACGTACCTCTGCTACTATCACACTTTTGGGATCACATCTTTTGAGTGCTGAGGACTCACTAGCGTCACATTTTGATTTACTTTGTACCGTACATTGTGCGAGGGTTTACACCTCGGCATAAGGCCCTGCCGCAGGCCCGTGCCCGCCTTAAGTGAAGGCGGGCCCTCTGAATCTCAATGTGCCCTGAGTTCGTGAATTTTTGCAAATCTTGGTGGGCGCCAGGCAGTTGCCACGCGCCAGTTGGTTACATCCACTTAGTCGTGAGAATCGGAAATATGCATGAGCCTCCCAGACTCTTCCAGCAACGTGGTTGAAGCAGGGAGCACCGCACATTTGTGCCTGGGTGGTCGGGCATGCCTAACCAATTCGGCCCCGGGCCGCTGTCTGGATGCGCCTGGGTGCAGACACTTTGGCCCAACCTGAAGCTTTGAGGCACACACGAGGCAGGCCAGGCAGCAACCAGCCAGGCCACTTTGCATATAGCAAAGTCCCTGGCCGTGGGGAGGACATTCGGGCACTTGCGTGCAGATGCGGCAGCGCTGATGGAGCTAGAGCTCACGAGCTGCTGTGTTAGTGCATGGGCAGGTGTGCGGTCGTGCGAGAAGGCAGGGCGCTGCTGAGGGCAGCGCCATAGCCAGCCCCCACGTAGCCGGGGCTTGGCTTGGATAGCCAGTGGAGGTGGTGGTGGTCTTCGTGTATGAGGGAGAAGACGTGGGTGATGAAGTCAAGGGTGAGAGAGAGAGAGAGAGATGAGGCTGATGATGTGAGGGCACACACCTGGTCTTGGCGATAGTCTACAAGGGTCTACCTCTTCAAGTACTTCGGTTCTGCTGCTGACGTCAACAGGATGCATTGTCAATTCGTAGGCCGCTAGTAAGCTGTCTGATCGTAGTCTGGGTGCTGAGCGCCAAGTAGGAGGAAGGACTCTGGATACATGTTGTTGGTGGTGAGAGTATGCTCTCATTGACATTTGGATTCAGTGCTTTGGTTCTCCGTTGGTGGAACATCAGTGCTTTACTGCTTTCTGGACAGTTTTGGACTTGCTGGCTTTCAATGTGATTTTGCACTCTGGATTTCTGTCATTTCGCTATCGCTCATTTTCCTTGCAATCGTATCTTATCTTCTTTTGCTATTCTGGTGGTTGGAAAGCACAGTGTTAACTGGGTATGCTGTCAACTTGTTCTTAAACCACTAGTGTTATGTACCCGATTGAACTTCCATCCACAACGAATTCACATGTTCCCATCCACGCATGCAATTACAGAGTAGACTCGGGGGAGGCAAATCCACACAAAACCGGAGAGAAGATATGCACAGCGGAAGCTCAAAATACACAGAGAATTGAAAAACGAATTTCAATTCTATAATCCCCCATCCTCCTCCAATCAATCCAAAGTACTTGTTCCAAGAATCACAACCCCATTTACAACAACCCCGAACAACCAACACAAGTGTTCAACGAAGTCTGCAGGAGTCTTCTTCTTCCTCCTCGCCACCTCATCCCCCTGGCTATGGCTGCCGTAGCAGCAGTAACCCCACAGCTGTCACAACGTGCCAATCTGAACCAGCAACCGCAATAATATCAGCGCCTGCAAGGAAGTGCAGAGTTGGAAGTCCTGACGAAGAAGGAGACAACCGATCCAGCACTTTGAAGAAGAGAAAAACGAAGTTCCTCATAAGGAGGGACAGCAAATATGGCTGCCAAGTGGAGAAAGGCAGCGCCCAAACCCAACAACACAGTCCTGTGGAAGCTCTCGTTCAGAGCTGCAGAATAGCAGCAGTGCTGTCTCCAACTTCATGTCCCAGCCCCAGCTATGGCTGGGCTTCGAGGAAGAAGATGCCCTCGCCCAAAATAACGTAGCAACACTTCGGCAACGAACGGGCAGAGTTTACCCAGCCGAAACAACGAGAAAAAGACCCGAACTCATTTTCCTGCCCGCTACTTCTACTGAAACGGTTTTCACCTCTTTGCAGTAACAAACGCAGATCCGAGGGCTCGATCTCTAGACCTCACCCTACCCGTGTACAGTATCTGTGTAGTCCCCGGCAGTTGAACCTGTGACCTGTGTATTCGTAGACAGTTGGTAGGTCTGTCATAGGTTCATAGGTAGCAGGGGTTCGATCTGTAGATCCATAGAGTAGAAGTCTTAGCGAGTTTCAGAAGTCTAGCTGTAGTCCTTCTAGAAGGTCGGCAAGTGGGCAAGTGGTCAAGTGGCGAGTCAAGTGGTGGACTAAACTGCAGTGCGATCGCAGTCCGACCTCGGTAGGTTAGCAGTGAGTCCAGAGTCTGTCAGCAGTAAGGTCCAGTCAGTCCCAGTCCGGTCCAGCAAGTACCACGAGGGACTGTGATCCGGTGTATGGGAACAGTGAGTTGTTTGGGCGCTGAGTCGCCATAGCCAGTTGAAAGTGAACTCGTATCTGGATGCTATATCTCTGAGTTTTGAGTGGGCGCATGTCGCCAGTTTGCTGCGCTACTGTTTACATGCATGAAAAGTGTGAATGAGAACGAGTCTGATTGCACTACCCTCTGCCTAGACCTACGACGGCCTCCCCAAAGCAACAACCCAAGGCCTATCTGTATCTAGATGGAAACAGGGGAAAAGGGGCCTAGACCTACGACAAGGCAAAAGAATAAGGCTGAATGGCCTAGGACTACCAAACAGAGACTACTAGTGACAGACGCAGGGATCAAGCCCCATAGGGCACAACGCTCACAAACAAAGCACACAGGTTACAGGTCACGGGACCAAGTCCCGCAAGTGAAACGGTTTTCACCTCTGCAGAAGCTGATGAAGATCCCAGGGTTCGATCCCTAGACCTTACCTGCACCCGTGTATAGTATCGAGTAGACCCCTGTGTGTTTTGAGCCCGCGACCTGTGTTTTAGTAGTGACTGTTCTTTGTCGTAGGTCCCTGTAGTTGTAGGGATTCGATCTGTAGATCTGTCAAGTAGAGGTTACAGTTGTGTAGAGGTCGAAACTGCTAGGCTAGACGTATGTAGGCAAGCCAAGCCATAAGTCCAACTGCGTCGAGTCAGCAGTGCAACCCCGTGCTGCCAGCGGTACCGGTCCCAGTCAATCGCCGTCCAGTCAAGCAAGTACCGTGTGGGACTGTGTGCACCAAGGGCCTGGAGGAAAGGGGCAGACCAGCGACCAACAGAAGTATAAATCAAGAGGCAGCGTCCAGCAATTCATTCATTCGCTGCGCAAGCCATGTGGAAGCGCTGCCCCAGCGCCTTGTGCGAGGTGGTCTGCAGAGCGCCCGAAGTGGAAGCGGGCTGGAAGAAGATAGCGTAGCCATAGTTACTAGCTGAGCGGCCATAGCCGCTGTAGGTAGGAGAGAGGCGCTCGTGTGTGAATGTGTGTGGGGTATTGAGGGTGATCCAGAGTTGAGTGTGTGCGAACAGTGGTGTTGGAAACAGTATCGAGAGTTGGGATGTACAGGCGCTGATGCGCCATAGCCTGATGAAGCAAGTTTGCGTCTGAACTGTGTTCTCGATTTCCATATCTCTGAGTTTTGAGTGGGCGCTGTGCGCCAGTGTTAATCACCATCTGTTTGCATGTATGTGAAGCGAAGAAGAAAGCGAGTCTGATTGCACAAGGTTCAAAACACACAAAAAGCAAACAAACAGGCAATACAGCAGACAAAGGTTGCGGGATCAAGTGCCGACAATGACGACAGGGACAAACTTAGTATACAGCCCGCTTGTAGCACTGCAATTCATTGCACTACCAGTAGTACCTCCACCAGCATTGGGAAAATAGAGAAATTGGCAGTTTTCCCAAACTCCTAAAAATTCGGAGGCGGGGCCTGACGACGGCTGCCAGTGAAAAATCTGATCGGCGGCCGTCGTTTCGTTTCGGCCTCCGAAAAGGTCGGAGGCCCACCCGAGGTCTGCTATTTTCCACCACGGCAAAGGTACTAGTCATTTAATGGCCATATTCCATTTACCAACTGTCCAAATGCCTGGCGGTCGATATGAGTTGCATTCGTTCTTGGCTGCATTGCTAAGTGAGCACCTGGAGTCCAATCTGTGTCATTGGTTGCACAAATGATCTCTTGTTATGTCGACATGTTGCTTTTTTTTTTCCAAACAGAAAGGTGGATATTGTTTGTCAAGTTATTAGCAAAACAGTTGCGTGACTCCCAATGTGGAAAGGGATATATGTGCAGGTGAGTGCTTGCTGTTAGAAGGAAGAGAAGGAGAAGGGGTCCTGTGCAGGGAAAAAGGACTAGGGATATGTGATTGAATGAGGAGTAGTGGGAAAAAGGAGGGTGGAGGTACTAGAATGCAGGGGTGGAGAGGTGAGGGCTGAGAAAGGTCTTCTTTCTTTTTGTTTCCTTGGAAGGAAGTGCTCTTAACTTTTCTCACCTTCTTTTGCTGCTGTTCACTGAGTTCTTATTATGTTTTTTGAACTTTTTCTTGTCAAATGGCTCAGATAATTTATTCGCTCGGTTAACTTTGCTATCTTATCCTTGTGTCCTCTTCCGGGCCATGATTCAGACATATGACTGTGTCATTCAGGCCCTATTGATGCGAAGGCTACCAGCTCAGAGGCCTATTGAAGATGGAAAACTCGGTCACAAATTGTTGCAACTTTCGCCGCCACAAGCAAAGGAAGCTGCTATCCCTTCCCATGAGCGATGCCATCGGCAGGAGAAGAAGGTCGAGGCGGAAGAAGATGTGCCAGCACCTGGAACACCAGTGGTTGGTGGCGCTCATAACACAGAAAGAAGCCCACAGCGATGCTCGCCTTTAAACATTGCAGGACGATCACCTGAAATGTCTGGTCCTTCTCTCATGACCACGGGGGTCGTTTCAAACCTAGTGGGAACCGCACAAGTCGAGAGGTCAAGCCCTCATCGTGTAGGAGCTGCTTTTTCTGAACAGGTTCCGTCACATTCTCCTGGGAACCAAGCTGCTTGCAGTGCGTCAGGCATCATGCCTGTGTCTCCTGTGACTGTGATTCCAGGAAGGTCTCGGACAGAAAGACCTGTTGTTTGCTTCTCTGGTGCAGCCTCAGGTGATGGATCGAGACACGCACTGCAGAAGACGAAACCTTGTACAGAAGCCTCCCCATTAAGGCGCTCAGCACGATCTCCAGCACAACAAGCCAATCCTAACGCGTCAGGCGCCAACCCTGTGTCTTTCTCTCCACCCATGTCTTTGAAGAAGCCTTCCGCCGCTCGTGGTGCAACCATTGCAGTTGCTATCAATGAGCGACCTTCTGAAAGACCTGCTGCTCGCTCTTCGGGTGCAGCCTGTGGTGATGGATCGAGAAGATGTGCAGTGAAGAAGCCCAAACCTCATTCAGAAGCCTCCCCACTAAGGCGCTCACCATGGCACCCAGCTGAACAAGCCGATCTTGACGCGTCAGATGCCAACCCTGTGTCTTCATCCCCACCAGTTTGCTTGGAAAAGCCATCTACAGCTTGCGGCACAACCATTGCAGTTGCTATCAATGTAAGATCTTCGAAAGGACCTGCTGCTTGCTCCTCGGGTGCAGTGGAGAAAAGCAAACCTTGTCCAGAAACCTCCCCACTAAGGCGCTCACCCCGGTTCCCAGCTCAACAAGCCAATCTTGACGCGTCAGACACCCACCCTGTGTCCTTATCCGCACCAGTTTGCTTGGAAAAGCCGTCTGCAGCTCGTGGCACAGCCATTGGGACTGCTCGTAATGGAAGATCTTCAGAAAGACCTGCTGCTTGCCCTTCGGGTGCAGCCTCTGGGGATGGACCAAGAAAATGTGCAGTGGAGAGGACCACAACTTGTCCAGAAGCCTCCCCACCAAGGCGCTCACCACGACACCCAGCTCAACAAGCCAATCTTGAAGCGTCAGATGCCAACCCTGTGTGCTTGTCCCAACCGGTTTGTTTGGGACAGCCTTCCGCAAGTTGTGACGCAGCTGTTGGGGCCACTGTTCGTGGAGAAGGGATTGCCCCTGAGAGTGGCCGAGCGGACCTTGACATTTTGCAGCGAAGGTGTTCACCACGATTCCTGAGACATGATAGCCCAAGCAGAGACCCCAAAAGCGCATCCATGGCCGATATCTTGCGCCACTCACACAACAACCCCTTGCCTTCCACCCGCCGACATTCCCCTGCATCACTGCGAAAATGTGCTGTTTCACCCTCTGCATGTCCACGGTCGCTCAGAATTCACGATACCAATAAGAATCTCTCAAAGAATGGAAAGAAGGTTCAAGTGATATGTGATGACGCTGACCAGGGCAGCCGCGGCAAGGATGAACAGAGAGTTTGCCCTGGGGAAGTATCAGAGGGCGAGCAGAGAGATGGTCAGAGAATGCCATACAGAAAACAGAAGGATATGGGGAAAGTGTCGAAAATGACGAAAGGGAAAAAAACGGCAGACACTCGTACTGACGACAACGGCGATGATGGGTCGGACTTTGAGGAGGATGGCAAAGGCAAGGGAAAGGTGCTGAGAACCTCCCAGCATGTGGAGAGCAAAGGTGCGAGCAGACCGCAACGAGACCTGAAAAGAGCTCCTGGCAGCGAAGGAGGCCACAAAGGAAAGGTCGACAGCGGGACTGGCAAATGGAGGCATGGAAGGCAGCAAGACATGGAGAAGAGGTATCCGTGCGATTGGATGGGAAGATGTTCGAGGCGGCCTATGGAAATGCCCTCCCTTGGAGTCTCCAACTCGGATGTGAAACAAGTGAAGCAAAGGGGGAAACCTGAGGGCGTGTCAGTCATCTACTACAGAGCATTTAAGTGCAATGGAGTGGTTTTTGAACTTGGCGACACTGTTGAGGTGAGTTTCTCCAGGAGAAGTGGGGCATGGAAAACCGGCTCACTTCATGAGCATGGGTGAGGGTAAAATGAACGGGGCTCAGGGCTCTTGCATAAATCCCATATGAAGAACAACCCCGTGATCAAGGATGCGAGATGCCCTTGCGCCCAAGTCTGCAAATGATTGGCCCCCAACTTCCCCCCTGTCATAGCTACTTTTCTGCAAGAAACTCTGATTGAAAAGTTCCCTTTCTAAGTTTTAAAGTTTTTATCTTTTTTTCCTTTTTAAAAGGATGACAGCCTTGAGATACTATTGTGGAACTGTCGTAGGTCGGTAGGTGTCGCGTCATAGGTCGGTAGGAGTCCGTCCGTTATCCGAAGCGTCCAGTCCAATCCGACAGTCCCAAGTCCAATTTTGCAGCATGTCCCAGGACAGTCCGGAAGCTACCGGACCAACAAAATGTTTGCAGCAGACAGGCCGTGGCCGACCGGTACCGGTCTGAAGCAGGCCAAGCCAAGCCAAGCCCAGCGATGCCAAGTCCAATATTTAGCTGCTACAGTGCAGCGGCTCATCACTCGATCAGTTGCAAGATGCTGAAGCCCTGCTGCTGCTTGTGCGTTAAGGCAACTTGGGCACTGTGCCCCTGAAGAAGAAGAGGGCGCGTGAGTGATACTCCATAGGTAGGTAGGTAGGTAGGTAGGTAGGTAGGTAGAGAGAGAGAGAGAGAGAGAGAGAGAGAGAGAGAGAGAGAGAGAGAGAGAGAGAGAGAGAGAGAGAGAGAGAGAGGCAGAGCGAGTCAAGTCAGAGAGAGAGAGAAGAGCGGAGAAGCCATATCCGCTATCTGGTTGAGAACTGGAGATCCATTTTGTGTGTGTGTGCGGCAGAGCCGCTGGAGACAAACATTCTTGTATATTGATAATAATATTGGAGACGGCATCTTCAAGTGTTGATTGTATCTCGATTTGGCTTTTCACGTGTGAACTCTCATGTGAATGTTCATTGATGTATGTGAGGCTGAACTTGACGAGTACTTGGCTCATTTCATACCAACTGATTCACGAGTATATCAATCTGATTGAAAAGTTCTGTTCCTCACAGCAATCTCCTCCCACGCCACAAAGTTTCCTTTTCTTTTCTATTTTTTGTTCTAAAAAGACCAGGTTGTTGTAGTCTCTTTACTGCTGACATAGTGGAGGAAGAGTGAGTCTATGATGCAATGTAATCTTCCTTTTGACTTGCTGGTGGAATAGGAACCGGACTGACGCTCCCCAGAATAGAAGGAGTCAGGACCAAAAGTCCTGTTTAAAAAAAAAAAAAAAAAAAAAAAGAAGGCATAAAGAAAACAAGCACCTTCTTTTTTTTTCCCACCTTCCACAACCCTTAGAGAGCCTCTGCTACAAGAAAAAAAGTCTTAACTCTACTTGCATAGCGGAGGGCCTCTCCATGGGTTGTCAGAGGTGGTTGTCGTTTCCCTTCTAGTCTTCTAGAATCTAGAATGAAATTTAGTTTCCAACTTTCCAAAAGTTTTTCCTTTCCGTTTTTTTTCCTCCCAGACTAACTCCTTTTCTACTCCATCTGTAAGTTGTGTGCTGGTAACCTATTCCTGTGCCTGGTTGCCAGTTGTGTCGCATACCAAGAACTCTTGATTAACAGGTCATGAGTTCAAACTTCAAAACTTCAGAACTGTAGATGCTGCAGGATAGAACAATATGACGGGCTGCTGGTAAGCTGTTCCTGTACCTGGTTGCCGATTGAGTGTCACATACCGAGAACTCTTGATTAACAGGTCATGAGCTCAAAAAACTCCAGATGCTGCAGGATTGAACAATATGATGGGCTACCCCTTCAGAATAAGAACAACAGTAACTTTCTTCTGTTTTGGGGGAGCACCGCACTGTACCCTCTATGAAAGCTAGACAAAGTTACAGCCCATTGTGGCTGCACATGTTGATACAATACATATGCCGCATCCGTAGAGAGCTAAATACTACTTACCCGTTCCTCTCCGTAGCTACATGCCCACCACTTCCTTCTCCATAGCTACATGCCCACGCATTCCCTTAGCAATAGGCCTATCTATCGCCAGGCCTCTCCATAGCTACATGCCCACCCATTTCTTTGGCAGCAGGCCTATCGCCAGGCCTCTGCATAGCTACATGCCCACCCATTCCTTCAGCAATAGGCCTATTGCCAGGCGATACATGCCCAGTTGGGCAATGTATGTACAGCCAAGGATCCGCAAGGTGATGAAAAGGACTGAATGGACAATGCAGTGTTAGTGGAATCTCAACAAGCAGTGTACATCCTGATACATACAAAATGGCACTTTATAGCGCAGTGGAAGACTTGGATATAAGTCCTGACCTGACCGGGACTGACAGGACATCCCATCATACTTCACACRTGTGAGAGGAGGAGGAGATACCAAACTGTTGCATACCGTAATGGTGCAAACCAGAACAAGGACCGACCTCCCTAACGTAGTACAAATATCAATGATCAACCCAATCAATGTTGCAATTCAGACTAAACATACATCGCCATCATTAGAAGGTGTGAAGGGCCCTTGCGCTCACGCAGGAAGAATGCACCAGCCCCAAACATCCACAGACGAAGAGGAGGGGGATTAGACGAAGATGAGGGAGACGATCGGAATGTCGTCACACAAGTGTCACTGGTATCGATCCCAAAGTCGAGTCTGTATCCCAATGTCGTCAACATCCCCAAAATCACCAATCTCTCTCTCGCTCGTAGTCTGCTGATGCCGAGAAGTCAGATAGCGAGAGGGTGAGGAAGAGATGGTGGACTGAGAGGAGGAAGAAGA
>BFEA01000005.1:38617-56970 GCA_003427395.1 Chara braunii | reverse complement strand
CAAAAGAAAAGGTCCAAACGTTTTTAGGAGCTCAGCCTCTGGGCCTGAATCTGGCCCTGGCCCTAGAAGCGTGTACCTGGCCACAAAACGGACAACAGTACACCCGTTAGAAAAACAGCAGCAAATAAATAAAATAAAGACTATAAAAATAATCTAAAGCTGGCGTTTTTCTGATGCAGGCCCAAGTAAAAATGCCATAGGGCCTTCAGGTTGCGGTGACGCGACCTGGGGGCCCTATTCCAACCTCGGGTCCCGTGAGGGGCCCGTGTGGTAGGCTTTCAGCATGTAACAGGTGGTTTAATTGCCTTTCACAAACGGAAACAATTGTTTTTCCAATTGTCCATGGAAAGAAAAGTGACGATGACAACGTGACAAGGAGGAAATACAATCGGAGTTTGATTTTCAGAGTTCCATTCAGAAAAAAAAACAAAGTGACAAGGGCGTGACAAGGAGGAAATGAGATGGAGGAGGAAGATGAGGAGATGGAGAAGGAGAGATGGAGGAGGAGGAGGAGGAGGAGGAGGAGGAGGAGGACGATGACGACGACGTGATAAGGAGGACGAGATACCATCACAGTTCGAACTTAGAATTTTCCATTACAAAGAAAGGCAAAAGTGACGAAGCCGTGATAAGGAGGATGGATGAGAAGTAGAGGAGGAGAGATGGAGAGATGGAGAAGGAAAGATGGACGAGGAGGGATGGAGGAGGAGGGATGGAGGAGGGGTGGAGGAGGAGGCCGAGGAGACATGGAGGATGACGACGACGACGACGCTGAGGAGATTCCAGCACAGTTTGAACTTCGAAAGTTTCCATTAAAAGAAAAGAAAGAAAAAGTGACGAGGCGGTGACAAGGAGGATGAGAGGTGGAGGAGGAGAGATGGAGGGATGGAGGAGAGGATATGGAGAGATGGAGGAGGAAAGATGGACTAGGAGGGATGGAGGAGGACGGCTAGGAAAGATGGACGAGGAAGGGTAGAGGAGGTGATACCGACACAAATCGAAGTTTGCACAATAAAAGGTGACGAGATCTTGACAAGGAGGAGGAGGAGGAGGACGAGGAGGACAGGAGGAGGTGGAAGAGGATGATAGATGCATGAGGAGGGGAGGCTGATGAGAGGTGAAGGAGGAAGTGACAAGGAGGAGGGGCGATGGAGGAGGGGACGAGGAGGAGGCGGAGGTGACGAGGAGAGTCCGAGATACTATCAAAGCTCCGAGTACAAGATCAGATACTATGGAAAATAAAGAAAAGGACAATACTGTGACGAGGAGGAGAAGAGATGGAGGAGGAGGACGGGGAGGAAGGGGAAGATGTGGAGGAGGAGGAGGAAGGGACGAGGAGGAGGCGGAGGTGACGAGGAGGAGGCGGCGATGACGAGGAGATAGTCCGAGATACTATCAAAGCTCCGAGTACAAGATCAGATACTATGGGAAAAAAAAGAGAAGGACAATACTGTGACGAGGAGGAGGAGGGGGAGGAAGGGGAAGATGTGGAGGAGGAGGAGGAGGAGGGGGAGGAGGGGGAGGAGGCGAGAGTGAGGAGGGGCAGGAGGGCTGGTGAAGACTCACCTTGATCGAGCGAGGACGCTGGAAGTTGGCGCTGGTGGTCTCTCCGGAGCTCAATGATGGTGGCTGAAGCAAGGGAAGGCCGGTGCTGCTCGCAACGAAGACCAAGGCGACAGACAATGGCGCTGCTTCCTTGTAGACGGTGGGCCTGCAATGACGAAGAGATGGCCGAGGAGGACAAAGAAATCCCCCCCCAAAAACGTTTCCAAGGCCCAAGAAAAATTCAAATTCGTTTCGGGCCACGATTGAGCGTGGCGCACTGAAATAAAATTTTGGCCCTAGTTTGATTTTTGCTGGAGGGGCGGAGCAGCGACGAACCAACACCGTGCAGGTCGTGCGCCACGCGGTCGGGTTGCGATTGCATGCCAATGGTCCGCGAATCAGCGCATGACATGCGCTTGCATGTATGGTAATTAGCAAATGGCCCCTACACCACAAATATGACAAACATACATTGAGAAATGGTCCAAAGATGGAAGAAAGAAATTTGACACCCAGCTACCCCTTCTATATGACTGAATTATACACGCATGTAGCTGTCAATGAACAGATGGCGAGTTCATATCCTTACGGGATCACAAGGGTACAATAATCATTGAATAATGTTAAGGAGGAGAAGAAGAAGAAGAAGAAGAAGAAGAAGAAGCAGAAGCAGCAGCAGCAGCAGCAGAAGAAGAAGAAGAAGAAGAAGAAGAAGAAGGGGAAGGAAAATAAAAATTGATGCCTGTTTTCCGACATCTCACCAACGCCATCCATACTGCCAAGTCTGAATGTGTAGGCTTCGAGAACAACTGGGCATCAGCGGCAAGAGTCTCCTGTCGTATTACGGATTGAAGAGTTGTGGGAGGAGTTTGAGCTGACGTCCCACAAAGGAGCGAGAATTGGTTGTCAGACCCTCAACAGCAGCGAAAATCCAGAGGACTGTCATGGCAGTGTCAGTGACGGCAGCAATCTGCAGAAAAGAAGTGGTCTGAGCGTGTTCAGTTTTCAAGATGAAGATGGAGAAGATAGTCTGCCCAGACATGAACCAAGGCCATCTTTGAAGAGGTGGATGCGCTGCCGTCGTTTTTACCGACCCTCTGAGACTGTGTTTACCACCACACATCCAAATGAGCTCTATCTCTCCAACAAGTTCATGCAGTTTGAGGTAAAGGCGGTGCTCTCTTCTTCCTTGTGCCCTACCGCTGCTCTACCTGCGGTCTTCCAGACTCTCCTTCTCTTCCTTTGTTTAATGAATGTGTCTGTCTTTTCCTTACCATTTTTTCACTCTCTCTACCATTGTTTTTCCCTCTCTCTCTCTCTCTCTCTCTCTCTCTCTCACACACACACACACACACACACACACACACACGCACACACAAGCACACACACACACACACACACACACACTCACACTAGCGAGCTGTTCTCTCTTTTGTGGTTGGATATGTCTTGTTGGTTTTGTTGATTATACACGGCCTAATTCTTTGCCCTGCTTTAGAGCATGGACTGTTTGGATGTTTACGGGTGGCCACGAGTTCTCTTTGGGGGGAATGTATGTTTTGTGGGCCGGTGTGGAAGGCTTTCCCAGTTTTTTCGGACCCTTAGCAGGGGGGATCGGTGCGTTCTTGCTGGAGGAGTCTTCTGTCTTAGGTAAGTTGTCTTTTATCTTCTTCCACCTCTTTGGCAGTGATGTGAGTGTGTAGTTTGAGATGAATGTCGGGAATGCCAATGCTGTTATATTTGTTTGTTTTTGATAAATGAGTTTTTGGTTTCGTGGGCCGATGCGGAAGGCTCTCTAAGTTTTTTCGGACCTTCGAGGGGGTCGGGTCAGTGCCTACTTGCTGGAGTAGTGTTACATGCTGCGCCTGCACACGGGCCCCATTTGAGGGGCCCAAATGGGGCCCGACGGTTGCTGAGGGGCCCCCAGGCCGCATGCTATACAGCATGCGCCCTGGAGGCCCATGGCGGCCTTTCAGGCCGCAGGTACATGAGAGGCAGCGCACTTATTTCAAGTTATTTGTTTATTTATTTATTTATTTATTGGTGTGTGTGCGCGCTGTCCTATTTTTGACTGTTCAGTCACCGTTTCGGACTTGCAGTCCCCAAGGCACGATCTACCTTTGGACTGGGTACACCAGAGGCAGGGCCTAAAGAGGCCAGGCGCGTTTTTGCACCTTGCTGCATCAGCAGCACAGTCTGGACGCCCGGTAGGGCCCCAGACTGGCTGGGCCGTTTTGAGGCCAGCACCAGGCAGGCCCTGCCTCGCCCAGCGCTACATATAACTGGGCAGTGGCTGGGCACACACACAATTCTGGTAGCTCACTTCTCGAGCGACACGCTGCTGGACCAGCGCTGCTTCTCAGCGCTGTGCAAAGGGATAGAGGTAGAAGCGTAGGTAGGAGAGGGTGGAGGCCATACCTGCAGACGGCGGACTTACCTGGCGCCATAGCTGGGACTCCGCGCACGACCTGCACAGGACAACGACAAGACGACAGTCAGTGGACGGCGGCATTTCCTGCAGGTGAGACAGTAGGGAAGACAACATTTTTCTTCCTTCGTCTCCCCTCGATCTCATCTCTCTCCTCCCTATTTCCTCTCCTCCTTCATCTTCTTCTTCTTCAGATACGAGAGTGCGAGAGGTTACAGGCAGAGGATACAGCCGGAGGCTACAGTGTGCATCGCGCCCAGGATTGGATTTGGCATTTCTGAGGCAGACATTGATTGGACACCGGCAACGGACTATTTTTGGACTTCGCTATTGCGATCTTGGTCTTTTGCCTTGCCTCCATCTTCGTCTCTCCTCTCCCCCCATCTCTCATCTGTTGTAACTCCCCATGTGCGTGTACAAGGAGGGACCTTTCTTCTTGTCTGCGGTCCCCCCCCTGGTCCTCCTCTCACATGTGTGATGTATGATGGGATGTCGTGTCAGTCCCGGTCAGGTGAGGACTTATATCAAAGTCTTCCGCTGCGCTATTTTGTGCCATTTTGCATGTGTCAGGGTGTACATTGCCTGTTGATGCTTCACTAACATTGCATTGTCCATTCAGTCCTTTTCATCACATTGCGGATCCTTGGCTGTGCATACATTGCCCAACTGGGCATGTATCAAGTAGTCTTCTGTCTTAGGTAAGTTGCCTTCTGCCCTCCATCCCCTTATGGTTTGAAATATATATGTATTCATATGTATATATGCAAGTGTGCCGCTTTGGCGGCAGACAGTTGTGTGGGCACTTGGCTCTGAACCACACAAACGTGGTCGACCCTGCCTTTTTTTTTTTTTTTTTTTTTTTGTTTGTTTGTTTGTTTAACACGCCCCCACCAGTGTTAGTGGTGCTGATAAGAGCAGACACCACTAGCACCTGGGGCGAGGCTCCATCTATTGGTGGGGAGCATCACCTGCTGGGAAACGGGCCCAGCGTCCCATATACAGATTGAATTTGATTCCTGCCAGCATTGATTACCCTGACCTCCAGGGGATTGACTGAGCAGGAGGCAGGGAAGGGGGGGACCTCTTCACCTTGGAACCGGCGCCAGATACGTATTGCTACGCACAAGTTCCTCCCTCCCCCCTCGAGCCCCAGTCCTTTTTGTTGCTGGAAACCGGGTCCAGCGTCCCTTTGAGTACGTCTTTCTTACAGAAGGATCAGCCGAGAAAGCAGGATTTCGAAACCAGGAGGAAAAGGACTGATTCTACTATTGCCACCGTGGCTAAAAGCTGATTCTTCCCTCCCCCCCGTGGCTCAAAAGCTGATTCTTTCCTCCCTCCTCTGGCCCCGCACTCTTGCACCCAGCCCTTGTTGTGCCATCGCTGTTCTGTCGCGTCGATCCGCTGACCCGCTTACTCTGCTCCGTACAATTGCATGTCCACCATTGCCAACTGATGAGGCGGAAAGGGGTCGGGGAAGTCTGAGGGTGGTCGCAGTGGGACTCGTTGGTCCACTTTGGTCCATTCCTTGAAGCCTATGTTGTAGTCCCTTCTGAACTGTTCCCGTTCCTGCCCCTGCGTTTGCCCCTGCGTTTGTCCTCCCTCCCATTGGATGTGTGCGATCCAGCCCCCCTGTTCGCTTCGCAGCCAGTCCCTTGAGAATTGGTTGATTGCTTGTGTGATGTCTTTTTTTGCGTGGAGCCTGTCCAGTTGGCTTTTAACCTTTTGCCACCGTGTAAGGAGTTCTTGATTGATAAATTGTCTGATCATGTCCGTCACTTCCTCCCCTTCTACTCGAACCCCTTCCATGGACAGTATGCAGCGTTTTCTCCATAGTGCCCAGATAATGGCTCTCCTTCCTATTTTAAACATGTTGTTCTCGAAGTCGCTGTCTGAGGGGGAGGTCCATGCTTTGCCGAGCAGCGCCCTCCAATCCCATGGCCAGGTGGAATCAGTTTCAAGCAGGCTCCATATCCTGTCCCACCATCGCCATGTTAGCACCGCCCCCGGGCACTGCAGGAAGATATGTTCTACGGTTTCGGGGATCTTTCGAGACGGGAAGGCTGTGTGGCAGGATTTACACCATGGCAGTGCCAAGCCTTTCTGTTCTAGATACGTGCGGTCTACCAGCCAGCTGTTAGTGGGAAGGCAGCGGTGCTCTATCTGCCATTGCAGGGAAGCGAACTTTGCCGGTTTAGCTCTCGTGGTTGTAAACCATCGGATGGGGCGAAGGGTTCCTTGTCCCACATTCAGATGGGCCTGCCAGCGGGCCCTCACGATATCTCTCTCAAGTTCACCCTTGGGCGCAGCAGCCGGTATGTGTCCTTCACGGACAGGCTGAGCAGCTGCCTATCTGAAGTTTGTGGCGACCTATGTACTGGCTTCCAATGCCACTCCCCCGGGTCGAACGGCAGGTCTACGAGCGGGATTTCTGGGCGAAACACTATCCATTCATCTTTTTGCGTCAACACCCGGATCTTGTATAATTCCTTGTTCTTGCACCACTTCACCTCCTTCGGGGTATGCCTAGAGAGGACATTATCCTTATTCTTGTGGAAGAGGCTGATCTGAGACTCATCGGACCGTACCTCTACTACCTTACCCACACTCTCATTGTCCCCCAGGATAGCCACCCAGTCCCCTTGTGTCAATCGCGGTCCCCTGCTCAGAATGCGCGCCCAATTTAGGGGGGTCGCAAAATCAATTCTTCGAATCTTTCCAGGTTTCGTTCGACATCGTGACAGTACCTCATCGTGGTTCTCAGTTGCGAAGACGTTTTCCAGTTTTTGTTTGTTGGGTCCCATATATCCTTAATTCTAACTATACCCTTCCTAACCCAGCTGCTCCATGGAGAGTCCGAGCTGTGGTACACCCTCCCATGCCTATCCGTGATGTTCCTATTGCCAAAGAGGGGTTGGCGCATCACCTCTTCCCAGGTGTTTGGCGAGGTTTTCTCTGGCAGCGGCAGCTGGCGCCAGGCCTTTAGAATACAGGGCCAGAAGTCATCTCTGGCCAGGTCCCTCCATGCTTCATCCCGACTCGAGATCCTGGCAGACTGGGGCCATCGCGGTATGGACCAGTAACGGTCTTCTATCCAGACCAGAGGGTGTACCCCCCGCGGTGCCTGCGGGGCTAACCTGGCAATCTGTTCCAGCGCCAGGGAAAGCCATGGGAGATCTGGCGTGAACACCATTCTTCTCACCCACTGTATCAGCAGTGCCGTCACCTGGATATCTGGGTCCAAAATTCCCAAGCCCCCTTTATCTTTAGGCTGGATAACTGATGACCATGCCATCCGACTGATGGCATTCGGAAACCCGTTGTTGCTTCTGCACAACAGGGTAGTTACCTGCCTTTTAAGGGATTTAACCGCTTCTTTACTGAGGGCCCAGATTGCAGATTTGTACCATAGAGCAGCCAGTGCTGTGTTGTTAATTGCCAATGCCCTGCCTATTAGAGATGTGTGTTTGTCGTTCCACTGGGTTAATTTCTCCAGCGCCGGTTTGAGGATCCAGTCGTCGTTGGAAGCAGGTCTTCCCAACGCTGTCAAGACGATTCCCAACACTCTAACCGAAGCCTCTTGCGGTAGCCACTTAACCCGTGGTAACTCTGGGGGTCGCACCCCTTGATGGTGGATCCACCACCCCAGTGTTTTGTTGCCCCAGTTTCTAGTCATGTCAGAGACCGCCGTAAACCGCTCTAGCAGTTGCCTAATCTTTTCCATGTTCTCGAGGGTGGCGTCCACCAGTATAGTCAGGTCATCTGCGAACATCGAACAGACCGAGATTGCTTCCTCCGGGATGGCGGAGATTTGGAGTTTGGTAAGATCCTTGTTGGCCCGGAGGTTTGCAGCCAATGCCTCCATCACAATTATGAAGAGGAAAGGGGCCACCGGGTCTCCTTGTCGGACTGATCGTTGCAGCGAGATCACCGGTGCTAGGCGGCCGTTTATCTGGACAGTCGTGGTAGCATTGAAGTGCAGAATCCCAATCCAGTGCCGAAAAGACGGGCCAATGTTCATTTTTTCCATACATTTATCTAAAAAAAGCCAGTCCACATGGTCGTATGCTTTTTCAAAATCAATAAATACCACGGTTGCATTGTGTTTATCTTGTCTAGTTAGCTTGAGAAGTTCGTTGATCAGCAAAATGTTGTCTTAAATCCTGCGCCCTTTAACAAATCCCGTCTGCGTCGGGTGAATGAGTTCATCAAGGACTGGGATCAGGCGGTTTGCCAATGCTTTCGCCAACATTTTATAAATGATCGTAAGCAGGGTTCTTGGTCGGTAGTTTCTGATGTCCAGTTTGTCTCCTTTTTTGTGCAGCAGAGTAAGGACACCTTGCCCAACCAATTCTCCCATGTGGCCTGATTCCCACACGTGACGGTAGAAGCTCATGAGATCCGGGGCGATTTCGTTCCAAAACGTTTCCCAAAATTCTCTAGGGAGGCCGTCCACCCCCGGGGGTTTTTCCTGATCCATCTGTATTAACGCCGTTCGAATTTCCTATTTCCGACAGCGGACGGTCTAGATGAGCTCTTTGCTGACCTGTTAGGGCTTTCTGCATTGGTTTAAGGAGCTCCTCGATTTCCTCCTCCCTGGCAGCCATCTCCTGCTACGCTTATCGTGAGGTGAACATGTCTTTAAAAAAGGCCCTCGCAATCTGCACGGAATGGGGGGTGGAGGTTGCTATCTCTCGGCCCCCCGACTGCGAACCGTAAAGTGCTTCTATTGTTGACCGTCGTGAACGCGCGTGGGCTAGGCTGAAGAACTTTTTGTCCATCGACCCCACAGTTTGGTGACGAGACAGTCTCCCCCTAATGCGCGTACCTTCCCAGCGATGTGATGCGAAAGCCTGGAGTTGTTGTTGCAGTGACTGCAGTTTGGATTGAGACCCTGGCGATTCCTGTGAGTGTGATTTCGACTGTGTATGCAGATCGGTTGGAAGGTCCTCCTGTTCCAGCTGGTGACATTGATAGTGTAGTTCCATTTCCTGTTGATTCCTTCTTGCTGCGAAAGTCTTTGAAAACTCTTTGCATTTTTTCCCCAGGTAAAATAGTCCGTTGTTAAACCAGTCCGTTTCCTGCTGAAAATGATCCTTTTGGGTGCGCCAGAATGTCCAGCAATCTTTAATGTAGTTTTGGAAGGATTTCTGCTGCAGAATGGAAATATTGAGCTTGCAGAAGCCGGGCCCTTGGTCGGGCTTCTTGTGATCCAGGCCCGGATGCGGGCTAGCAGGTAGGATTGCTGCCAAGAGCAGCGAGCCCTCCATGTCTTCAGGTGTTAGGATGAGGTCAATTCTGGATCTTGATTGACAGTTCTTCCCCTTTGTCCTCCTCCTCCCCCTTCTCCTCCAGCTCCATCTCTTTCTGCCTCCCTACCCTCCCTCTTTTTAGGCTTTCGCCTTCCTTTGCCTCTTCCTCCTCGTGTTCCTCTTCCTCTTCCTCGTCTTCGTCCTCGGCCCCCCCCCCTCTCTCTCTCTCTCTCTCTCTCTCTCTCTCTCTCTCTCGCGCGCGCGCGCGCGCGCGTGCATGCCCACACCCACCCACCCACCCTCCCACAATTCGTGCATTTGTGTGAACCCCCCCAAAAAAGCATATGACTCTGCCAGACTATTTCGTTGGACTTTCACCAACTCATCAGGAGGTTGAACCCCAACAGTCCGCGCATGATGCATTTGTGTGTGTGCATGTGAGTGTGTTCGTGTGTGTGCGTGTGTTTGTGCATGTGCTTTCTCAACCGGGCAGGCGGGGGCGGACGTGTGAGTGAGTGGTCTCAATTGCTATACACCAGCTCCGTGCGCCGACAAAGACATGCGCACATGAGCGGGGGCCAAACCGCTGCGGCGTATAGGAGACCGGCCCCCCTGGAACTGGTTTCTCCCCACGCCTAGCAGCCCTAGCTTCGGTTGTGCTGCAAACTTCTAATCCGGGCTGTTGGCCAACTGGTACCGGGCCGGCGGCCCCGATTGCCCCGCGATCTTAAAATTTTAAGATCGCGGGGCAATACGGGCCGTCGGGGCGGTAGGACTGCGAACGGCCTAGATCGCCGCGCGATCTTAAAGTCTTAAGATCGAGGGGCAATCCAAGCCGTCGTGCCGGTAGGTCTGCGGACGGCCCAGATGCCGAAATTCTTACATTATTAACTTTTATAAGTGTAGGGATGGGATGTCTGGCGTGCAGTCCTTGAGGCTTTACGATCTTAGACTTCCTTCCCTGCTGATTGTTCGCACCTACGCATTCATTATTGGATACTCGGCAGAGGTTTCAGCATATAGCCAGATTTGCCTTTAACATTACTGTGTAAGTGCCCCAGATAAGGCTTCCACCCCAGATAAACTACCCACCATGCAAGGTTCTACCAAACCAATTGTTTTGGCATTTAGACACCCTTAGATGAAAGAGTGGTATTTCAAGCTTGGTAGTAACTGAGGACCACCTCCCACCTATCCTACACATTCTATCAAGGTTGTCAATGCAAAGCTATACTAAAGGTGCACGAGGTCTTACCGTCTAGCCGTCGGTACTCCGCATATTCACGGAGAATTCAATTTCACTGAGCCCATGTTGGAGACAGCAAGGCAGTAATTTCACCATCCGTGCAAGTCGCTACTTATGCGACACAGTGTGTTAATTGAAACAAACTTCCGACATCATTTCAACCGAGGCCTTCCTCCTTCGTGTCGTCACGAAGTTCAGACTATATCACCATCCCAATCAGGGACTATATTCACCGTTATGATCGTTGGGAGGCCTCTCAGTTTAGTTGTTTCTACAATACCCCTCTTACTGTGCCTCTCACGTACAAGGATTGCCGCATTGATGATGATTGAGCTGCAGCTGCTTACATCCCCGTGTAGTCATTGAGGGCCGCCTAGTTGGAGCAGACTATTTCATCATCCCAAGCAGGGATGCTTGGCCTGTAGTCGTTGAGGGGCGCAGCGCATGTATCAACGCATGTCTTCCCTGCCGATTGTCCGCACCGATGCATTCATTATCATTATCTTGCTTGCATCACTCAGTCGGAGGTTCCAGCATATAGCCAGATTTTCTCTTTGATGCTGAAGAAAATACCCCTTTGTCGAGGAATTTCGTTTGTTCATGTTATTCGCTCAATTAGTAAATTTGGTTTTGCTTTTAGCTACTTGCTACCTTTTTCAAGACAGACCGGACTTGATCTTCTACTACAAATTGAGTTTGTTTCATACGCCCATCTGTGTAGGCCGAAGGTCGCGGCTCTTGCCCGGGTTCACTATAATAATACGACACTACATACAAACAAAGGTATCTATCATACGTATATTTATATCGTTTTCTCGACTACATTCACCGTTATTATCGTTGGAAGGCCTCCCACTTTACTTGTTTTTACAATACCCCTCTTACTGTGCCTCTCAAGTACAAGGCTCGCCACGTTGATGATGATTGAGCGGCAGCTGCTTACATCCCCGTGTGCCTTAAACCACCAGTACCCCGCCCAGGCAAAAAAAAACTCCTGAATTCATGGAAGGTCTCGGCAGGCCTGGTGGCGGCTTGGTAGAGCCTCGGACAGGCGCTGGTGGTCGGCCGTTTTGAAAACAGAAACGAACGACCAGAACAACAAAAAAGAAAACAGAAATGGCAAAAAAAAAACAAGAAAACAGGGAAAAGAGGAAAAGAAAAACGAACCGCCTTTCAGCAAGGCACGGATGGCGGCGTCAAGTTCGGAACTGTGGCGACCCGACACTGACACACCTAACTCGAGAAATGGGGGCTCGCTCCACTACTCTCGATAAGACAAAAATCATGGCGGTGTATCTTTCCATGTTCTAGGACTCTCGTTTTGCACATTCGCGAGTAGTGGACTGAGGCTCATGCTCCAAAAAAAAAGAAAAAAAAAAGAATGGAAAGATACGGCGGCACATTTTTTGTTGTTTGTGCATGTGGTGAGTGACAGCACTGTTGTTCCCTTGTGGACAACGGGAATGAATCTTGACCTATTTTGCGGAAGATACAGCGAAGGTTAGCATGGCCTTGAAACGCATAAATAGAGACATGGTCAGGAAAAAAAAAAAAAGATTCAACGGTTTTTGTCGTTTGTGCTTGTGGTGCTTGGTATAGCGAGGCCCCTCGTCTCCACGATCTGCCTGGAGCACTGCTGTCCCTTTGTGGACAACGGGAATGAATCTTGACCTATTTCGCGGAAGATACAGAGAAGGTTAGCATGGCCTTGGGGCAACTATGAAACGCATAAATAGAGAAATGGTCAGAAAAAAAAAAAAAAAAAAGATTCAACAGTTTTTGTCGTTTGTGCATCTGGTGCTTGGTTCAGCAAGGCCCCTCGTCCTCCACGATCTGCCACGGGACGTGCTGCATTTCAGTCCCAATAAGTATGAATCTTCTATTAGTCCGTGGAAAGCTACAGAGAATATTAGCAAGGCCCTGCGCATCCTCATCTATTGGCAGCCCGACACCCACGGCGCTGAGGGCTCCTTTGGCAGCGTTGGCCGCCCAATGGGGAAAAGAGAGAACGTGCAGGGGAAAAAGAAAGAAAAGAAAGACAAAGGAGAAAAAAGGGAAACCACCACCCTAGAAGTACCAGTCCCCCGCATTGAAGGACCGGTAGCCTGCTATATCTCGAACGCTCACCAGCTACTTTCACCCGAGACAGACAGGATCGGCAGCTTGCCAGAAAAAGGTTCGAGAAGGTGGCTCGGAAGGTACTGGTGCACTTGCACGTTGTGAAAGGAGGCAGAGTAACAGGGGTGACTGGTATTTTGTCGGTTCTCTTGGTGACACTCATTATGCGTTTATGAATAGTACACAAGGGAAGGGAGAGGAGAAGAGGAGGGGGCACACACACACACACACACACACACACACACACACACACACACACACACACAGAGAGAGAGAGAGAGAGAGAGAGAGAGAGAGAGAGAGAGAGAGAGAGAGCACCATTGGAGCAGATCATTCTTAGAATGACAAGAGGTCAGTCAGCATTCACGCTGCTGGGGATTTTGTGTCGAGTACCCACAGGCCATGGCAAAGGGCCACCCCTACAAACCGGACAGCACCGGTTCGGGTGTTGACTGTGGAAACATAGCATCCAAGTCTCGCAGTTGCAGTTACTGCAGCGAATGGCACAGTGGAGGCAGATGTCACAGGCCCTGTGGCTCCCACATGCGAGGAACACAGAGGGCCCCCCGACTGCAGTCGTAGTGTGTGTGTATGAGAGTGCGTGTGTGTGTTGTTTTAAAGGACCCCAGATTCTCTCTCTCATTCCCTTCACAGATCATCACAAGCCATCCATAACGAAAAAAATTGAGGGGAAGTCATTGGAAAACTTTGCGCCGGTGGCGCCGTGCTGCCGCGGGACGCAACTGCGGGGAGACGACGCACCCAGGTGAAATCGTGTCGGGCCGACGAGAGCAGTCGCCATAGCTAGTCAGCGGCGGCGATTGCGGGAGGTGGCGTAAGACAGCAGGGACCGGACGGGGCGAATCGCTCGTGTGGGAGCTCACGCCGGAGGTGGTACACACAGACATGGATGATTCGCGAGCGGACTTGGCGTGGAGTTCGACGACGAGCAACGACGGGGTCAACAGTGGAGCGGCGCAGGTCAACGACATCAAAGAAGAAGAACGCGTTTGCAGAAAAGGGGCGGGAAGCCACGTAGACATATAGATAACAGAGCGCAGCAGGTTCGGCATAACGAAGGCGACCGCGTACGGCCACAGGAAGAGGACATGACGAGGTGAGATCAAAAAAAAGGGCCGGAACAACGAGTCGCCAGCCGATGACGGGGTCATCAGCGGAGCTGCGCAGGTCAACGTCATCCAAGGAGCCACGTGGACCCTCGTGGACAACTGGCCGAGGCGCGTATTGCATGGGCGATGACGGGGGCAACAGCGGCAAACGACGACAACAAGGAAGATTACGGTGACGCAACGTGGTGAGGATTGTAAACGACGGCAACCAGGTGGGGTAGGCGGACAAAGGTGGGGAGCGGCCACAGGAAGAAGGCATAGCAAGGTAAGGATCGAATTATCCGTTAATAAATAGGTTGGAGCGGGAGAGAAGGAGAAGAGCTCCGGGGGGCGACGCATGAGGTTGGTTTTAGAGAGAGTGTGAGGGGGGCTAATTACAGGTGTGAGAGGATCGGGGACCGTGGAGGGCGGGGAAGGAGGAAGGGAGGGGAGACGGGCGACGCCTGAGGTTGGCTTTAGAGAGAGTGTGAGGGATTAGAGGTGTGAGAGGATCGGGGACCGTGGAGGGTGGGGAAGGAGGAAGGGGGGAGAGACGGGACTGAGGGAGGTAAGGGAGGGAGTGTGATGGGGGGATGTCGATTGGGAACGCTGATTGGGGGTGTGTGAGGATCGTGGGATTGTAGGCCACCTCTGCTCGCCCCAGCCTAATAACAAAAAACAAAAAAGGAGAATAAAATAACGAAAAAAAGAGAAAGAACAAATAAGCAAACAACCAAAACATCGAACACACATACAAGCGCCCGAACGAAAATAAAAAGGAATAGCAGGAGCACGATCATCATGAGACCAATGAGCAGAGGGCAGCGTGCACATAAACGATTAGATTCGATGCTTTTCTATAACGGGGCCATGAGACACCTGGCGGATCAGCATCTCCGCTGCATGAAATGGTCTCATTAGAATCAAGACCCGCGAACACCGATCTTGACCTCCGGTGGTAAAAACGAGACGCCGGTCTCGACCCCCGGCATCTTGGAAGAAATGGGTAAAAACGAGGATCAAGATCAGCGGCGACAGGAGGAAGACGTGGGGGTCTTGACGGAGGAGGAGAAGGAAATTGAAACACGAGGTAAAGGACAACATCAGATTGTGGACCATCAGGAACGTCCGACCTGGGCCGACAGGCTTGAGGACCCGACTAAGGGGCAAACACTCACTATATGCAGGGGACAGGCGGGGCCCCGCACTGGTAACCTGAACATCCCCTTGGATGGGTTGCCGCCGGCCAGGGCGTTTTTCATGTCAAAATTCCTCACCCCGTCTGAAACAAAGGTGGTGACACAAGGGGGGAAGAAAATTATGGTGAAGGCTTATCCCAATAGTGGCATCGCTGGCAGGGATGACATTTACATGAGACATGCCAACAACTGGGTGTTTCATGATGATGCGGCCTTCAAATCAATCAACGACAAAGCTAAGTGGATTGGCCGGCGATTAGAGACCCTCAAAGGCAACGCGGATCTAGCCAGGGACCAATTTTTGATTCAGCCAGTCACCAACACTTTGTTCACGGTGTTATGTATGTATGAGTCGGATAAAATGGTGATTGATGGCTGGAAATGCTTACGCTGTGAACGATCGGAGGTCCGGATACATGCGTGGGCTCCACAACGTCGACTAGGCCCGGAGGAAAGAAGGGCGCAATTGATGCAAGACTGTTACTGGGTCGAATTCCGCCATATCCCGGTAGAAATTCAGGCGTTTTTTGTGTATGACTTCGGGATGATGTACGACATTGTTGCTTTCATTGACCCCCTTCCCTCCTTCGTCGCCAAGAGGGATGATTACCTGATGCTGGCCCTGGACTTCCCCCAGGACCAGCCTTTCTCCCTCAACGACGTTATTCCATATCGGATAGAGGGCAAGGAATACATGATCCATGCGGCGCACAAGCTGCGGCCGTGGTGCCACAAATGTAGAGCGTACGGTCATTTGAGCATTGAATACACCTACCCGCTGCATTCGCAAAAAAGGGCCCGGCCAACAGGGAGACTGCTAAGGGACCTGATCAAGGTGACCCGTTGGCGCACAGTAGACCCGGGGCACGAGGGTTGGGTATACGTGGAAGAACCAACAAAAGATGGTACACCGGTGGGGTGGGTTTGGGAAAGAACCGGGGATCCGGTTTGGGACACACGCCCCCAGGACACATGGACTCCACAAGCAGCCGTGGAAGAGAAAGTGCAGGGGATGGAGCCGTTGCCACGAGAGACCCGACAGAACGCAGACCGGGGGAAAGCAGGAAGGAAGGAGGGCAAGGAGATCTAGGTGCAGAAGAAGCAGGCAACACAGGGTGAGGGGACGACCTCAGAAAACAAGGACTGCCGTGTCGTGGGCCCGCCGGCGGACCAATACATCTTGGACCAGGGATCGTCCCCTCCCCCATCCTTAGGACAAACACTCAGGGGGGAACACAATCACCCGGACCTCCTCACACAAACAGAAACGACACAGGAGGAGACACAGGAGGGGATGGAAGTAATGGAGGTGGAGCCAGGGCAATTTGGGAAAGAGAAGATGCCCAGCGATGGTGCTGGCCCCCTTTCTGCACAATCTGAAACGAGACAGGTGGAGAAGCAGATGGGGATGGCGGGAACGGAGGTGGAGATAGGACAACCCGGGGAAGAGAGGACAGCAGGAAGGGGGCCCGCGGCGGACCGGTTAATAGAAAATGACCCATTTCAAGCAGCCTTCGGTCCGGAGCCAGTGGAGGTAGATCCCCTCCCGGGGAATACCAGTGAAGTATTGGAGAGATTATCCCGTGGGAAAGAGGAGGAAATTCAGGGGGGCCCGCCGCAACACCTTCCAATGGAGCAAAAACTGGTGGCCAATCTGAAGGCAAAATACGGCCCGCTTACCGACGTCTTTTGGGACAAAACGTATCTAGAGCTGTTTCCCCTGCTCGATACAAGTGCCTCCCTCAAATATGTGCTAGAGAACGGACTACAGCCGGGTGTCAGATAGACTGATGCGTGGCATAGACTAGCCACCATAGTCTTCTCGCGGTTTCAGCCCCCCTGCGTAGGTGCGGCAGAGGGCCTGGGGGGGGAGAGTGAGCACAGTCAGACTAAAGAGACAAAACAACAGCCTGTTCCACCCCCCGACCCGACACCCCCGAACCCGGAGGAGAACATGCCGCTGGATCTGGTGCGCAGGAGAAAGCTCATACATATAATCGAGTCGGGACGGGACACGGACCCTCTCTCACGGTCAGCGCTGTTGCTGATCCCGGTGCGTAAGAGAAACGGGAAATGGGAGGTGGGCTTGTCCACGAGTGAGAATGGCAAACAAGGGGGGGTCACAATACAGGGCTGGTCCTCCTTTTGGGCAGAACCGCGCAACTGCCAATCTGAAGCCGCGGCAGGGATCCTGCAGATGCAACTCGAGTCGTATATCGTGGAAACCCTGCCTCCGGGGGTGCGGGCTGTGGCGTCAGTGACAACGGGGCCCCATAGAACTGCGTCGAGGGACGTCTACATAAGATATGACCCTGCTAAAGAGGCCGGCCTGAAGTGGTATTCCCACTCTCAACTGCTGGACCTGCAGACGGTTAAGATCAGACCCAGCGATGTCTGGACGGAGCAGGACGTTCAAAAGTGCCTGTGTGCCCTTCTCAGGATGGGCCTCTTGTTAGGGGGAACAGAATGGGACTGGGAACAATTGACATGGGCCGGGCTAGGAACGGGAGGACACTAGCATAATGGACCCGGTTAAAGCAGTGTATGGAAAGGATCGAGTTTGGAATCAATGCCAGCGGGCAGCAGACCTAGATCTGCGGTCCCTGAACGTGAATGGGCTGGCATCATGCAAAATGGACAAGCAGAACGCAATATGGGATCTGATGAAAGGGGTGGGGGGCAGGAACTGGGCAGATATAGTATGCATCTAAGAGACGCATCTTATGGACACCCCGGAGCACAACCGTATTCACAAAATGGTGTGGCCACATAAGGCATTCAGGGCACACGCTCCGAAACCTGGGAGCGCGGGGGTGGCCATTTGGATTTCCCCGGAATCCCGCGCAGACCCGGTCTACTGGGTGGCGGACCAAGAAGGAGGCAGATGGGTGTCAGTCCTGGTCACACTGGAACTAGAATTAATCTGCATCCTGTGTGTCTATGCCCTGAATACGGTAAGGGAGAGGAGAGTGTTCTTCGAGAGTCTAAAAGCACAAATCCCCGACGGTGTCCCGGTTATCGTGGCGGGAGACTGCAATGCAGCCCCTGACAGATGGATGGACAGATAGAGACACCCACCCCCGCCCCCTCATATGTAGAGGAAGACGAGCGTATGATCCAGGACTTGTGCGTTTCATTAAAGGTTTTCGATTCCTTTCGCAGGCTCAACCCTGATACTCGGTATTTCTCATGCCTAACGAGAAGAGGAGGGGAAAGTACAGAGGAGGGAACAGAGGGAGGTAGGAAAAGTTAGGGGAAAGTCGAAGGGGTGCGGGGGGGGGCGGGGAAGGGGCGGAAGCTAAGGGGAAGTTGTCGGAAGGGGGTTGGTGTTTAAGGGTGCGAAATCAAACACGAGGTTCGAAATCGCGCACGAGGTTAGGATACGTGGCGCGAAATCGTGCTTTCTTTTTTCTTTTCGTTTTATCGTGTGTGTGTGTGTGTGTGTGTGTGTGTGTGTGT
>BFEA01000004.1:9563318-9595188 GCA_003427395.1 Chara braunii | reverse complement strand
AAAAAAAAAAAACTAACTCAAAGAAAAAAAAAAGAAAGTACATGTTATGAAGAAAAATAAAATAAACAGCATTTGCCTCAGCATTACATCAAAATTCCTTACCAAAATTCAAATAAAAATAAAATATAGAACATAAAGCTAATAATAATAACAACAATAAAATAAAAAATAAAATAAAATTAGTGAGTGAAAGAGCACATTTTCGACACCACCAGCTTTGGCAATTTTTCATTTGTTTTGGCGCATCCACATGCACTGAAAATTTACAGATGCGTGCTTCACATAATACAAAACTCATTAAAAAAATAATAAATTATTTTGGGCCACGCAATACAGTGAAAACAAAAAGTAAAAAGTGAGAAAAAAAAAATAGTGAGTGGGCGAGCATGTTTTGACATGCCCTCTTTGGCAATTTTTAATTTTTGTTTGGCTTAGCAAGATGACTTCAAAATTTATAGGCATATACCTCACATCATAGAGAACTCACAAAAAAATATAAGGACCAGTTTTGGGGCTTGACTGGTGATGTCTCGCCCTAAATCTGGACCGCGGAAATTTTTTGCAAGGGATGCCACGCCCGATTCCTGGCAGTGAAATATAAGGGACGCCAGGCCCAATTCCCAGTTGTTTTTTTTTTGGAAAAAAAAAACAAAAACACGAAATAAGTGGTGATAGCAATTGGACGGATTTTTCATTTTTACCACTCTGCCGGGTCTCCACACTATGCTACTGGTAGCCCTCATGAACCTGTGCTAGCGGTCCCCCACCGGGTATAATTGCTCAAGGGACCAGGGGGGGGGTAGCCATATTATTGCACAAATCTTTGGAAATGGAGATTTTGGACCATTATGTTGACCTATGCGGACGTTGGGCTTGGGTCTAACTTCCGACAAGAAGTGGGATACATCGACGTCGGCTTGATTTCTTTCTATGCTCTGAAAATCTGTGGGAATTTTTGGATAAAATTGGGGAGGAGGCACAGTCAATCTCCGATCATAAACCAGTCAGCATGGTATTCCATACGCAACATGCGAGTAGAGGCAAAGGCTTGTTTCGGTTTAACACTTGTAATTTAACAGACGAGGGGTTAGTGGAATGGATGAAGAAGTTTTGGGTTGAGTGGGACTCGGCAAAACAACACTATCCCTCTCTGGGGGAGTGGTGGGATGCAGGTACAAATCTTTTCTCCAATCTCCTTAATGTGTACTCTCGTATATTGGCGGGTGGGAGGAAGAAGCAAGAGAAAGAGCTAATTAGGAAAATTGCCTACGCTGAGTGTCGTATGGAGGCTCATCCCATCTCAGTGGTAGTTTGGGGAAAAGAACGAGCTCGCCTCCTCACGGAGTGGGATACGTTGCAGCAGAAGCAATCTGAGACTTGGGCAGAAAGAGTCAGGGTTAAAGGAGTAGCTGTGTACGACAGGATGACTAAAGAATCGTTTCAGAAATTAATGCCGTCACGGACCTCTCCGCCCATGAAGGAACTGTGTCACCCCTTTGACGTTGATGCCCCCAAAGCTAAAGAATTGACGAAGTTGTGTGAATACGCCTCGCTCTATTATTATGATATCTGGACGTCTCGTAAACAAGGGGCAAACATCGATCACAGGTTAGATGTGGGTACTTCCCATTGGGATAATACTGTGACCAGGTTGTCTGGGCCCGGTAAATTGGATCTCGATCGACCAATTACAGAATTGGAAGCACGTGAAGCCCTCGGGGCCATGGCCAAGGGCAAAGCCCCAGGCTGTGATGGACTGCCTACGGAACTCTTTTCATGTATTTGGGATGTGGTGGGGTCGCACCTGACTGAACTGTACAACAACATACTTCTGGGGGATCAATTATCTGCCAATATGAGAAGGGGTATTATTTCATTCTTATTTAAGAAGGGTAGTCGCTCAGAGATCCGCAACTGGCGCCCCATATCCGTCTTAAACATATCTTATAAGTTACTGGCCAAAGTCCTGGCGCGTCATTTGGATCGATATCTCCCTGATTTGGTTGTCCCAGATCAAGCGGCATTCATCAAAGGTCGCTCGATATTTGATAATATCGTGACGGCAATTGAAACACTTGAGCTGATCCAAAATGAACAGAGTGATATTGCAGGGCTTTTGCTTGATCCGGAGAAAGCATATGACCGAGTAAATTGGTCATATGTTGTCACTACACTGAATTGGTTGGGCTTTGGGAGGAACTTTATACGGTGGGTTGTTGCGCTATACTCGCTGTCTACTGCCTGTGTAATGGTGAATGGGATAATTTCTAAGGAGTTCACGCTTACGAGGTCCTTGAGACAGGGCTGTCCTCTTGCCCCCTTGCTCTTTGCACTTCAGTTTGAAGTGGTCCTGAACAATGTTAAAGCTCACTCGGAAATTCAGGGTATTCAGACGGGCCCTACATTGTACAAGACTAAAGCCCTGGCCGATGATCTGTTCGTAGTATTAGCGAACTCCCTGACTTCTCTCACTGCGCTCAAAGCATGTTTAGACGAATATGCGGAGCTGTCTGAAACCGCTATTAATTGACATAAATCGGTTTTTTTCTTACCAGAAGGATACGAGCTTACAATGCAATGGGGAATGAAACGGGTCGAGAAACAGAGCTCTGAAAGGTTCTTGGGGGTACAGATCTCCCTGGGGGAGTGTTCTGAGACACAGGATGATATCATTTTACAGAAGTGTGTACACAGACTGGCTACATGGGGGAAAGCTTCCCATGTGTCGTTGTTTGGTCGAGCTATGGTACTTAATGGGGCCTTATTTGCCTTGCTATGGTTTGTAGGGACGGTGAGGGCCTTTGGCTCCCACCTTTATGCCCTTATTAAGAGAAAAGCAGCAAGGTTTATTTGGAAACCATATGCTGAGGACGAAGTTAATTTTCTGTCGAAGGTCGCGTGGGAAATGTTGTGCTTTCCGAGGGATGAGGGGGGTCTGGGTATCCTAGACCCTAAGAAACAAAATGAAGCCATGTTAGTAAGATGGGTAGTTCGGGCATGTCTGGATTCCCCAGTACCACAATGGGTTTATCTGGCGGAAAGCATTTTAGCCAAGGAATGGCACCTTGCTGGGACGGAGGATGTTTGGACGTGCCTGTTTTTGCACTCCTTTCAACGGAGAATGATCAAGTCACCTTTTTGGCACGCGATCATTCAAGCTTGGAGGAAATTACAACCTGATATGTGGGTAACCCCTGTGACTAAAGCAGAGGTCTTAGCACAACCACTGTTTGAAAACCCTCATATTCGCTCCCCAAATGGAAAATGGTTCAAGGCGGACTCAGCCGTTTCCAGCTTTGGCCGGTCATGGATCGAGAAAGGTGTGCTGAGAATCCGCGATCTTTGGGATGAGTGGACAGGGGATTGGATATCTGAGGAAAACTTGAAAGAGAAACTTGGGAGATTGTGGTTTGTAGAAGCACGCAGGGAGTTACTTATTCATGCAATCCCGGCAGGTTGGGTTTCCCTGATAAGTCCGTGGGGGGTGGATCCAGTAGGCACATGGTTCAAATGTAAAACCAAGGACGAGGATCGCTTGTGGAAGCTTGTACAGATCCAGGCGGATGGCAAGAGAATATTTCAGAGCTGGAGCAACAAGGATACATCCAGCCCGGACGAGGTAAATACTACTCCTCCAGCTGGCTTGGAGCTTACTCAGATAAGAGTTCTTGAGGTCCCAGATAATGCAGGAAGTTCAACAATCGTTATCTTCGACAACGGTAAACATGTGTCACAGCTACACATCGACCCGACTCAATGGACATGGAGAGCTAAAGGGAAACAAGGTGAGAACCTGCACCTGTTAGATTATCACCAAAGAATTGGATATCACCTGGTTATTCCACTAAAGGTCCCCGAAGTGGTGGCCAGGACACGTTGGGCGAGGCTGCTTGACATTGATAGAATGGAGGTGGGTAAAGCACTGGGTAAATGTTGGGAGCAACTGAAGCTGATAGCTTGTCAACGTCAGGCGGCAATATTGTGGCTATTGTCGTTAGTGGCAACGCCGTCGGCGGTATGGTTAGCTGAGCATGGACCTGGGATTGAGCTAACCTGTGAGAGATGTGGCTGGGCCTTTGAATCCACCATTCACCTTTGGTGGGATTGCCCCAGATCGGTGAAACTGTGGCAATGGATCGAGTCCATATGGGATCGAATATCTGGACGGGCCTTTCACTGGTCTAAGCTGTGGATTCTGTTGGGGGGGTTGCCGGACGATTTCTCTATCACTAAGGGTTGGGGTTATGTAGCTCAGACCATACGTGCGGTGGGAGTCTCGACTATCTGGCAAGAGCGAAATGCCAGGGTATTCGAGAATAAGGAGTGGTCAAATAAACAGGTAAGATACTTTTTTGAGAAGTCTCAGAACCACAATCCTGGCCGACTGGCGGAGAAAGGGGTTTTCTGCAAACACAGGGATGTGCGGATTGAAATGGTTTCGTGAAACCTGGTGCCTCCAAAATTCAATTGTTTCGGTGACAGATTCGAAAGAGATTGTCATGCAGGACTGGTTACTTAAGGATTAACGGGAAGAGTAGAACGAACCTGGTTCGCTCGGTTCCGGCTCGGTCGCTGGTAGACAGGCAGAGGGAAAGGCCGAGAGAGGAGCTCGATCTGTTTATTGTGTGGTGGGGATCCGGCTGGATCCTAGTGATCGCTTGATTAGATCACTTGACAATTAGGTTGAGTTGGAGGTAGTGCCTATGGGGTAGTATTGGTAGACCTTGGGTAGTTAGATGATTGTTTTTTTTTGTTTTTTGTTTTTTGTTTTTTTTTCTGGGTTGTTTGGCTTTTAAGGCCGTGAGGGCTTGGTTGTTGTTTGTTTCTTGTTTCCTTTTCCTTTTGTTTTTTGTTTTCCTTTTTTTTTGGGTTGGAGTCTCAGCGCAGCGGTCTAGAGTTGGCCACTTCTGCAGCTGGAGGTCTTCCAACGCCAGTATCCGTTCGGGGTAATACCCCCAGTTCATTGCGACGATACATGTTACTCCCGGTTGTTTGTTGAGGATTCCCGGCCTCTCCTTTGGTGCTGCTAATGACAATTACCTTTTTTTTTTAAAACAAAAAAAAAGAATTGTGGGTCCCCGGTCCATTTTATTTGAGCAATATAAGTGACTATATGTTTCAATTTTAAAAAAAAAAAAAAAAAAAAAAAAACGCAACCAGTACAGCTAAGCGGGGCCAAAAAAAAAAGACCGTAAAACAAACTGAAAAATGTGCATGTTTGGCACAAGATTTATTTTTGCCATCTTACAATTTTTCACAGGGATACTTTGCAAAATACCCCCTAAATTGAGATATATGCAAAATTCCCCTTGAAAGATGGGGGTAGAGCTGAATACCCCTACAGATATATGCGAAATCTTTGTGTTGTGCCCCGTCAGGCGGGTGTGCAACTTTGCAGTCTGGACCTCCCTGTTTGGGCCTTGGCCTTTTGAAATAGCACCTGGCAAAAGTTGGGCAGTGCTGGGGTATTTTGCAAAGTTGGATGGTACCCAGAACCTCGTATATTGCAAAGACGGTGGTCCAACCGAGACTAGGGGTATTTCACAAAAAAAATAAAAATTGTCAGAGGGGTATTCCTTTCTACCCACATCTTTTAGGGGCATTTTGGCATATATCTAAATTTATGGGGGTCTTTTGCAAACTATCCTTTTCCTCTATTTTTCATCTTTTTGAACGACCGGGACCAAACACTGGTTGAGGCTTTTCAGAAGTTTTTCTTTTTTTCACGCTAAACTTCTTCAGTTTCTTTTTGTTTTTTTTTCACGCTAAACTGTTTGCTCTGTAAATTGTCTAAGTCAGAGAATCCAAATTTCTGCAACAGATGCCATCTGTCTAAGGCTGCGAAGTCCGAAAGCCCACCTGCCGCTGCCACATCATGGCGCACTCATACGAGTCCCATTTTTCATTCATTGTGGGGACTAGTGGTTGAAAATGGTCATTTATATGCATACATTTTCGCAAGTCCTTGGATTGCAACACCACTTCCATTTGGCCCTACCTTACAACAATGACGAGGACGACTTTTTTTTTTTTTTTTTTGGGGGGGGGAACAGATCTCCAATCTATTCGTGGGGAGCAACACGTGCTGGGAACCGGGCCCAGCGTCCCATATAGAAAATTACATACGAGGACGACTTGTCGACACTCGTGAGGAATATGGTTACAACTAACAAGAAAACGCTGCGAGTTTTGATGGCAGCAACATGGAAGTAAGCGAGAACTTGTTTCTTAAGTTCTAACTGATGCTGCATGTGTTCTAAGGAAAATACTTGAGAAAACAAGGGAATGTGGCTGCATGTGTTCATGATGGCAGCAACATGAAAAAAAGTGAGCACTTGTTCACAAGGGAATGTAGCTGATAAACTACATGGAGAAGGTAGTAAAATACTGGTATAGGTTTGCTTTCTGACCCTGCTTTTGCATTCAGATGATCAACAAACTGTCCTTTCATTCAAGTTTGGCTTGGAAGCTGATGGTGTTTGGAGACGTACGATCTTCGTTATTGTCTCCCATTTCGACGCTTATTGCTGGAGGGCGTTGGTGATGAGGAGCTCTCTAATTGACATAACAAGGGAGGGACATACTGTTGAGATGAGAGCCAGGGCGAAAGTGGAAGGGTCATGAACGAATGGCGAGTACATGGGCAGATGGGATGGCTGGTGATGCCGGGGGGGGGAGCATAAGACCCATGGCTATGTTGATGAAGTCGCTTCTCGGATCATTTCTTCCACAACTGGGAAGGTAACTGATAATCTGGCTGGCAGGTTCAGCATTGTTCTTGGGAAATGGCTGGGCTTGGGTCGGTCCACCTTGCCCGATGGTGCATACTGAAGATGGTGCGTACTGATGACAGCGATTAACTGTTAAACAAGTGGGGAAACAAGCAAAAATGGGGGGAACAGTCCGAATCAGTAGCCGTGTTTTGTGAAGGGGGACAAGGTGGGAGGTGGGTAGAATAGAAAGAAAAGAGAGAGAGCGAAGGAAGGCGTGGACCATTCCGGGGGTAGCAGAGAGAAATATGGTGGGAGGGATGAATATGAGGAGGTCGGAGACGAGTGTGGAGAATCCCATAGTGTGGGCACGGAGAGATGGACAAGAACGAACATGCGACCGCAGAATCCGGTGTCTTGAGAGAGGATTGGGTGATGGAGAGACAGAATGACAAGTGGAGAAGAGAAGGCAAGGGGACGCATTCTCACAGTGTCTTTTAGATGTTTCCATGGCTGGATTGCATGCAAGCACCGTCATGCTTTTCGATCACATCAAATTTATTTAGAATAATTCTAGAATTCTTGTGATTGGCTGTATCGACAAAAACTACCACGACCTCACAGTGTTGTCTTGTTTGAGGGGCCCATAGGGTGCGAGCTGAGCGATATTACTGTGTCCCTTAAACATGGACGAGGGAAAACTAATGTATCACAAGCGGACGACAGAAAAATAGAAGAAAAGCCGGAGATGAGAGAGTGATGGGACTGCACTCTCTGTGTTTTTCCCTTCTTTTTCATTGTGATGATCCCTTTTTATTGGTGGGGAGCTGCACCTCCTGGAACCCCGGTTCAGCATCCCACTAACAATATCAAACTTCATCAAAGCATGAACACACAGAGGAGGACAACATTGATTGCCTTCAAAGAGAGGATACACTGTGCTCCATGTCGTAAAATCTGATCCTCATTGTGTTGCTGATGTCCTCTGTGCAACTACTGCCTACGATCTCAGCAGCATCCCCATTGATTACCCCTCTCTACCTCAGAACTCACCGCCACCCTCACCGGATTTTCCCATGCCCCGCCCCCCGCCCCCCCCCTCATGAGAAGACCTCTCCGCCCGTCAAACCTCTGCCAGTGTCTGACCAGCAGACAAGCACTAAGAGAATCCACCACTAAGCCCTGACCCAACTCAGCGGGATTCCCGAGAGTGCTCTGCCGAATAGGCAAAAAAGTTGAAAAAACCCTAAAAGACTTCAAATAATCCCCGTACTGAGGTCAGCAATGAGCATCCGTTGTACTTTCTCAAAGCTATCACGCTATGAAAGCCAACACTAACCCACCCATCAGTTGATGAGGGAGAGTGTATTCATCCCATCTTCAGCTCAAGCAGCAAAACGAAGTAAAAAAGTCGAACAGAGGAGGAAAATTGCATACGAAAATCGCTTCCATGTTTCACCCGCTCAACAATCAACGAGGTTGGAAAGGAAGGACAATGGAACTGCCTCGAATGCGAAGCGAACCCCTCGAAACTGTACAAGCGATCGTGCTGAAGAAAAAGCAAGAATGTGAAGCGAACCCCTCGAAAGCAAAAGAGAGGAGTTGGGAAGAGATGGGGAAAAAGACTTCCCAATCCACCCACAGGGTCCCCAACGAAGTATATAGACTACCATAAAGCACAGAAGAGAACACTGGTTACAGACAATTATACAGGAGTGTACTGCACCTGACGGATCAGACAGTCACATAGATGGTGGAATGAACAAATGAATGGATGGATGCTCCTATCACCTCCACTAATAGGCCCCATTTGGATGCTTTGAAAGAAAAAGAAAAAAAAAAGAAGAATGGAGAAAAGTAGTTCCTATTTCTGTTGCAGTAGCCCCAAAGCATTGGGTAGCTAACATAGCCCACTGTTTTGCTTGCTGAAACTCACAGGGATCGATAACTCACGTATAAATGTGCCTCGAGATTCTCTCCCACTCCGTATCAGCTGCCTTGGCTGCCAGCAAACAACTACCACAACTGGTCCATGACTGCTTATGGCAGAGCACTCAACTCCAGACCAGGAGGCAAAAATGTGTGGTGATGACCTGTGCGAAAGCAAATAAACAAGCAAATTCAGCACCGTCAGATGCTGCTGTTCATGAAGATTGATGCTGTGTCAGCGGACTATGCATAAGAAACACTTGTCAATACTCAACCAGCAGTCCACAAAGGTAACAAGTGATCGTACAATTGTATGTGGCTGTTAGGTATATGGTACACAAGCATTTATGTCAATCAGCGAAAAGCAAAATACATAACTATCTAGGTTAATATTTTGTAGTACCATTTGACCAGACTTCTTCCGGCGGTACCACTACTCCATATGCTACCAGTACTCAGTAGTCTGTCCTAAAGCAGTACTTGTGACGAAAACAGAGACAGACCAAGCCTGAAAGGCTGCAGGAATTACTATGAAAGAAACGCGTGCACACATGCATGCTGTACACACACACATGGTTGCATACCTGTCTCACAACAGGTACAGCACAAACCCAAGAATCACCACAGTGGAGGGGAACAACAATACAATGCACTGGAAGTCTGGAATCAACCAATCCGATTCACGGAAAATAGCACTCTGACAATACGCTCGTCACATGCAGTAAGATGGGAAGGAGGGAGGCATACATGGAAGGAAGATCTCTCCTTGATCACACACAATCCTGGGGAGAAACTATGGATGATGAGGAAATTAAGAGGACGAGATTAAAGCGGACAAAGAGTAATGGAAAGAATACAAGGCCCAGATGTAACAGCCAAAATAATAGTGATCTCTCCTCTGCTCAAACTCCGCCTCCAGTCGCCTCCCAACACAATGTCGAAGTCTCAATCAGGAATGTCTTCCCAAAAGACGACAGTGTCCACGTCTTTCTGATCTTTCTGATCTCTCTCTCTCTCTCTCTCTCTCTCTCTCTCTCTCTCTCTCTCTCTCTCTCTCTCTCTCTCTCTCTCTCTCTCTCTCTCTCTCTCTCTCTCTCTCTCTCTCTCTCTTTCTGTGTGTGTGTGCAGATACTGACCGGTGCCTTGAGCTGCTGGAGGACGCAGAGTGGAAGCCCGGCTATGGACGGCCGAAGTGCCTAACCTATGGCGCCAAGGGGAGTCCTCTGCGTACACGTCGACAGCTGCAGACCAGAGGTGTAGGGTGGAGGAAAAGGTTATGTTTCCAGCAGACTTTTCGGAGGCCATGGACAAACTGGGGACAGCGCTGGCGCAAGGCCCCGTAGCATCCGGGCATGCTAGTGTGTCGGCCTCCCCGTCCCACCCCTGACTACCTGCCTAGCTTGGGCAGTTCATGCAGAATCACAGCCATCCTTTTCATGTCACAGAAGGACATCTGTGATCGTCTCTCATCTTAATTAAGGCTTTCATACAAGCATCAATTCCTCGCCCTAGTGCAGACTCATTGCGACTTTGCCCATCATGAGATACGCAGGAGAACCCGACGAGAAGATGTCAGAGTCTACAGAACGAGACCCTTCAGAGAGGCCACAGGTGTAGGGTGGAGGAAAAGGCTAAAGTACTGTCAACAAAAACACAGAAAAATGTTCAAATTATAATTCACATAGGCCACATGTGGAGAGTGGAGGAAAAAGGGGAAAACCCTTCAAAAAAAGTATAAAACTTCACATACAATATCAAGGACGTGAAGGAAATACTATTAAAAAAAAAAAAAAAAAAAAAAAAAAGGACAGATCCACTCAACAGGACGTCCGATTTCTAGAGGGCACAAAAGACGAAGAGAAACGGACAGAACATCAGAGATATCAAACAGGAATACACATTTTCTTACCGGAGAACGCTCTGGCAAATGAAGCTCCTCCACATCTCTCTGCATGAGAAGCTCATGGCCGCAATAGATGGGCGAAGAGAGCCAAGCTTTGGCAGCATCTCCATTCCCGCTATGGACAACAGTGCACCTCGCTCCATGATCTACATCAACACATAAGGCAACCCAACGAGCATACACTCCCATTTGTCCGAGTAAGGACGCAAGCAACACTTCGAGAAGTTTACTTGACGACAAATAGACCGCCTTTGTGCGAACAGAACGCCCGATCACTCTAGCTGTATCTTCCAATGTACAGCGATAACTACAGGGCGCTCTATTCGGGTGAGACGGTGGGGTTCCTGAGGAAAGACCATCCCAGCATGCCCTAAATGATGTGTGCCTTTGCGGTCACTCCGATCTCAGCAGGCCTCGCTCGCTAACATTTGAGAGCACTCCATCAGATGCGTGCTGACTTCAATAGCACAAATAAAGATTTGTATTTTCTTTTTATAAACACAAAAAAAACAAAAACAAGTAAACCTCCTGCGGGTTCTGCCCCGAAACTCTACCGCGGTCAAAATTGTGGAGTTTGGATAGTAAAATACATATTCTTGCTTTTTTCTTTTCTTTTTTCTATTCTCAATTTCACCTTTCACTACCTACCTATCACTACCACTCCGCCTAAACAGGGGACCCCTGCAAGCCCCCTGCAAGCATAGCTACCTCTCACAACAATTAAAGGGATGCATGTTGCCCCCCGCCCTAATCCGCGGTGGTCAGGGAGTAGGGTGGGGGCGGCGCCGGTGGCGGAGGCCGGCTAACGCAAAGACCGACCATTTTTGACATCAGTAACTGCGCCTCCCATCTATGTTATCCTTTTTTTTTTTTTTCTTTTTTTTTTTAACCATCTACGTCATCTCTCTAACATAGATAACATCTATGTTATCCTTGACATAAACGAATGTACAGAGTTTCGCGAGGCAAGAGAGCATCATCCTTCCGAAGGAAATCACTTACATCATTCATGGCATGGACCATGGTGCCGTTCTCCCACAGCTCCCAGAGGTCAGGGGCATGGACAACGACCATGTAAAGGCGAGGTCCATGTACGACGCAGGATGAAATGGACCAGTTACATGTGAGATGTGGGAGGTAGGATGAAACCACTCACCATGGCGCAGTTCAAATTGGCGGTCCGTCATAGCTACTTGTAGGACCTTGCTGCCGCCCCCATCGAGTAACAGCAGTGTCCATGCCCAGTACTCTCCCACGCACCACACACAACCCACACACACACACAGAGGCACACCCGTGATGGCCAAAGACCCTGCCAATACCGAACGAGGGGAGGAAGCCAACTATCTCATTTGGTTGGCACCAAGAGAGCCGCAGGTTGTCATAATTTTGCCCCACTAGGGGGGACCCGAGACAACCGTGCTCACAGCACAGCAGGAGTTCGCGGGAGTAAATCTGGTCGTGATTACCGCCAAAGACATCCAGGACCGTCCAAGCGAGAGTACGTCCTAAGACCCTCGCCACCCACCAACCTTTGTCCATTGTTCGACCAGAGATTCATGTGCTCACTTGCTCTACGCTAGCTCAAGAAAGACAGGCCATCTGAAGACTGACCTTCCAGGACAAACTTCCGTGTGAAGTCAAGATCGGAAGGATTTTTTTTTTTTTAATTTTTAATGACCGCTGCAGCTATCCTCCGGTCAGCCGTTAAAATTGGAACGATACACAGAAGATTAACATGGCCCCTGCGCAATGATGACACGCATAGATCGAGAAATGGTCCAAATTAAAGGGGGGGGAAATAAATGAATTGGCTGCAGCAGATCCATAACGATCGTCCAGTATTTCAAGCAGATGTAGAAGTCATCTGGTTAGCAATTCTCAGGTTCAGCGGAGAGGTTTGTGTGGAATCTTCCTGGAAACGCAGCTGATTGAATGGTGGGATGATGGATGATAAACGCCAGGTCAGGCAAGTTCTCTGGTTCTTATTATTTCCTCTCTTCTTTTTCTTTTTTTTTCGAGTTCATATTTATTGTCCTTTGAATTCCGTAAATGCAACTTCTATATCAATGAGCCTCGCTGCATCAATCGCCATTTTATTTTTTTATTTTTTTTTTACCCGGGAGAAAAACGACGCATGTAGTATTTAAACTTTTGTGGGAAAAAAAAAGAAGAAGATACACTCGCGGTTCATCCCAAGTGGCGAGTGGTGCAGCGACGCTCTATATCTTCCACGCCGTCTAACAAATGCAGGGTGTCCTGAAGTCTTGACAGATTGCTAAAAAAAAAAAAAAAAGTATTGACAGGGAGGTGACCTATACCAAGCATGATAAAAAGAACCAGATTGCGAAGCTGACAACGAAACCGTAAAAAAGCTCCAAAAAAAAAAAAAAAAAAAAAAAAGAGGCTCCAGTCACCTACCGAGAAACGCTCACACCAATCAGTCAGGTCGCCGCATCTTTGTCCGCAGCGATGGTTCTCGGTACGATCGGACGGTACTGGAGATGCGGCGAGGTCGACTGGAATCCTGTTGCGCCTGCTCTGTTTGCAAGATTACAGATGAAGAAGACGACGAGCGCGAAGACGTCGGTGGAACAGCCTCTCCAAAGGCAGCGGAGGCACGAGCGTTAGGAGCACATGCGGGAGAAGGAGACGGAGGAGCAGAAGGGGCAGGGCGGGCAGCAGCCAGAGCGACTGCAGCATTGGTCGTAAAGGAAGCGGGAGCGGAAGCGCAAGCAGAAGCAGACGACGCGGAAACGGAAGAGGAAGAAGGCGCAGAAGCGGAAGCAGACGCGGAAGCGGAAGAGCGAGCGGAAAAGGAACTGGACCTGCGATCTGAGGTGCGATTAGGAGCGGAAGCACGAGCAGAAGAGCGAGCGGAAGCACGAGCGCGGGAGTGTGCGGAGCGAGAAGCAGGAGCACAGGGGGGAGGACAACCGCGAGCCGTGCATCTTGACAAGTGGCCATTACTCTCTCTTTCTCTTTCTTCCTGACATCCTTCATCTGCACCTCCAATATACCTTGTTGCTGAGCAGGCCATTTTCCGAGGTGCTACAGCCATCGATGTGGACACATGGCGACCGTTGATAGCCTCGTCGTCCTCCCAATCATCCTCGCCGCGACCTTCTTCCTGCCCAACTCTTTCGGGGGCGCCAACACCGCTCTGCTCCCGTGAAATACAACATGAGGCAAGGTTTTGACACGAGTCCCTGGCTGTGCTGTTCGTCCTGCTTTCCGGTTCATCCTCCTCCTGCTGCTGGCCCTTCACCGACTGTCTTCCGCCGCGCCTCCGCTCCCTGCTTTTACGGCGCCGCTTATCCGTACAAATCGCCTTCGTCTCCGCGAAGGCTGTTGTTGTTGACAGCATATGCGTTCCCTCACCAATTCCGTTCTCGGAATCCGTAAGAGCACGGCCGAAATCGACGCCGTCACGGCAATCGAACCCTGCTCGACTCTTCACCTCCTCATGCTCTGCCCCTGCCCTGGCCACTGCTGCATCGCCCTCCTTGGCCGCTGGACCACATTCAGACCCTCGTCGAAGGAAACGGGAACGTTCGGCATCGACCTCGTCGTCGTCGCTGCTCAGACGAATGACAGGGTCCCCGTTATCACGGCTGCCATGTTCCGATGCCGAGCTAGTGGGCCGCCCTCCTGCACCATCGCTCCCCAGAGAGCGAGGGCAGAAGCTTGCATCGGCCACGTGCGATCCTTCCCTCGGCACGCTCTTCGTCTTCCGCGCACCTCTCCGTCGTACGGTCACCGTAGAGGAAATGGCGGGTCGTCCCGAAGAGGAAAGAAGCGAAACCGACTGTGTAAGAAAAGAGGAGGACGATGAAACGAAAACAGGACAAGACGATTCTACAACAGCATCAGCAGAATCAGACAGACCCAGAATGCGCGAGTTTTCTTCGTCGAAGTACTCATTGTCCTTTTGTCGGATCTGCGGTTCTACTTCGACTCTGGCGGCCTTTCCAACGTCGACAGCCGCCGAAGAGCAAGTGAAAGCACACGTTGCATCGGCTTCATGCGCATCGCTATCCCCAGCAGCTCTGCTGCTGTCACAATCCAACGGTTTTCTCAACGCAGCACATTCCAGATCAGCCACACCCCCCTCCTCATTACGCTGCTCCTCCCTAGCCGCACATGCAGCCGAGCTTTCCGAGCTATGACGGGTGCCACGACAATGGCCAGCGATTTGGTCGTCGCTGCGTAGCCTTCCTCCTCTGGCTTCCGTCACGCCAGGCTCGAGAGAGGAAAGCGATTGCGCACAAACTAATCCGTCACGCTGATGCGGTGGCGGTCGACTAGCCACCTCGGGACACGCGTCACTCATCTGCACAACGTTCTGCCGTACCAACCGCCGACTCTCGTTGCCGTCGTTCAGAGAAAGTCGAGCAAGGTCGGCCACGATCTTTCCTTCAGCATTCCCGTTATTACCTCGCAGATCATCACGACGGCAATCGCCTTCAGCATCAAGTTGCTTGCCCGAAACATCTACGACTTCGCTATCTATCTCACGAGAGATTCTCTTCTCTACACCATCAACAAATCCATGATGACAGTCTGGGTCCCCTCCACTCTCGTCTTCCAGCCTCTCCTCCACAGGTACTGACGGGCTTTCCTCGTTTTCTCGGGTCTCCGCCTCCTCCCCACTGCTCTCGCTCTCGTCGTCATCAACTTGACGGCCGAAGACGCCACCATCGCCCGTCCTTACAGGCGAGCAGGATACTTCCGCACGATTCCCGCCGCTTTTGCACTTCACCGCTCTGTTCGCTGAGCCGGGGGGAGAGGCCTCCTCTTCCTCAGGCAGGGGGGATAAAGGAGAAGAGGACCGCCGGGCACTCCCTAGCCTCTCGTTATCTGTCACAGCTTCATCGGCATAGCTAGACGACAGGACGACATCCTCAATATCGACTGCAGACGTCTCCTCTTCCACGATACTTGCCAACGAACCCTCCCTGGTGCACTGTCTGTCTCTTGGAGGAAGCACTCTCCAAGAGTCGATCATTGCACCGGAGCTGGAATCGGGCGGACGCGGATTACCGCCCCAATCCGATGATGACAACCCATTACCACCATTCCCGCCATCTCCGCAGTAGTCTCCCTCGCGATCCACGTCGGACGAATCAGAGCGGAAGTCCCTCAGTTGCGCGGGATCGAACACGCCCGAAAAACGCCTCCTTCTTCGACTGCAACTCCCTCTATAATCACTTCTCCAGACACTGGAATCTTCAGGGAAGCTTCGACTGCGACGAGTATTACCAATGCTAACTCCTGAAGCTGACGCGGACGGCCCGTCGTCGTCCTCGTTGATATCGGCGAAGCAATCATCAAGAACCGATTCCCCGCGAGATGAAGGTAGTCGCTCCCCATCCCTCAACACCGCAGGGGCACCTCCTTTATCAGAGTCACGAACAAGTGCTCCGTTCGCCCGTTGCCGCCGTGCGTCTCCGTTATCTATTGCTTCCGATCGCCCATCGACCCATCCAGATTGGTCGACACACCCGTCGAAGTCCCTAGTATTAGACCTAGTACTCGTTTTACCCACTGCAAATCGCGATCGATTAGCTTCTTGGAGTTTCTGAACAAACATCTCCTTTTCACTAAGCTGGCTCCGCAACGTCCTCTCGACTATTATCTTCTCAGCGACAAGATGCTTTATAACCTTGACCTCATCCGCTGTCAACTTCGCCCTCGCGCGAAGCTTCACGTTGTCCATGGCGAGCTCTTTATTCTTCTTGTAGTGGTCTCGCATGGCATTGGCCAGTTGCATTCGCGCCTCATTTAGACTTGAATGCAAGGACTGTACTCTTTCCCGAAGCAAGTCAAGGATTGTATCCTTCTCTCCAATGATCTTCTTCAGCATCTCCCCTTCTTTACGCATCACAGCCAGACTCTGCAGAGCGGACTGTGCCTCCTTCTTTGCAGTGCTGAGTGCGGTTGCGAGTCTGGCGATTTGTTCTGAGGCCGCCTCCTTCTCTCTACGAAGCTTCGCCAACTCCCTCTGCTCATCCGCCATCGCCGTCCTCCCTCTTCCTTGGCCATCTCCCTCCCACACTCGACGTGCTTCCTCGGAGCACAGTCGATAAGCGTCGATTTCCCTCTGAACGTCCCATCCCTCCGCCTTTCGACGAAGATGATCGTCTTCGCATGCCGACGAGGAAGCTCGCCTCTTCCTTGGCACACAGCCGGTAATACCTCGCGTTCTCTCCCTCCCATCATTAACGCCATCTTCCAAAAAGTCCAAGCCTCCAAGTGACAAGGAGCGGGAGTAGACTGCGCAGACATCCCTGGGTTGTACCTCGTCGGGTTGAAGTATGTTCGTTAAATTTGTTAAAGCCCTCTGGCGAGTAACTCGTCGAGAACTACCGCCCGCCAAAACTCGGGACGAAGGCGATTGCGACTGAGATGAAGACACCATCACCATAATATCACCAAAACGATCAAGAAATCCTCTCTCTCTCTCTCTCTCTCTCTCTCTCTCTCTCTCTCTCTCTCTCTCTCTCTCTCTCTCTCTCTCTCTCTCTCACGTACGATACGTGTGTAGTCCTACCTCCTTGCAAACGTTTTTAACCGTTATCCTCCCCTCGTCCTTCACTTCGCGGCATATTCCTTTGTCTTTCCTCACTACTCTCTTCGGTCCCACACACCCTCCGTCTTCTATCATTCTGACGCACGAACGATCTCGCCGTATTTCTCCCCTGCCAAACCGCCCTCACGGCAACCCACAGGTCACACCCAATCTCTCTCTCTCTCTCTCTCTCTCTCTCTCTCTCTCTCTCTCTCTCTCTCTCTCTCTCTCTCTCTCTCTCTCTCTCTCTCTCTCTCTNCTCTCTCTCTCTCTCTCTCTCTCTCTCTCTCTCTCTCTCTCTCTCACACACACACACACACACACACACACACACACACACACACACACTCACACCATCTCTCTCACATTACCGCTTGCTTTTCGCCGCCAGATTTCTGGACCTATCGACGATAGTGACTCTAATAACACACAATGCACCACCCGGATACCAACACACTACATCCACTCACCCACAATAATAGGGTATGACAGATTGATGCATGGCTCGCATGGGTCGCCTGAACGGCAGTGAATGAGCTCTTGGCACATTGATCGACAGGAGCCGGGCTATCAAATCCTGGCGATGATCTAACAGGGAAGCGTCGAGGATAACGACTATGAGAAAGGCGAGCCTCGATGACAGTGGCGAGTGCACAGGGGAAGTCGAGGACAATGGCGATGGCACCGAGCACGGAGCCTAGCGCGTGACCTCAACCCTCTCTGATCGCGGGAAAAATCCGAGCTTGAGATGTGGCGAGAGCTGCCCGTTAGACAAATGGCGTAAGGTTGCTAATTGTCAATTGCTGTGTAGCGCAACACAACTGTTTGAAAGGTCGAGATCCGAAGCTCGAGTCGGTGCCAACGGACCCCGAGAACTGCCACGGGGTGCCGAATCCAGATTTGAAACCGAGCAGCGCGGGAAAGCGAAATCAGGGACGAAAGGCGGAAAAAAAAAAAACGGCTCCAAAAAGCAAAACATCGTTCCTCCGTCGGTACTTAGCGGGTGCAGTGGCTCGGCGAGCCTCGCTGTCCGACAAAAGACGGCCGATAGCCGCGACTATTTAGAATAGCGGCAACACCAACTTTTCCGGTGGCCCCCATATCTACCTCGCGCTATGTCCCACAACCGGGGGCAAGGTCCCACTTGCACGGATTAGGAGATTGCGGCCGTTGATCTTCGCTATCGACGGTCGATATGGCATAATTCGTGCAAGTGGGACCTGGCCCCGGGGGGTTTAGGCTTGGATCCCACACGGGACTTTTTGAAAAACATCAGGGGATTGGAATGGGGATGTTGGCGCCTTTTTTTTTCGTCAGCCTGCTAGGCCTCCCCGCCGCTGCCAGTGGACCACGTCCAAGGACGCATGGAAATCCAAGCACGATGACGGACATCCACCCCCGCGGCCGCCTGTATGCGTATGAAATTGGCCGCTGTAGACCTCCAAGGGTTTTCCTTGGGACCCATTGAATTAGGACGCAGTGTAACGACGACGCCGAAAACCGGAAAATTTTCCAAGGACTTCATCTTTAATTCCTGAGGATTTTCCAAGGAGGGTACCAGGCTGACAAAAAAAAAGGACGCCAACATCCCCGTTCCAATTTCAAATTTTGAGCCCTCCGTTGTGACACATCCGTGCGTGAGGCGTCCTCGCGGCTGGACTGGAGACTTGGGCGAAACGTCTGTGCGGAGGAGTGATGGCCGGCATTGGAATGTTGGGCGACGTACCGTGTATGCGTAACGGTTCTCTACTGCGACATCACCTTCGTGTTCCGCATGCTCTTGGGGCCGTCACAGCTTAGCGCGAACGTAACACTTCTGTGAATCGTGGAGAGTGCGAGCGTGGTCCCCATCAACGTGCAGAAGGTGCAGCGTTGGCGCCTGCGGGCGAACGAGTGGTGGGTGCTTGCGCATTGCAAGTCTTGACGATGGAACGAGAACTCCCGGGTGGTGCGAAGGCATTAACGACATTGGAGAGAAACACGGTGGTCGCAGTTGCGTCCATCGTCGCCATGCGTTATCGCATTGAGAGAACGATAACTCGCTTGAGGATGAGATTGTTCGTTCGCAGGCAGAGGCAGTTGATGCAACAAGTGATGGATGCACCCGATTGTGTGTCGTTATCGGAATCCATTGTGCAATTCGGTTGCGCTATGGCATCGGGTGTGGTCCCACGGGCGACGCCGAGATGATGGATGAGGAGAAGGACGGGAGGGACATGGGAGGATCTCCAACCGGTTGACGATGCGGCGGAGGGCTACTACAAGGATAAGTTGTGGAGTGGAGTAGTCAATAGCACGTGTCGGCTGTCTGCTGGAGGTTTCCCATCTATCCATCGTCGTCTTCCTCACCATTCGTCATTTCGGTTTGCTGTCAGGACCCCGCACAACGACGCACACGTGAAGCAACACGACAAGGAGCAGGAAAAGAGTGGCCAGCAACAGGAGCGGGAACCCCCGGAGGACATCTGCCATGAATCGCAACATGCGAGACGTGTACCAAACAAAGCTTGCATGAATGCGTATGGCAATAACCGACAAAACATGCTAGGCAAATAACTGCAATCGACCGACAGTGCTTCAACATCGCTTGTAGAAAAAAAAAAAAAAATCGATCGTTGGATAACACGGTCGGTGATGCGTACATGAAAAACTTTGCTTCGTGAAGCGCCTTGCAGTTAAAGAACCACCCCAGGGTATATGTCTTACGAGCGACCCGTGATAATTCAAGTACTGAGGGGATTGTGTTCCGAAAAGGGGCTAGGTTGTAAGTCATACCTATTGAAACTAACTATAGTCAAAGCATAGTATGCGCGAATGGCCGTCGGTCGAGTCGACCTGAATTGTGAGTCGCTCTGGGAGATCAGCGCCCCGATGCTCGACACGTATACGGGTCAGTCTTAGGCGTTCAACACGCGTATGCCTATGCTACGGCGATCGAGCAAATGCCCTGGTTTGATTTACCTTTGCGATTGCAAGTAAAAACCTTCGCACGTGAGTCGGTAGCTCAGCAGGGATACGCCCACCTAAGAGAGCTCCCGCAGGTGGAGGTGAGTTGTACCTCGCGGGACCTCTGTCCTGTCGCAGGGAGCCATGAGAGGTATAGCTGGCGCGCACGGTCGGAGTTGGTCTTTTGCTGAAACGCTTCTAAAACTTTTGCGTGATGCGACCGTGAGGTCCGACACTGAAAATACTTTGCGTCTGGGTGTGAAACCGCCGCGCCCGACACCGGTACTTAGCTGTGGCCACGACATTGAGGGCCGCGACGGGGAAAACACTCAAGTGGCGGGAAAGGAGGTCCGCTATCCCTAAGAGCAGTGAGAAACACTCAAGTAGCAGGTAGGTCGGTATTATATGAAGTAGAGGTAGATGTGCGGAGTACTCAAGGTCGAGCAGAAGAAGACAAAAATTAACATTTTTAGAGGTCCAGTATCGGTAGGTAGACAGGTATCAGCCCAAGTCTCAGTGTGTGTCGTAGATTTACCTGACACAACACTAACCTAATCAACCCTTCGACCTTTTCGGTTATAGGGTATTACTACTGATCCTAACCATCACAGCGCGTGTCATAACAACGTGCGGGCATTCGTTCGAAATTTTCTCATCGATTGGCCCCGGCCTCAAAGGTCGAGGACGTCGTTACAAGACTTAGTGTGACACTAACCGCACACACCCTTTTTATTTCAGACCGGCCCTGTCATGGTGGTTGATGTCGTCGCTGTTTCGACTAAAAAAACATGACCAAATACCCTTGTAAGGATATTTGGTCTGACACCGGGTAGAGGGGGTAGGGAAGGTAGATAGAGTCGGGGATGATACCTATTATTGGGTAAGTTTGCAAGTTTAATTGTTTTATCTTTATTTGTTTCTTGCATGATAACAGCGACAGGAAGTTCTCCTCACACCTTGTTAATTGAGGTTTGTTGTGGCTTTGCTAAGTGTTGTTGGGGTAAAACTCGCGAACCTAAAGTTGGGCAACGGTCCCAACATGTGACGAAGTGTTTTTTTTTTTATGGTTGTTTGTGACGAATTCCCAACCTTATGGTTCGTGATAATGGATTCCTTGTTTTTTCTTCCCCCCCACAAAAAAAAACTTGGTTTACCCGTGAACTGTTGAAATGCAGACCCAAGTTGTAATCCAGACACAATCAGATGAACAAAGCAAAAAAAAAAAAAAGTATTTGGGCCGATCAGTTCAATGATGGTCCGCCCCCCGACCTTAAAATTTTGCATTTTATCGCTTAGTGGGCAGAGCATCGGTTATAAATACGAATTGTGGTTTAACGTTGGAAGTTCAAAGTTTCAAAGCCTCACTCATGGACAACAGCGGGTGTTGACCGACGCATAGTTGTACACACCTTTTCCTTAGGATTGGTGTACGACAAGATTTACAGACATTGTCACACCACCCAACATACTCAATCCAAAAATGTTGTATGTTCACTCCAGCCTATGAGGGTTTTCATGAGGTTCTTGGTCTGTGAGTTGTTCATATGATTGTTCATTTGTCTTCTGGTTCAGTGTCGTGCCCAAATAAACTAGTTTTCACAGCTCAGTGAGTTTGATATGGGGACTGCACATTTGAGGTTGCGTGTTCAAATTCAATCAGGTACTGGGATGCAAGCACGGATACAAAAACCTTAGGGCTCTACTTAGGGTGTGGGTAGGGCCGTGAGGTGCGACGGGTTATGAGGGATCCCGTTGCTTGCGGGGGATCAAGATAGGATCTACAACTGGCATTGGAGGGGTTAGGTAGAAGAGCTTTCACACAAGGTCATATAGGAGATAAACTAACATATAGCCCAACCATAGGTCGAAGTAACAAGAACGGTGGGGGACCTAGTACGTACTGTTGATTTATAGTCGGTGTTGTCTGAGATAAGGGCCTTAGAGGGGATTTTGTGTTAAGGTCTTCCTTAGGCAGCGAATAAGGTAGATAGTATGTCTCCCACATTGAGAAAATAGCTCACAACCAACAACGATTACAACAACAACAACAGAACAAGCAGTAATATCAAAAGTGTGCTGAGTGAATAACCTAACAACAAGACCAATCGTACCAAGTAACTGTGTACCAAACGGTAGGAACATTTATAGGTTCACGTATGAGATTTGTAGCGAATGTTCATACCTAGCGCCCGAAGTACCCATGGGAAAAGACTTTTATGAGTATGCTTCTATCAACAGAAAAATTCCCATGAGAAATGAAAGTTGAAAAAACATTCCATAAAAAAAAAATCCTTCATATTTACTAATTATCATTCCAATGTTTGTCCAATTCTAAAATTTCCAATTTAATTTGATAAGTTTTCGTCTATATGTGAGTTTTTCCTTTCCAACTACATCTATTTGTTCACGATGGAATGAAAGTCTGGACAAGTTTATGAAATGTTTTAATTAGACTTTCATTCTACTACAACAAATATCGTCTAATTTAAATTGGATTAACCTATTTATGACTGGAAATCCTCACTTAGAATGGCAGTCCAATTAAAATATTTCATGAACTCATCTGGACTTTCATTCCATCTTTAGCATGCAGTTCAAATAAGAAGGGATACCCCATCTTGGAAGGAAAGTTTTCAAGTAAGACGGGACATTTTAACATTGGAATGACATTTATTAAGATGGAATGAAAATTTAGAATTTAGAATGTAATTTTCCTCTAAAATTATTATTTAATTTTGGGAATTTTTTCTGTTGATTAGGCCTGAGTAGGGTAAGTTAGACTTTGCTCAGCCCTAGTACCTGCAACCGTTGTTCGATCAAGGTTGTCTCTGAGCGGGTAATACTCCTGAGTGATAGACATTATGTTATGATCGTAGAAGTTGGGTTGCGCCAGGGAGAAAGTACGAGAGTGGAAGGTTGGGAGGGAGTCTCAGAAGGCCTTTATTGATTGTCGGATAAACCACATGGCCGAGTGCCAAAGGTGACTATCAATGTCTGTCATATGTCCATAACCCGACATCTACAACAAACTATGCGTAACAAATAAATAAATAAAATAAAATTAAGGCCAAAACCAGATGTCTCAGAAACTTTCACCAGACGCATCGGAAACTCCTAACACGAAGGAAAAAATTATAAATCGGTTGTTGTTGGGCAATCCTGCAATCAGTGATAAAGTAGGAGGACCTATGCTAGTTGATGGGTCACTCGGGTCCTTCGAACCGGCCTGAGTCAAACGTGCAATAGTGCGGGTGAAAAATTGGTGGTCCTCTTTTTTGGGTGGCTGGAAGCCTTTAAGCGAAGTGAAACCAACGCTGAGAGGTTTGTAGCGCATAGAGGAGCATTGACTTTAACTTACCAATGTCATCCTTCAAGAATGGTTGACAATCCTGTGACTAAAAGGCCTGACCTAACTGGAACGTGGTATGTGTCAGACAATGAAGTCGAGGTCAATGTTATGTGGCGGGTTTTGAAAATCCTCCCTGGCGGATTCAAAAGATAAAACAGTAGCGATGTGAAGGCTTTTCGAACTCATTGTCCCTTGTAGATAATGAATTGTACTAATCTAGGATATTCCTGCCCATGTAAGGGTGGTGGAAAACAAGGTTGGAGTCTCAGGCGGACGTAACCTTTGAGTTAAAGCAACAAAAATAGATAAGATTCACGCATGCGACTCCTTTACTTAATATGCGTTAAGTCTTGAAAAAAAAATAAAAAATTATATGAACGTATGCATACATATCACTCAGACAAAAGAGATGTAGAGATAAGGGTTTGGTGGACAAAAGGAAAGAAAGTTACACATGAAAGTTCTCTGTCTCTAGAACCTCGCCTAGGTTCCAGCAGAGCTCCTGCAATCAGGGGGGCAACCTCCCACAGAGGCATTGACACAGATTACAGGTTTTTAATCCCACTTGCACCTCCCTCTCGTAACCAAACGACTAGACTGGGAGTAAGAATGACAGAAAAATAAGTCGTTTAGTCTGTAAGATACACGGAGGGTGCACTAAGATTCACGAGAGATGGCCATGAAATTTTCAATGCCACTCAGGGCCCCGCAATGGTGGTCAATAACGCAATAGAGGATGGTCAACCATAGCCAAAAAAATGTAACAACACCTTGACGAGTCTTTCAGTTGCAACAATAACCCACTATGAGTCTGATCACCATTCCACGTTAGAACACTGCGAACCCTCTGACCAAACTTCTGCTACGCAGCCTAGAATAGAGCATACCCCTTGTGCTTCGAGTCTATTTGAGTATAGGATATAACAGTCTTGCATAGACTTGTAATTGTTGCAACAATGCACCAAATGACCTGCCAGTTCTTGGTACTAATAACAACAACCTTTCCGGTATCAAATATAGCAGTCCACCGTTGTTGAAGCAGCAACAGTGCCGCTTACACACTTAGCACCACCACCAACAGACCGCGAGGCATAACGGATGCACCAACTTTCAGTGGTGGTAACTTGCCGAAAAGGCCAACAACAACTTCCAAGTAGCAATTGCAACAACAAAATGCACAAGTATGCCTAAAGCGCAGTGCAACAACGAACTCATCAGTACCAACAACAATAAGTAGTGAAAAACTCCGTAGAGGTTGTCACGCAATGAGGAAAACCCAACAATAATGCTGGTTAGAAATATAGATCGCACTTGGTGTCTTCAAATCATATACGCAATCTCATCAACACCTTTGAATTTCAATAGTTTGTCACCATAATAGTTATGGACCTCCCGACAATGGTCTGTGTAAAATCAACAACATCTCCCCCTTTCACCTCAGCAAGATTACGGTAACACTCCTAACAATAGCAGAAACCTCAGTACACTGTCACCCCCATACTATCACCAACAGATGTCAGCAACACAAACGACTTACAACTCGTGATACTTCATTTGACAAACCAAACTTCAGGAGTTGTTATATGTCGAAGTCATAGGTAGCGTGTTCAGAGATAGCCGCATAAAAAAAAACACAGTAACGACCTTGTCGGAGCAGAAATCCTTACTACAAGGATATCTTCTCAGTATTTCAAATGTAGGATGCTATTTGGTATTTGTGAAAATTTTTGGCTTTATAAGGTTGACGCCTCTGCCTAAGAAATATTTTGACTATTTCAATCCAAGGGTCAAAACTTTTGAACCTACATCTGGACATCTACAACATCCGAGAAATGACAGTGAGAGTTGGTGACGTGGTCGAGCGCATCGGCTCCCGCCTTTTCTCGCGAAGAGGCGGACGCTCTCCCGTAGGAGTAAAAGCAAAAACAAAAACAAGAAAGATGACTTGGGAACGACGCAAAGTATCCCGCGGACCGTCGAGTCGGTCGCAGTAGCGTCGTCCCTTCGACGTTCTTAGCCGGGTGCGCCAACTGTACATCCCGCGGTCCCCTATGACAATAACCTTAATGCAACCGACAAAGTAATCGGATAACCTTAGTTTTGACTTGATGAGATGCGTCGCCAAAGTTATTCATTCCACCTACCGCTGACCTAAGATTAGACACGCACATCTGTCTTCACAAATCCTTAGTTTTCTTGGATGACACGCTGCTTTGTGAATGATTCTCACATCCGTCTTCACAAATCCTTAGTTTTCTTGGATGACACGCTGCTTTGTGAATGATTCTTTAACAGGTGCATTACTTGAGGTGTTGCATATCTCTCCCTCTAGGACATGGTCTAGGGTACTCCTCCTCCTCTCCCGAGCACAAGACTCGGATCTCAGACGTCGGACCGTCTCCACCGAATCCGCAAAGTACTCCCCCCTAGAACGGTCCACTCTGGGTCGATAACAGGGCCGACTCCTAACGCAACGAACCCCCGCCCTAGATACTTCCTTAAAAGAGAGAACGTGTTCACGACAATTATTTTTTTTCTTTAGTTATTCTCATTTTTTCTCACGCTCAAGGTGATTTACACGAAAAAGAGTCAGAGGTGATAGTGAATAAGAATCCTTTGGACATGTATAGGTAGATAAGGTAATTCGGGATAGAAAGGATAAATCATCGGGAAAAAAACAAGTCTATTTGACCTTATTTGCTTTCTTTCAATCCAGGTAGGTGAGAATGAAAAAAAAGACAATTTTTTTCATCTTCTGGAGTAAACACCATCAAACTTGTCCTTTATAGCATCCTTCTACCCACCTGCACAACACGCAAAGACAACAAGTTCAAGAAAAACCAGTGCAATCTCATGCTCAAGTCAAACTTTTTCATTCACATGCACGATACTCACAACTTTCCTCTACCTTTTCAACAAATATTCAATGAACAGGGTCAAGCAACGTGTGGGTTCACACAGGTATGAAGGTAAATCTGAGTCAATCAACTGACCTTGAGTGAAGTGGTGTCGAACGCGTCGTGGCTCATTCAAGAAAGAAAAGTAACATATACTCGTCGCGGAAGAAACCGCAGTCCCGAGGTAAATCTTGGGCCAACCATTAGTCCCAATTTACTCTTGAATCGCAAGTCTCACTCACGGCAGTCCCTAGTGTGAAGATGGCGAGCCGCAGTCGTTCCAAAAAAAATCCACCTCGTCCCGCGTCGGTCCCAATTGATCCCAGGCGGTCCCAAGTGGTCCCGCACTACCGCCTGTAGCATCCGATGGTCCCAACTGCCGAAACGACTCTCACCACGTTCTCCAAAAAAACAATAACACTCCCTGGTGTCAAAATCACAAGTGCCACGTGCTCCCAATGGTCACTGCACCGCCCACTCATATCCCACCTAGCCCCAAATGGTCCTAAGCGGTCCCAACTGATCCCAAACAGTCCCAAGTGGTCCTGCACTATTCCTTCCAGCATCTGATAACGTGACTTGCGAAAATTGTCTCCACCACACTTCTGAAAAGAAAATAGAACACTCAAGTTTCCACTTCGCCGGCACCGCCAGTCTCGCTCACGCGCTCCGCCGGTCTCAAAGTTCCACCAGGTCAAGGTCAAATGGCTCCACCGCCGCTGACATGTGCACAAAAAAAAATCGGCGTACCGTTCCACCTTGATAGGCGTGGTCCAACACGCAGACTGTCACCACTACTACTAATGTCGTTCGCCGTACCACCACAAAAGTCTTACTGCGATTTTCCCCTTCACTAACGTTGACGGCAAGTCTCTCATCGCACAAAAAAAAAAACAGCACCTTCTCTCCTTTTAGTGTCGTCCGGCGAACCCCAATTTCGGTAGCATAACGCCGCAAAAATTACCGCCGTTGACGCCGGGAAAAATCGGCAGCATATTCCCACCGGAACGTCAATTCCGCCATGTTGCAAAATGGATAGCACTTCCTTGTGCTACAAAACAAACAACACCTTCCCTCAATTCAGTGTCACCCAACGCGCCGCAAATTTCGCAGCATAACGGTGCAAAAAGAATCGTCATTGATGCCAGAAAATGTCTGCAGCACCTTCCCACAAAAGTGGGAAAATGACCTGCCAAAATTAATAAAACTTGGGCCCCAGGCCCAAATTTTATTAGTATCGCTCCGTCGTAGTTTCGCAGCATCCCTGGTCCAATCCTGTTGGACCAGCACTGGCCAAAAGGGCAGAAGGGAGGGGAGCAGAGTGCTCCCGGCCTTGGCTATGGCTGCCCTACTCTTCCTCTCACGCTCCACTGCAGACCTCCAACCTCCTCCCATGTTGCCTCAGGCAGCACCTCCAGCAGCCCAGCAACACTCAAGTGTGTTCGTCACACACTGGCAACACCAGTGCTTTGTGTGGCAGTTGGGGACAACTGTCTGTTTTAGACTGGCCGAGGAGCGTTGGACGTCACTCCAGCCCCTAGGCAAAATCGCGGGCTCACAGTGAGCCCTTGATCTGACCAAGATCGAGGGCTAACTGTAGCCGCACCATAGCCACATCCTTAGTGAGGGCAGTTTCTTTAACTGCCCTCATTTTTTTTTTTCTTTTCTTTTTTCCAGCTATCTCGGAACTTCACGAGATAGTTGGGGTCGTGGCATTTCCAAAACTGTTTTTATTTTATTTTTTCTGATAATGGGTTGGAGAGATACAACCCCTTTCAGTTTGATGTATCTGGACTCGTTTTCCAGGGCAGATACATCAGGGAAAAGACTATACTTAGCCTTTTCCTTTATGACCCCTCAATTTTCAGGCTCCCTCTAAAAACGGGAGCCTGACAATTACCTCTGGCAGCTTCTACCAGAGGTAACACCTCGTGAGGACAAGTGTCCTCACGAGAATGAAGAAAACTAAACAAAAGAAAAACAAAATAAAACTAAATCTAACTACACTTCACCTGACCCTTACCTTAGCCAGGTGCATGTTGTTGCATGCAACAGCCTCACTTCATTTTTCTTTACCCCTCTCGTGAAAACGGGGAAGGCAGTTGGCATGTTGGGAGGAGTAGGCCCTCCTCCTCCCAACTCTCTACTCTTTCTCTCTCTCTCCCTCTCCCGCTTTAACTCAAATGTGCGCATCGTGGACCGCGAGATCTAAGATCTCGTGGTCACGATTATTCGTGCCATGTGAGGTGGGAGCTTCTCATGCTCCCACATAACCAAATAGGTGGTTGTTCCTACCACGAGGCAACCACTTCCTCGTTTTACTTTTTTTTTTTTTTTTTTTTGAAAAGGATGTCGTTGACATAAGCCAACGGCTACAACAATCATTACCACACCTAGTTGGCACCTTCCCCCTTCCCTTCCAATGCGCGGACCTGAGGTCGATTCCCGTAGAGAATCGAAAAAAAATTGGGTCATTTCTCGATTTGTGCGTGTCATCCTTCGTGCAAAGGTCATACTGTATCTGCGAGGCCGTTTTCGACCATGAGATCTGACGATGTCGCGGCCGAAAATGACCACGCTTCATACTTGCACGGTGGGCCGCTCCAAAAAAGGAGCTAGCCTAGACAGCGTATCGTCAGGCTCGATCCCAGCATATGCTCAACATATGCTGCGTGAAAGTTCAATGCGGTACCTACTGGGCTAGCTCCTATCACGGGAGCTATCCCCGCCGCCCTTCTATTTGAAGGGTTGCGGCCCAGTAGGCCGCCTATTCTCTAGCCTAGGCAGGCGCAGTCCTGCCTTCCCTTGGTCTGGGCAGATGCAGTCCGCCGATCCCCTCCAAAGGAAAGTCGCCCTGCCATCCTACCAATTGGGCTTGGTCTCGTAAGGCCCGACAATCCCTCTTTAGTCATAGGTTTGTCCTCGGACCTTTAACGGTCCGTCCTTTTAGAAAAGGCACGACACTCTGGCCGTGTTAGACCTTCTCACCTGCACTCCTGGCGTAACCAATTTTTTGTGTTTCTAGTCCTGAATCGCATGGCTTAACAACCACGCGTCATTATTTTAGGTATGATAGGTCTAGTTCTACCATTTCCATGTCCGCGTGCTTCTGCGGCCTCGACAAAACTTTCGACTACTGCCATTATTTTCGGACGCCGCATGCGTCCGGACTAAGGTTCAAAAACGTTATAATCTCTCAGCTATAGGCTAGTCTGAATAAACTTCTGGCAGCCATTAGCCTCATCAAGTCCCTCAATTTAACGAAAAGGTCGGACAACGTCTGACATTGAAAAATATGAGTAGATACCTTTGTAAGGGTTTCTGGTTCGACAGAGTGACTGGTCTCTTCCCATGTTTTGTAACGTCGCAGGGACGTACGACTGTTAAATATATTAATTTTATACCTACTATTAGGACACGTGGACTGTTAAGCGGCGTGATTCCAGGGTCACGCGCGACGGTCGTACACCCAGACGCAAAGTAATATTTTTGGTGTTGGACCTCACGATCGTGTCACGTAGGAGTTTTTTTTTGTCACTTTACGAAATACCAACTCCGACCGTGCGCGCGTGCTATACCTCTCGTGACTCCCTACGACAGGTTAGGGTCCCTCGAGGTACAACATTACCTCCATCTGCGGGAGCTCTCACCATCCCTTAGGTGGGCGTATCCTTGCTGAGCTACTGACCCATGTGCAAAGGTTTTTACATGCAATCGCAGAGGTAGGTCAACCGAGGGCGTTTTCTCGATCCCCGTAGCATAGGCATACACGAGGTAAAACGCCTTAAGACTGACCCGTATGTCGAGCCCCGAGGTGCTAACTCTCCGAACCGACTATCTAATCAGGTCGACTTCTCAGACAGTCTTCCACGCTTAGCTAACTATGACAATGACTCAACGTTTTGCTTTGCTCATCGTGTGAGAATACCAGGGTCGATTCCCTTTTGTAGTCTCCTATTGTCTCAAACAGAAGCCTAGACAAATGATTTTCCGATCCTGACCAACTACGATCCCATTCACAAGTATATATATATATATATGTATATATGTATATATGTATATAAATCAGGGAAGTTGACTGAGCGGTGGACCTCACTTTCACGATTGTCGTGCCCCTTTGCCCGAATATCCAGAAGATCCCAAACTCAGAACACAGCACAAGTATCCAATACCTGTGCAAATGCAAGAAACAACATACACACATACAAATGCAGACACAAAATGCGCTAGAAGCGTCAACCTTTAATCCATTCATAGCATGTCACTCACGCCCCAAACCCTTGAAAACAACATTCCTTCCTAACCCTGACTCCATTTTACCCTAGCCCCACACATTTCGAAGACTCCTGAGTGTGATTTGGACAATTTAGGCATAGATACAGGGGGAAGATTTATTTGTTCCCTTTTTAGTTCTTGTCTTAGCTGTGGGTGTCAAGCCATGGGTGGAAGTTGAGTCGGAGTTCTACCGACCTGTTATCCAGAGATAACAGAATTGTTGTTCTTACGAATTCTCCCGTAAGTTCTCCGAGGTGTCGAAACTTGTAGACACAACACAGTACAACTGAAACTTAAAATCCCTCTTCTTATCTGAGATCTAGAAAGTTCCTTCTAGACTATGTGTCTTCTGTATGACTTTTATCCTTAACTAATTGTTTGGGTTGTTGCCCTTTCGCTTCAAGTAGTGAATAATAATTCACTTTCCTTTTTACTGTCGTACTAACTCTCCATATCCCTTTCATTATCTCATTCCTATCCCTTTTGGGATTATCTTGTCTGAGTTCCCTTTCCTTCTCCCAACACACATGATCACATCATCAATCCTACTTGTGGAAAAAATCTCATGGAAATGAATCAGATGAATGGATAGTCTTTCTCTGAGGTAAGATCTCACTTATCCCCTCTCAGTACAATCAGAGATAGTTAGTTAGGACTGAACAATGCAGATTGTGGAGAAAGTTAGCGGCGGTATGGCAGACCATTCAGGACATCTCCATCTTTTATCGGAGCTTTGTTTGACAAAGGTAACTCAGTGGATCTTGACCCCTGTGTGCCAAGCACATTTAGCGGTAGGCTTATCCTATGGCTAGCCACTGATAAGGCATGTGTCATTGAAACCTCGCTACTTCTTATATTGGATTAGTCACTGATAAGACAGGATTCCCCTGTCACTCTTATCACTAACTAACCCTCAATAAGGCGGGTACCCAAGGATCCTTACTACTCTTATCACTGACTAAGCCCTAGGATGTTTATTGATAAGGCAGGTGTCCTTCAAACCTCCCAACTCTTATATCAGACTAGTCACTGATAAGACATGATTCCCTGTTATTCTTATCAGTGGCTAGCCCTGAATAAGGCAGGTGTCCAAGGGTCCTTGCTTACTCTTACCATTGAAAAGAATGTTAGGTTTGACCAATGATAAGGCATGTGTCCTTGAAACCTCACAAATCTTATATCAGACTAGTCACTAATAAGACAGGATTCCCCTGCTACTCTTATCAGTGGCTAGCCCTCAATAAGGCGGGTGTCCAAGGGTCCTTGCTTACTCTTACCGCTGAAAAGAAT
>BFEA01000004.1:9535673-9545815 GCA_003427395.1 Chara braunii | reverse complement strand
CCGAGACTGACTTCTCTTATGTAGTACAAGGCAGCATAGCAGAATGCTGGAATACCAATGGCTATCCTAATCAATGTCGCAGTACAGACCAAACATACATTACCCTCACCACAAGGTGTGAAGGGGCCTGGCGCTACACACAGGAAAAATACGCCGGGTTCAGTCCATGCACAGACGAAGAGGATGAGTTTAGACGAAAGGAAGGAGAGAGATGGAAACTTTGTCAACACCAAGTCTTGTGGTACGGATTCCAATAGACCCCGTCCAATGCCTGAATCCCACTGTCGAGTCTGGGTCCAAGTGTCGTCAACCCAGATTAGCGACAAATAAGAGCAGGTATTCGTAATATAATAATAATAATAATAATAATAATAATAATAATAATAATAATAATAATAATAATAACAATAATAATAATTGCAATGATAATAATAATAATAACCATAATAATTAATGGTAGCAAGAGAGTTAGTTGCTGTATACCAGCTACCTTTCCGACCAGATGCAAGCAACAACGAGGCGCGCGGAAGTCCGATTGCCGCAGCAATGATCACCGAGCGAGCTGGTAAGTGCCTCTCTTCCTTTCTCTCACACGCTCGTGCAACCCACTCACACTAGCGCATCTACTCACGCTCATACACGCATGAATACTCGCACTAAAGCCAACGTACATATCCATGTCGTAGTGGTAGATTCATTCGTTATTGCTCATCCTATCTATAGTAGTACCAATAGACCCGCTGCGACGTTGGAGACTTACCTGCTCTCTCTCTCTTTCTCTTTCTCTCTCTTTCTCCTTGGTCGAATCATGAACGTCTCATACCCACACATTCCATCGATAGGACGAGCAAAGTCGGAATGACTCTTCTGCTGAAACAGGGAGATATACACCGTCACTTTTTGATTTGCTCGTTCTATCGATCCAAGTAGCATGCGTCGAGCCGTGGGGCTGGAGACGAGGTTGTTGGCCAAGGTAGGAGACTTATAGTCTTTCTCCCTCTCTCTCTCACACACACCCATACACACACACACATACAATTCTTCGATAGGACGAGCAAAACGAAATGAATCTTTCGATGAAAATGTGGGAACATACACTATTACCCTTTGTTTTGCTCGTTCTATCGATCCAGGTAGTGTGTGGCGTGGCGCGAGTTGGAGACTGGGCCGATTGCCAAGGTCGAAGACTTCCTCGTCTCTCTCTCTCACTCTCATACCTGCACAATCACCTTCTCTTTTTCTCCCTCTTCGATCTCCTCTCTCTCTCCTTTCAATCCCTCTCTCTCTCCTTTCACCTTCTGCTTCTCTCCCTTTCTTTTTTCTCCTCTCCTCCTTGATCTCTCTCCCATCACACCTTCTCCATCTCTCTCTCTTCCGTAGTCTCCAGGTAGAGAGAGAGTGAAGGAGAGATGGTGAACTTAAAGGGAAGGATGAAGACTCTCTCTCTCTATCACACATACACACACACACACATACACATACACACACACACACACACATACACACACACACACATACGTGCGCGCACGCTCACACATTCTTTTCGATAGGATGAGCAAAACAGAATGAATCTACTACTGAAACGTGGAGATATACACTGATACTTTTTCTATTTTTAGTATTAATAATGGTAATAATGACAGCAATTGTAATAATAATAACGATAATAATAATGACAATAATAATAGTTTTTGTAATAATAATAATAAAATATTAAACGTACGTGACCTTTTCCGATACAACCACTATAGAAGAGGCACAACGTCCAACATTGACGCGCTAGAGTGGCCGATAATCGAGCAACATCCTCCTATCTCTCCCCTTTTTCGACCTTTTTTTTTTTCTCTCTCATACTTTCCCTTACACATTCGCACACACCCTGTAGCCCACTGCATCGGTGCTGACCAGGTCAAGAACCGACCTTTCCTAGAAGTATGAGATAGCGTAGTGGGATACTTGGATCCGAACTATCGACGTTGCACTGCAGCCTCGAACATACATCATCATCATCATTTCCATGGTGTAAAGGGTCTGGCGCCTTACACAGGAAGACTGCGCCAGCCCGACCATACCCAGACGAGGAAGAGAGAGGTTAGACGAAGAAGAGGGGAAGATGGGAATTTCGTCGATATCAAGTCTTCGGCATAGGCCCAAATAGTGTCTCGTCAAAATGTCTGAATCCCGATGTTGAGTCTGGATCCAATGTCGTCAAGTCTCAATCTCAACTCTCTCTCTCTCTGTCGTAGTCTGCCGATACTGAGGAGTCGGGTGGCGAGAGGGTGAGGAGAAGAAGGTGGACTGAGAGAATGAAGAAGAAGAACTATCTCTCTCTCTCATACACACACATATCAATCGTATATACACACACACACACGTACTCACTTACACACGTGCCTATTGTATATACACACACCTTGAAGCGAAACGAATCTGTCCATATTTAGTGGTAGGTTCATTGGGTTTTATTTTTTTTTATTTATTCATTTATTTATTCCATTTTATCATTTTTACTTATTATACTGTTATTATTATCTTTGATGGGGTATCGGGATTGGTTGCGAGGAACGGGACTTACCCGTTCTTTTCTCCTGCTCCTCGTCGTCGTTTGAGTCGCCGTCGTTGTCAGCCCCTTCGCTGCTATACCTTGGTTAGGTAAGTATTCCCTCTCCACTTCTCCCTCTTCTTCTCTCTCCTCTTTCTTCTCCCCCTGCTCCCTTTCTTCCATCTATTGTCACGGTCAGTGCCGTCATCGTCGCCGTAGGTGGATCTCCCTTTCCGGCGCCAACCCGTCAAGACCATAGCGTTCCAGACACTTCACCGGCCCATTCAATCGGTAGGTGCGATGGTGTGTGTACCAAAGGCAGGGACGTAATCAGTGCAAGCAGATGACGCGCTTACTAGGCATCCCTCGTTCAAGACCGATAATTACAACAGTCTATCCGTTGCGACAGGCCTGTTTTCCGTCCTTTCTTCTTAGTCTCCCTCCGAGAAAACAACAAAAAAGTAAAAGAAAAATCAAAACTAAAACAACGAATCTAACGTGATTCAACCTCACGGTTCATCCCTACCTTGCCAAGTGTCGGAGCCCCACGACACTCGGTTCTAACAAACAACTAATTATACTAACTCCTACTTGTAAGGTCGCGGGTTCGAATCAGGGTTGTTCAATCATAGGCAAAACGAAAATAGAGCTCCCTGTCAAAAGGGAGCTAGCTTGTAGGGCGGCGGGCCTTGATCCCCAGATCCTCCACATATCAATCCCGTACTGCAACCTACTGAGCTAGCTCCCACTTCGGTTAGAAGGGGAGTAGCTCTAGTATATATAAAGTAACGCAGCTCAATCCAACCAATGGCCTGAGCCCATTCTAGCCTACGTGATCATGCATGTTCGCCTATCTGCGCGCCTATCTAAATGTCTGCTGCCTTGGGTGCTTGCGTGACCCGCAAGGGCACGTATTTCAACGGAAGGCCCGAAGGGCCGGTACTCAGCCGTGGTTGCGGCATCGAGGGTCGCGGCAGGGTAGATTCTCAAGTGGCGGGCAGGTTGGCACCACACCACATCGAGGTAGACGTGGCGGGTACTCGACTCGGAGGCTGAGTAGGGGAAGGTAAAAGATCGAAATTTTCAGAACCCCCAGTACCGGAAGGAAGACAGGCACTGGACCAAGTCTCAGTGCGTGTCATAGTTCTACCTGACACAATAATAAGTCCAACTGACCCTTCGACCTTTTCCGTCGAGGGGCATTACTACTGATCCTAATCACCACAGCGCGCGTTATAGTAATGCGCGCACACACTTCAAGAAATTTTCTCACCAATTTTTGCCCCGGTCTCAGTGACCGAGGATTTTTGCTTTCAGCGTCACGCCAAGCGTGCACACCCCTTCTCGTTCCAGACTGGCTACGCCATGGTGGCTGACGCCACCACCGTGCCGAATGCAAAGACATGGCAAAATACCCTTGTAAGGGTATTTTGTCCGACACCGGGCCTTAGTAGTTCAAAAGTAATGGCCACGTTGGATTCGTGGGCGCGGTGCGGGGGTTAGAGTCCACCTAAAATCACTTATCTTTCGTGTACACGTGCAGGGTTTGATTCCGCACCGAGGGTCTAGTATGCCCGACACTTTAACCTAGCAACAACCATTTCGTCAAAACGGATATATTATATTTTTTGAACGAAATCAAAACTGACTTTTTTTGTCAAAATGCGGTCGGAATGTTTTGCTCCTGGGGGTCCGGCATTCCCAAAACGTCGGACCCCCCTGGTCTATGGTTGAGACCAGATTTTTTTTTTTTTTTTTTTTTTTTTTTTTTTTTTTTTTTTGTATCTGTTCTCAACCATAGACCAAGGGGATCCGGCGTTTTGGGAACGCCGGAACCCCATTAGCAAAAAATTCCGACCGGATTTTGGCAAAAAAAGTCAGTTTTGATTTCGTTAAAAAAATATAATATGTCTGTTTTGAAGAAATGGTTGTTTAGCGGATGAAGCTATGTCCAAGTTGTAGGTAGACAGTTGGTCTTGTGGAAGGATGAGGCAGACATACTATGTCATACTACAAGCGGCTTACTAGGCGCAACCCTTTAAATAGAAGGGTTGCCCTCTTTGCTCTTGTGATATGAGCTAGCCCAGTAGGTAAATGCATCAGATCGGTACGCTGCTGATACGGGGAACGAAACCGATTGCGCCCTAATGGTACTAGCTTCTTTTGGAGCTCGTCGTTGTGATGGGGTATTTGGGCGCGATTGATTTCAGTTGTGCAATCAATTAGATTGCGCGTTTGAGATCAACCCCGCAGGACAAAAGTGGCCCATGCATAACAAGTTGACATAAAAAAAAAAAAAAATAGAAGGGTTGCCCTCTTTGCTCTCGTAATATGAGCTAGCCCAGTAGGTAAATGCATTAGATCGGTACGCTGCTGATTCGGGGAACGAAAATGATTGCGCCCTACTGGCGCTAGCTTCTCTTGGAGCTCGTCGTCGTGATGGGGTATTTGGGCGCGATTGATTTCGGTCGTACGATCAATTAGATCACGCATTTGAGATCATCCCCGCAGGACAAAAGTGGCCCATGCGCAACAAGTTAACATAAAAAAAAAAATCAAAATTTGTTCGGATCCAAAGGGATTCCAACTTGGATTTGTATTCAACAGTTCGAGGCTTCATGTCACACGACTTTAAGTTGTCATTCGCTTTATGCCAACGCAAAAAGAAAAAAATAAAAATAAAAAAAATTGAAGCCCTATGCGGTACAATGGGAGTTGACGGGGACTTACAGTCTCAAAAAAACTAAGCAGACGTCCGTAATAGCGGGCACCCTTTTTTTTCCGTTTCTTTTAGTTTTGTTTTTTTTTCTTTCCTGGTTTTTCTTTTCTTAAATTTGGTTTTGTTTTTTCTTTTGTTTTACGCCCGTTTATTTCGAAGAACGGATTACAATGATGAAAAGGGGAAAAAAAAAACGAAGCGCCATGTGGTGCCTAAAGAACTGAAGGGGGGTCAGTCCTTAAGGGTAGGAACGGGCGCCCGTTTTCATGAGCAACCTTAGATAAGTTAGATTTTTTTATTTTTATTTTATATTTCATTTTCATATTTTGTTTTTAAGTTTTCTTTAGATCTCCCTCCCTGTTTTTTGTTTTTCTTAAGGAGGTTGTGTCTTTTCGTTATAGGCAAAACGAGTTATAGCAAGGGGGGGAAAAAAGAACATTGGTGCACCTATCTGCATTTTAGTGGAAAATGCATCACACAGGGAGTAAGTGGTGAGGCCGTTCGTTTGAAATGAATGGGCCATCCCCCCTCCCCCTCACAGAAAAACGAGGGTTGAGGGGGGAAAAAAAGAAGGGGGAAGAAAAAAGAAAAAAAAAGGCGGCGACGTATGTGGCCATAGTTGTTTTCAAGTGAGTGTGTGTGGGTGTGAGTGTGTGTGGGTGTGAGTGTGACTGCACCTATTCATTTTTTTTAAAAGGCTACAGTTTGGATGGGTATAACCATTTCTTGAAGCATATGGTATTTAGGGTAGACCATATGCTTATAGGATTGGAAGACCTTGGTTGCCCTAGGGGAACATCAAGGCCTACGGCCTTTGATGGTGGGTCAAATCAAGGGCCCAGACCACCTCCAAGTTTTGGATTGTGGGCCAAGTTGCTGCCCATAGTTCACATTTGGCTATAAAAGACAACAACTCCCACATGTGCCTCACAAATGTTGAGGTTGTGATGATGCTCGTTTGCACTTCAAGTGCAGATTGAGCTCCATCACACTATGAGGGACGGTGGTGGTGATGGTGGTTTGTAGGAGAGTGGAGGCATAGCCGACACAGCGTTGGGCTGGTGTTGGACCTGTGGGATTGCCCTCGAGACCACTTTGTGGAACCAGGGCGCTGCCCTAGACAGGTTGCCGCATGCGGTACACTGTATCTCGCTTTGAGTGAGGTTATGTTGTCGAAGTGCAGATGCCTTGGCGCAATTTTTTTTTAAGTGTGGGGAGATGGTGATCGATGATTGGCATGACAATCGCGGTACATATGGTAGGACCGTGCCGTTTAAAATGTTTTGTGGATTGATGACGTTATTTTGAAAGAAAGTGTTGACAAAAATGTGCGTGTGATAGGCCCTTCTTGGTTGGGCACGATCGGGTGGTGGTGTTGAGGGACCGTTGTATCGGGCATTAATAGGATGGCGGACGATGATCCCTCTGTTATTTTTTTGTGAAATGATCATCCAAAGGCGGTATTGATTTTGGTGCAAGTCTTAATCCTGATTCGGAGTGTCGGCTTAGCGAAAACATGCAGGATTTTTTTTTTTTTTAACGACGGTGCAATGCGTGTCATCGATATCTGAGACAAGTGAAAGGAATAACACCATTTTGGGATGCACCGTAGGGTCATTTGAGGCCATGCGACACAGTGCTTGGACCCAAGAGAGTACTTGAATTGTGCGCGTGTGGTGCGAAGTGGTCATTGGGGCTCGTTGTCGGGCGGCTGCCTATCAGCCTAATACCTTTCCCCCGAATATATATTTATTTTTTGGAGTGTCTTTCCTTGTTTTTCGCATGTTTGTGATATATGGGGGCATGTGGCTGAAGGGTTTGGAAGGATTTTGCTTTTTTTTTGTCTGTGCTAACCTCCGGACTAGCACGAAGCAAGGTTGTCGATACAAGGTCGGAAGCGGGGCCAAGGGCGGATTGAAAAACAGAGACTTCGACGAGGCGCACGTGGAGTGGGAGGGGGAGCCGACGGTTTAGGAAGGGACGAAATGCGAAGAAAAACGTGTACCTTGGCAACTGACAGCTACAGGGCTTGGCCAAGTAAAAGGGAGGGATGCGATTGAGTTCAGCTGTGGGGCCACCATATGGAGAAGCATGAGAGATAGGATGCGAACATGGGCAACTACGATGCGGCGTGATCGGCTTCGGCATGACCGGTGCCTTGCAGAGATTGGTTCGGACCGCCAACCTCGATACAGTCGCTTGCTATGGACGTCACCAAGGGTCGACGTTGGCAATGTATGATCAATCGAAATCGATCTCAACCCAGTTCGTCACAGGGAGACCCGTTCGACTGGAGTGGCAGGGCTGGTTCGCGCAATCCAGGGAAACTTTCTCGCAGTACGAAAGGGGTTGACCAGACAAAAAAAAAAAAAAAAAAAAAGGGGGGGGGGGGGGGGGGGGGCTAAGGCTGGTAGCCGTGGGAAGGGCGGATCCGCTTTGACAGTCAAAACCAGTGAGGAGAGGAGCTGCAGAATGATGAGAGAGGGGCGCCCCTGCTGATCCCCCTAGCTTCAACTGTCTACTAGGGACCAAAAAGGAGGGAGGCAACTGGTTGCTGTCCTGGAAGGTCGAGTAAAGAAGCACGGACTAAGGGGGGTGCGAGATCATGAAATCACACTCCACCAGAAGGCCACGATTGGCTAAGGATCAAGAAACGAGGCGAGCACCGAGCCGCGTCGACATCCTGGACAGACAAGCCAGAGAGCGCGTCCCAAGTTCTTGATAACCGTCGAGGGAAGGAGTGCGCGCGCCCTGCTAACCGACTCCTGCGATCCGCCGAGAGGGGAAGCTACGTTGGCAGAATCACAGAACCGTCGGAGGAGCAGGGTATAACTTCAGAATCTACGAGTGGCGAGCTTAGGCGTGACTAAGGGACCAATAAGTATGGCGGGAGAAAAATAATTTGGCAAAACATTTGAACAAGAAGAAGGTGAGGCGTGAAGGGGGGGGAATCGAAGGAAGAGAAGGTTGGGAGATGAAGCTGGGGCATTCCGTTCTGCACCACGGACGGGGACGGGCTAAGTACGAGCACCAGCCAGCAAAACCTGCGCCAGACAGAGTGTCAAGCAAGAAACCAGAAGAGGGGGAAAAGGACTTCGCGACTAGCCATGCAGGCAAGGGAAAACGGTTGAAGTGCTAACCAATCAAGAAACGATCGGGCATTGAAGAGACGAGAAAAGGTTGGAGTGGAGAGCGGGAGTTATTGGAGTAGAGTTTTACAAAAAAAAGAAATCGTCACTTCGATCCAAAGGGTGATGAGGAGAGGAATGTTATTGGAAGAAGGGGTGCACGGACGGATAGGTAAGGAGCGGACGTTGGTGAGAAGAAGGAGAGGCGGGAAACGAAAAGAATCTGTCAAAAATTTCAAATTTATCGGCGGGCTGCACGCAGCGGTATCGGAATGAGCAAGGAGGAGAGGGAGGAGAGAGTATAAAGGCGCGAGGAGGTACGAGATCGAGCGAAGTACTGCAGCGTACAGGACCGAGAGCACGGGTGCGAGCCGAGATCGGAAGCACTGTGTGGTGAGATCATTAGCAATCTCCGCTTGAGCGACACCGCGACCTGACTATCGCGAAGTACGCACGAGGGAGCAAAAGGCCGCGAGCGGGAGTTCTCGGCGAACGGGTCGCGGGCGTCCATCGCAAGGTACGCACAAAGGACTGACTAGCAACGCACAAAAATTCACAGAGAGCGCCCGGAGGCTATCGCAAAGTACGAGGGAGCATCGAGCTGCGAGCGGGAGTTCTCGGCGAATGGGCCGTGGGCGTCCGTCGCAAGGTACGCACGAAGGACTGACTAGCAGCGCACGGAAGTTCACAGAGAGCGCCCTAAGGCTATTGCGAAGTACAAGGGAGCATCGAGCTGCGAGCGGGAGTTCTCGGCGAACGAGTCGAGGGCGTCCATCGCGAGGTACGCACGAAGGACTGATTAGCAGCGCACGGAAGTTCTCAGAGAGCGCCCCGAGGCTATCACGAAGTACGAGGGAGCATCCAACTGCGAGCGGGAGTTCTCGGCGAACGAGTCGCGGTCGTCCATCGTGAGGTACGCACGAAGGATTGACTAGCAGCGCACGGAAGTTCACAGAGAGCGCCCGGAGGCTATCGCGAAGTACGAGGAAGCATCGAGCTGCGAGCGGGAGTCCTCGGCGAACGAGGTCCGGGTTTCCATCGTGAGATACGCGCGAAGGACTGAGTAGCAGCGGGGAGGAGTTCCCAGCAAGAGAGCGCCCAAAGGTTACCGAGGAGACACACACGAGGAAGCGATAGGCCTCGTTTTGGAGTTCTCGGCAAACGGGCTCCGGGTGATCATCGCGAAGTACTTAACGAGCCACGTTCGTGAGGGGCAAGCGTCGGAAGGCTATTGCGAGAGGCCGCTCAGAGAAGTAACGAGCCTCGAGCGAGCGTCGGGGGGTCGTCGTGAAGATTAACGCGAGGAGCTAACGGGCTGTGCGCTAGAGCACTCTCGCCAGAAAGCATTGAGGGGTGGGGCGAGTCAGTCAGTACGTAGGGACCGACTTGTACTTCGAAAGGCCGTCGCGACAAGAGGCTTCTTTCTGGCGTGCGGCAAGTGGGGATTGCCATTCGTAGTCTGAGCGCCGAGAAGCAGGTCGGGGACTCCGTCCTGGCCCGTCCATGACGACGAAGAGACTATTTCGATGTTGTGAGCTTTGATAGGTGACGACTGCCTGTGTTCGGACGCTCAATGGAGTTCCGTTTCTGCGACTCACTATTTCCCGTTTCGCTCAGCATCTCAGTCTGAGAAGCCCGGTGACAACAAGGGACCTAGACTCCCATCGCTATTAGAGAGAGAGAGAGAGAGTGAAAAAGAGAGAGAGAGAGAGAGAGAGAGAGAGAGAGAGAGAGAGAGAGAGAGAGAGAGAGA
>BFEA01000004.1:9514606-9535163 GCA_003427395.1 Chara braunii | reverse complement strand
TTTTTTTTTTTTTTTTTTTGATTTCGAAGGGGGGTGGTATTTCTCTGCGAAAAGCACCAAAGTCCAGTTCTTGTTTCTGAATTCCGCCTGGTCGAGCCAAGTGGGTGCAAAAGGGGGGTCGAACCTCCTCCGACTCTATAAGGGCATAGTAGTCATCCCGCAAGGAGACCAGGGCCCCCCCTAAAAGAGGGAGCTGCCCCAATCCTCTGCGATGCCAGCGTAGGCCTATGAAATAGCCAACAAACGTGGCACATGCGGTTTTCACCTGAGGCCACCTCTATTTTTTGGCGGCGCACAGTGCGACCAGTGTTGATTTTTTAGACCATTTGGCATTGCGGGCAGGGCTGTGGAACCACGTGGGATCATTTTTGGACCCATTGGGATCAACTTGAAGTTGGGGCATGAACGTTTGGTGTAGCTATTTTGAGCAGACGTTGTGATTTAAGGCGGCGTGGACTTACGGTTGGTTGGGGAGTATTCTTGGAGGATAGGGTGCAGTTGGGATTTTGTTAGGATAACCCAAAACAATGGAACCATGTGGGGCTCATAGGTGAGGATACCCTCCTAGAGGGTTATTTAATTTGAGTCTCTTTAGTGGACCCAACTTTTGCCTATCCATGCACTTGGAGAAGAACGTGGGTAGTCATTCCATAGAGCATTTACAACCTGTGGAGTTGTGGACTGCATATTTTGGACTTCAACGACGATCATCTTTTATTTGATTGGAGTTGGCTTTCTTGAGTGACTCTCTCAAGGGCAGTTGATTAACTCATATTTCTTTTCACATCCATGTGAACCCATACTTGTTTGACCATGTTCATTGAATGTTCGTTGAAAAAACAAAGGAAATGTGTGTTTGCACGAGAATAGAAAGGTTTGACTTGGGTATGGGGTTGCATTGGATTGCTTCGAAATTGTTTGTTATGTGAGATGTGTAGGTAGGTAGAAGTATGCTTGCAAAGGAGATTGATTTATTCTTATTTGAGACAAATGAAAATGATTGTTTTTCTTAGGCAGAATGATGTCTGCAAAGAAGATTGATTTATGTCTATTTGGGACAAATAAAAATGATTATTTATTTTTTTTCTTTTACCTGTCTGCATGTCAACAGGACATGTGTTTTAAAAATTGTTAATCCAGTGTGTGCTGTAAAAAAAAAATTGATTTAAATAAAGAAGATAAAAGTAAATTGATTTAGCATTTTTTTTAGGTCTACCCTTTTTATCTCCAATGACCTCATTTGTATATACATGTCGAAATAGTTTTCATTCTCTATCTCCTATATATTATTTTTCATCTAAGTTACCTTAAGCTTAGGGAAAATGGGAGCAACTAAAATCTACTCATGGTGGACATGTTTTTTTTCTCTATGAAGTATTTTGAGTAGGGGTTCGTTGCTCTAGAAGTCGACCCTCTTATTGACCCGTAGTGGACCGTTCTACTAGGGGCTACTATGTCGATTCGATGTGCACGGTCCAACTTATGAGATCCGAGCTTTGTACTCGGGCGAGGAGGTGGAGTATCCCAGACCACTTTCTAAAGAGTCAGATATGCAACATTTCGAGTAAGGTCTCTGATCTAGAATCATTCGCAAAGCAACTCGTCATTAAAAAAAATAAAAATGTATGAAGACGACTCACACGAGTGATGACAGGAGTGCATAACTAATTTTAGGTCGGGGGTAGGGTGAAATCGATAACTTTGGCAACGCCCCTCATCAAGTCAAAATTACGGCAGCGTGGCTGCCTTGTCAGTTGTATCGAGATTATTGTTGGAGTCAACTCCTCGTTGGCGTCTCAATACTATTTTTTATTTACCCAGTTTGCCCCAAGGTAGTCGGATTTATTTCAACCATGAGTTACTGGTTCTATGAAGTGGTGCTCGGGTTTCTTCAATCATTGTTTTAACTCATGTTCAATTTGAACGTGTTTTTAAATCGATTAATGGTTGATTTTTTTTCGTACAGTGTACTAAACTTTCGTAATCTCTTTTTCTTTTATTATAAGTCGACTAGGATTGAGTTGTGGGTTTCACGTTTAGTTGAGACCATCCTAATCGACCAGCGTGCACTTTGTACTTAGGAGATCAACGCCATAAGAAACGAACGACGTTCGGGTCCACTTGGCGTTTAACAGAGCGTACCTATACCGCAACGAACGAGTAAACGCTCTCAGCTAATCTACCTCTGCAACTGCTTTTAAAAACTTTCACACGTGGGTCAATAACTCGGTAGGGATACGCCCCTAAGACTGGTGAGAATCCCTTAGAGAAGGTAATTTGTGCCCCTCGAGAACCTATCCTATCGTAGGGGACCACGGTGTCGAGCGCATCGGTCCAACACCGCACAAGGGCAACGCGGGACCCTCCCGGCCGCGTCACGCAGGAGTTGGTCTAAATCCTCGTCGCGAATATACATGGAGCTTCTGCAAGCCGCTCCGGCCGAGAGCCCCTACGACATGACAGGGCCTACGCGAGGCACAACTTACCTCCACCTTACGGGAGTTGTCACCTCCCTTCGGTGGGCGTATCCCCGCCGAGCTACCAGTCCATAGTACGAAAGTTGGTCAGCTGCAATCGCAGAGGTGGACCAGCCGAGGGCGTTTCTCGTTCGTTGTAGCATAGGGGGTACACGCGGTATTATGCCTCTATCGAACCTGCATGCGAATTTGCATCTTGGGGGGCTGAAGTCCCAAGCGCGACCCATCGTTGGTCAACTAGGACGCATCCCACACACCGCACACACACCACTCTAAGCAAATTAAAAACAAAAACACACACACATACGCATGTACATATATAAATACAGAACGCCACAAAACAATCAACGCGACAACACTCCTAGTCCCTTAGTAGCCATCTCATAACTTTCTGACGTGGAAATCAGATAGGCGTCGTGCGCGAGACTCAGTATAAACCGCGCGGACGCAGGGCTAACTCATATCGACTCGCAATGCATACGTACACAAATGATCGCAATGATGGCGTACTATGCAGTACCCATACTTATGCGGTCCTCGTTAATCCCGAGTGTCGGCTGACACGCGTCTTGAGGGTTAATCTCTCGGCGCTGGACAACTGCCAAGTGCGGTTGTGAACCACACCCTCTTCTGCACCCTGCGGAGAGTGGGTGGTACACAGGTTCATACTTGTGGTGGCAATCGCCTTTTATCGCCCTAGAGACCAGCTCCATCATCTAGGGCCTGAAGAAAAGTCAAGGGGTTTGACTTTGACGGTTGCCACAGACTACAACGTCCAACCATAGAAATCTAAAAAGGAAAGGATAACAGGGGATCTCCCTCTTCTCTCAAGCACATGATCTGTTTAACCCTTACGAGTGGTTTGAATAAGCCGCGCGAAACACTCAAGTCATAAGTATATACATATGTAAATAAGGTTATTAATATAGGACGATCACTTCTCACAGTCACAGTGGACCTCCTCTCAACCATATACATATGCATGTGAACGCAGCAGTCAAATCCAAATTCCGAATCACCAAACATACCTGCAATCACATCAAAGATCCAACCAAAAAGTTCATGCATTACACGGGGTCAACTTCAACCATTCTCTGCACTCACACCCCTTGCTTTTAGCCATACAAGCCTCACTCTTGTGCAACTCCTCAAAATAAAATACTCAGTACTTTTCTTTAAATGGTCATTCAAATAAAGGTCGGGTGAAAACACAACAAAACAATTCAGATCACAAGGCTAAAGCCTTAAGGTTGAGTGGCAAGAGTGGATTGAAGTTCAGTCGTAAACCAACGAATCGGCAACCGACCTGTTATCAGTGATAACAGAAGACAATCCTCGTAGGATCTACCTGAATCTAGCCCAAATCCTAAATCAATCGATCAAGAAGACTTGTAACACAAAACAAACCAATCCCCAAGCTAAAGTCATAAGTGTATGGAGAATACAACTCCAAAACACACTCTCACCCAAGACCCTTCTATAAACTAAGCCTAAGTTTGTCTCTAAGCAAGTGCCCAAAGAAAGGTAAACCCTGACAGAGTCTTCTCTATAAAGAGTGGATTGCAAGAATCGTCACCTGTCAAAATATTATCTAACTCATCTAAACTGAGAAAATTTCGGCAGCGCTTCCCGTAGAAAAAGTGTCTTTCCAGAAATTATACAAAGCTAAGTTCAGAATCTACAGTGACTTTGACTTTTCAAAGTCTAATTTTGTCTAACTCCCTGAATTAGCAAACATTTTGGCAGCACTCCCTTTAGAAAAGGAGCTGTTTCGGATTTTTACTAAGCCAAAAAGTCAAAAAAGTTAGACCCTGAAGAAGACAAAGTATGACTAACTCATTGGTTTTGTAGAAATTTCGGCAGCGCTTCCCGTAGAGGAACTGGCTTACCAAGATTTATACAAGGCTAAGTATAACAAAAGATCCTAGAAAATGCAAAAATTGACCTAAGAAAAAAAAACTTAGCTCAGAAAATGCAGGAATTGAAACTAACTCTTATGGCTCTAGCACGTGAAAAATGCACGAATTGAAACTAACTCCTATGGCTCTAGCACGTGACGAACAACTAAAGCATGAAACTAACTCATATGGCTATAACACGTGGAAAATGCACGAATTGAAACTAACTCCTATGGCTCTAGCACGTGGCGAGCAACTAAAGCAACTACCTATCAACCTGAAACTCAAACTAAGTAGCCTCACTCAGTCACATGCAGGTCAAGCCACAAAGGTAAGTACTCTCGCCATCCCAGGTCAATTTGGACAAACAATAGTTTGTAGTCTTTCAATGATTTATCATTTTACCCCTAATTTACATAGGGCATAAAGCTAGACCACCCAAACTTTTGAAACTTGTCTAACTCAGCCATGGAGCATACACAAACACAGGGCACAACAACTTTTCTCTTCTTTGAGCATACGACTAGGTCACCCTAGTTGCCCTGAACTGTTTAAATATCCAGAATTTATATAATTATCTGCATTTAGTCTTTTGAGGTAGCATATAACTGAGTCGATCATCCTTAGCTCAAGACTCAGTCTGCCCCTTTGTGCCACAAGTTTATTCTTAATTAGTATTCTTCTCAGTTGGTGATAGGCTATAGTCAGACCACCCAAACTTATGGAACCCTGTCTGACTAGCCTATTCATAGATAAAATAATAGTAAAGTATATCCGAATTATATCCTTTTGGTTCCAGCATGTGCATGGCATTGGACCAAGACCACCCAAACTTATGGAACTTGTCTGGTCCTTTGCCTGGTTCATTCTCTTAAAGCCAAAGCAAAAAGAAACTCACAGAAACCCAAAGAAAACAAGGTCACTAGACTACCCAAACTTATGGATTTGACTGGCTCCTGAAAAGTCAACTACAAGCAACCCTCGCAAGTCAGAGCAGCAAGACTACCCAAACTTATGGATTTGACTGACTCTCCACACAATCCAAAAATAAACACAGCACTAAGTCTTCCCAAACTTATGGAACTGGCCCAGCCTTGGTTGACCCAGTCAAACTCAAGCAATATTGCCTTCCTCCCAGCCTTCCCCCAGATGCAACCCCACAATCTGCTTTCAGTCAAACAACAAAGTTGAAACTGATTTCACACACACATTCCTTTACTTAGTCTGGATTGTGTCATGAAATGCAAACTGAAAGTCAAAATAGGGAGACAGGCAACATACTTAGTCAAACAATAGCAAGGAATACAGATAGGGGCAATAACTGGGTTTATAGAGGGAAAGCAATAGTTACCTCTCAGTTCCCTGCCTCCATAACTCCTCCTGAGTTCCGGTAGAGCTCCCACAATCGGTGGGCTGACTCCCCACAGAGTCTTGCTGCGGTCCTACGGGTTGCAATCCCGCCTGCCGCCTTCCTCTCATATCGAGACTAAACTTAAGAGTAAGAAGGGCAGAAGATAAGAGGTTTCAGACGCTCGAGATACAAGAGAGGGACAAACTCAACTCTAAGGAGAGGGCCTTGATACCTTCAATCGCCTGAGGGCCCCGCAATGATGGCCAAATAGTAGCAGCTTGGCCATCTTCTGAAGTCAAACTGTCGAAATCAATCACCCGACGACCTCCCAATCCGCAGCACTAACCCCCTACTTGTCCAGTCAGATCATTCCTCTGAATCCCAGCACCTCCATTTAGCCCAATCGTTGCTGCACCACTGCCTGTATCCGTTTTTAAACGCAGCAGCAGTACTCAGCGGCGGTCAATGGCAATAGCAGCAGTCACCAGCGGTGGCCAACAACAACAGTAGCAGTCCGTGTCCAGCCCGCAGCCGCAGCAGCTTGTGCACTATATGCGGTAGCCAGTAGCAGTGGTAGTCTGTGTCCAGACGCAGCAGACAACAGCAGCAGTATGCGCGCAGTACACAGCAACCAACAACAGGCAATGGCTCGCGCACAGTCAATCATGGCGACAGCTGCAATACACAGTTGTAGCCAGCAGCAGCCAACAACAGTTAGTAGTAGTCGGCAATACTCAATAGCTGTCAGCGGCAACAACAATAACAACACCAACCTTCCTTCGCGGAGTTACCCCCAACCATAGCAGTCGCACCGCCTGCAGATGCCGATTCTGCAGGCTAACAATGCCGCAGAACACCCAGGTCACAGGCTACCGTCCCCGTAGACCGTCGTAAGAACCAGGTACGTGCCTCGACTCCTCTTCCCTTCTCCCAGATGTATCAGACCGCCTATATGGCTTTGTACATCCAAGCGTTATTGATACGGGCCACAGTCATAACTAAGACGAAGAGCCTGAGCTACAGTCACTGTCGGAATTGAAAGTACGACACTGGTGGTGATCACGATGACCCCCACCGTGGTCCATGATGACCAAATGCAAATGTCAAAATCAACACCACCAGGCAGGCGTACTATAGTCAGGAGCAACAAGTTCACCTGGCCAAGCCCGGATTGCCCGACCTTGATGATCAGTCCGCATTCCCACGCATAGGTGAGCGCCGAAAATGCTAATGCCGAACTTGGTGATAAGCCATTAATAGCAGAGCGAGCACGTTCTCAATGGCGAGTAATCCTCAATCACGACGATCTCAACGGAAGTGGTTGTAGTACTGGGCTGAAGCACATCACGATAGGCCACAGTCCGCTCCTTCTAACATAGGAAAAACGGGAATGAACCTTCCCCTCGGGCGCAGCCTCTAATACCTGCCACACTAACCTCACCCACCGATCCTAAAATCCGGGTTTACCACCGGATTCGCCTGTCATCAGAACCCCAAAATACCACTCCCCTCACTTGATCCCTCAAGAGCAACTAATCAAACCGACTAACTTTCACCCGCCATCTCCACTCTCCTCGACACTCTCCACGCAGCCACATTTTATCCTATCTCCCACTACACTCCGCCATTCGCCGTTCCGACTTCACCATCGCGTTCGCCCCGTTCCAAACCCCTTATTCAGCATCTTGAATCGCTATAATCGGTCAAAAAATGACCGACTTATCTCACTTTCATTCTCCATTCCCTTCCTTCTCCACCATCTTTCCGCGCACCTACTTTTTCTACTAACTCTAATTTTACGAATCTATTGGTCAAACTAACCTTACCAATCAAATCGCCATAACCGAAAACATCCGATTCGAAACCTCCCTGGCCCAAATCCGTCCACTGTCGGATGAGATACGCTTTTTCCCCTCCATCTTCTCTAACTCCATCTCTATCTCCGCGCACACCTTTTCTTCACTAACCTCCTATTCTATTAATCTACCACTAAATCCTTCATTACCGTTCGATTCCTCGGGGGTGAAAACCCCGAAATCGCATATTTTCTCTCTCGATTCCGCTCAGAATCGAGAGAGCCACGTCTCCTTGCCCGCGCCTGACTCCTCTCTCCGCCATCTCTGTCTCATATGCACCGCGCCTGTCTTCACGTCTAGGTTCACTCACATTCCCCCTACCACTCTCACACTTAACTCTGCTCACTCGATTCATTGTTGTTTTCTCGTTGGCTTTGCTGTCCGTCTAACTTCTCGTGGATCTCCTTGTCCGCCAGCCCGTTCGTCGCTTCCTCCTACACTGTCAGGCTCCGCCCGCTGCCCCGGCTTACACTCCTCGCCCTCCGCCTATCACTCCCTGCCTCACCTTGCTATCCTAGTACCCGTCACCCGGTGCGCTACCACTTAGCCTGTTGCTGCACAGCGCTGCCCGGCCCGCCCCCTTGTACCCCTGACCGACTGAACTAGGCCCAGTTTACCTACTTACGGGTCCCAGCGGGGCATGCTCACACTCGAACCTCTCACGACAGACTCAAGGCTGGTGGGTGGTGCCCCCACGGGGGGTCCCTTCATCTGGAATCAAGCACCGGTCTGTATTCCAACGGCTCAATGGTATACCCACTTAGCCAGACCCGTCAACCTCACTTCGGGTCTTGAACTCAATCACCAAGTAAAGGCGAAAATTAAGGTAGTGAACCCGAGGTTGTTGCGTTGCCAACCTGCGACACCGCACGCCCCTAAGCCATGAAGGGTCATGCCTTGCCGTCAACTCTCTACGCCCGTCGAGCTCCCACCTCTACCACGTGGAGGTGGGGCGCGTGTTCTATCCCTTGCGCACTCTATTTACCACACGAAAATCGCACCTTAGTCGAGGCCGATCTCCACACACGTGCGCCTGTCTTGGTTAAATGTACCAAGTAACAAAAATATATCCTTTAATCCTAGTTTAATCATAAATAAATAAATATCTAGTCGAAAACTACGCCAACTTTCACAATCATCAATCAAAAATAAAAGGATCACGCGCGCCTCAACATGCGTGCCCACCCATTCTCTACTCTCGTCAACCATTCAGCCTAATCGTAAACCACAGACGCATCCGCGCCTCGCGCGGAATATTTAAACTTTAAACCAAGCCTATCTTCTGTCGCATACAAAAGCCAGGGCGGATACCCTTGTAAGGGTATTCGTACCGACAACGGGAAGTACGATTGGCGCACCCGGTTAGAGCGGCGAAAGGATGACGTGGCCTCATCCGTGTCAGCAGGTCGTGGGATTACTTTCATGTGGTCCTCAAATTTTCTCTGGTTTGTTTTATTTAGTTTCAGTGTGACGGGGCTGGGACGGCTCTCGCCTTTTGCAAAGAGGTGGGAGCTGATGCACTCGATAGGAGACACTGTTGTCGAGGATAACGATTACCTACTGTTATCCTTAGTGGAAGGACACTCGAGTATTTTATTTTTTAATGGATCAAATAATTATATTTTTATTTCTTAAAGTTAATTATTTTATCGTCAGATATTTATTGATTATTGTTTCATAACTCTATGAAATATGTGTTGATTTTATTCTGAAGGATATATATATATATATATATTTTAACGTTTTAGTTTGATGTAAATTATGAATGTCATGATATTAATTGAGTTGTATTCTGTTATTTTCTTTATTCTTCATATTTATTGATATTATCTATAAATTTTGAGTTATAGTGTTGATAATTATTATCTTTAATGTATAATATTTAAATCAGATACTTTATCATAAACTTTAGGTTATTTTTTTTAATGACCTTATTATGTCACCTTTGTTGGGACATTTATTATTAGTTGGATTTATTTAGAACGTTGTCAACCAAAGGTTGATTTTCGTTTAGTATTATTTTGTTGAGTTATACACTCTAGTTATGTGTTTTGATTGAAGTATATTTCGATTGATCACTTTATCCGGACCCACATTTATTTTGAGACGATTTATTTTATGTGTATATGATGTTTTTTATTGTATGATGACGTATGATTTATTGCCGAAAATTATTTAGCTCAGGTCATTATGAAATTTCATCTGAAAGCATGGGCACGACCCTGGGGAATATTTGGGTATCAAATGCCTGCCTGTATGCATGAGTGTCTTGATTTCCTATTTTTTTCCCCGACCCTAGCCGATCCTTACGCTACGAGTGAACGTGGGGCATCGACATCGACTTTTCCCTCTCTCCCCTCTCGCTCCTAAGTGTCACGTGTCGGTTTGTCCCTCGTTTATTTAGGCTAATCGTCAATAACCAAAGACATTGGGCGCAAGCGTTTCATCGACCTACCCAATTTCTTTGCTACCCGACCATAGTTGTCTTGTCCTAGTGACAATTTTATTACTAACGACGTTGTGTCTCTGAATTTGCATTTTTGATAAGTCGAAGGGAGCAGGGAAAGGCCCGTTGAGATTTATATGGAGTCGAGATTCATTACGTTGAATGTGAGCGGGGGTGATTACCCGTGCGCAACCCTGTCGTCGATCCACCATAACACCCTTCCGCCTTTCCTGATCGCAGACGAGGACAATGTGTACTATGACGAGAATGTGCGAAGCATGTTGTTGCGGACCGACAGGGTTCATCTGTATAACCTGTCTAAGGCTTGTCACATAAGGGGAAGTGGATTTATTATGGTTGATCGGTTTTCTTCCCCGTCCTTGATTTTGACTTACACCGACTTGACACTACTGCCCTGCCCTAGTTGGCTGCCCATGCCACGTGCAGGCCTCAGTTTAACTGTCGTTGGTGTCGGCGGGGAGACTCGTGTTCCTTGTGAAGGTTGGTGTTGGGGTACGAAGGATCGACTCGATTCCCATAACTCTCCCGTAGTGCGGGAGCCCTATCGGTGAGTTGTCAAACCTGGCTTCTCTCAACCCCAGCCGGATCCGACAACGAGGCTCCAAGCCGGCCCAGCGAACTTAATGAATCCAACTTGGGGGCCTGGACGCCCCCTATCCCTTGGGTCCTTATAATAGAGTTAGCGTGAACCTTGTGCGAGAAAAGCGGTGGATTCCGCATCTTCCCCTTTCTTTTTTTTGTTATCATTTTTTTTCACGGCCGACTGCAGAGTCGCACCTTGCCCCTAATCCAACAGCGGAGCGAAATTTTGTTTCTAGCCCGCACGTCGACCCCACTTGCCCTTCAAATTTTCTTAAACCACCAGTACCTCTACCAGTGTTAGGAAATTACAATGTACTTGTCTGTCCCCGAAGAAATCGGTGGTGGGGCCCAGGGTCGGTGAGTCCCATAAATCTTAGTTTTCTTTTACCTGCCCGTGAAAGAAAAAGAAAAAAAAAAAAGCTTATGCACTGCAATGATGGTGTGCTCACATTCTTCCTCTACAGAATGCATCCTACAACAAAGACGATCACATTCTGAAACTTGTTTTCTTTTTTTATGTCACGTTTGTTTATTATGAGTCCCCTGCCTGACATCATATCAGGCAGGGCGGAATCCGTGAACTGCGCTGGTTGTGTTTCCTCAGAGGATTGTAACCCCCTTCCCGCCGGGCACCGCGGCCCCCCTTCCCGCCGGGCAGTTTTCACGGTGATATCTCAAGGTTGTCGCCCTTTAAAAAAACAAAGGGAAAATTACCACCTCCCGAGCCTCTACCGTGCCTCGACCGAGCCTGTCGGTCTGAAAATGTTCAGGACACGGTACCTTAGCAGCTATAACGACAGTGTCAGCTCCAGTTACAGGGGCATAACTGCAAGACTGCACGATGTATTTTTTTTGTATCGGAGCGCCAATTTTTTTTTTTCTCCCCCTTTAAAACCTTGCAATTTTAATTATAACATACCAATAATTCGAGGCCGGGGACCTCACAATTCGACCCGGGGTACTGACAACATCAGCCAGCTTAGCTTACAGGCTCTTGCCTGCGGGACTCGCTTCTACCGAGTCCCAAGTGTGAATTATATTGAATGTTTACCCTTTCTCTGTAGGTTACAAGTCTCTGTTCTTCAACTGGTCTGAATCGGCCTTGGCCTTCGACAAACCTATCTCTGCTGCCCCGATTGTGTGTGGTCCAATTCCATCATACTTGCCCCTACCTGAAAACTACGTCTGGGACTAACCGGCCCAGAGGACAGCGTCCCGGTCCTACCGACACTCTACTAATGGCCCACCGCAACCCTATTGAACCGAGTGCCCTGGTTCCGCCTACAGTGTACTTGGTCCCACAGTGGTCGTGCTCTCTTGGCCCTGTCATACAGTAGCCGGTAGATCCAGTACCCATTTCGACAACACCAAACCCTTCTTTGGATGAACTGTTGCCAACTTGGGATTCCTGGCCCACGTGCGTGAGAACTAACTTATTCCGTTCCTACTGCCTTTCCCCGACTTAGCTTTCCTTCGCTAGTCCACCTGAATGGCGTGCTTCAGACTTCGCTTGATGTGAGACTTGGTTTCCAAGTCTGAAAAAGGTCACTTTTGGAATCTTGCGCGATTCCTGTCAAGCCATAGGACTTCGCAGATTATGCCCCTCAACACATGTGCCATGTAACCCGACACGTGCGACGCTGGCAAGTCAGTTGGGAGAAAGCCCTACAACACCCACTTCTCTTCCCAGGACACTCCCTGCCCTCCACATTCCCTCCAGTGATGGGCCCACCAGTTCCAGACTCTCTTTGAGGCCGTACATTCCCACCACAGGTGGCGGGTGGACTTGAAAGGCCACCGGCATCTCGTGCAGCCCAGTTCCACCTTCAACCCTCTACTAACTAGCCAAAGGGGTGACAAGCAGTGAGAGCAACCACAAGATGCTAACCTGTTTTCCGTTCGGTAGGCTGGACATGGTCTTCCACAGTTTTTTAAACTTCGCTTCCGAGTCAGACATGTCCTCGTTCCAGATCGCTTGCCACCGTGGGATTGCAGTTTGGACTGGAGACTTGCGGTTGCCTGTGGAGATTTTGTAGCCGTCCAATACCGAGTAGTCCGACAACTTTAACTCGAGCCGTTCACTGAAGCCGTGGACCAGCCCCATGCCGACGGGTCTATACACATCTTTCTCAAAGGGGTTTTGCCCACCCAGGCGTAAGATTGTGAAAACCTTCTCTTTCCCCATGTCTCCACCACTCGGACTTGCGCTGGGTTATCCCACCCAGTGACTGTTTCCTCCTCTATCAGTGACAAGATGTTGTTTGGGCCCTCGCACCTCCATCTCTCCACCTTGCGAAACCCACTGGTGTGATTTCCAACACTTTCCAGATTACCATGTCTTTTTGTCCCAGATCTGAGACATACCACATACCTGTAGGGTCCAGACCCCCTGGACCCAGCAAATCCAGCCAGTCTTGCGGGATGAGTCCAATTATCTGATTCCGGTGTTCTTCAATCCTCTGCAGGCCCTTTAATGCTTGTTTCACTTCCTCCAACGATCTCCAGCCCCCCAGTGACGTCGACCACAGATCAACAATCCTGACTACTCTGTGCCTAACCCATGCTCGACCGAAGGTACCTGCAGACCTGTGACACCCAACCTCACGCCCAGCGCGACTTCCTGATCGGAGCGGGATGTGGGTCTGGAATTGCGAAAAGGGGTGTGCCAAGGATTTTTGGGAAAGTGGAGGTGGAGTCCCAGGTCGGAACTGAGATCTCCTGTGGCGGGGGGTCAGGGGCATAGGTGCAATAAGGCTAAGGGACGGGTTACTTTCGGTCTGATGGTGGTCAATGTCGTGCAACATAAGGCAGACGGCATGCGCGATGCATCCTAGGTCGTCCGATCCGCTTATTTTAGTGGCGGCGGTTCGGGAGAGGTCCGTCCGTAAGGGTGGCGGTTTCTATGAGTCGGACCTCCGGGTGGGGATACGTGGCGATTGTCGTCGCGTGTTATGGTTAGGCTTCGTATTTCTAGAGGCTCGGCGGTTGCCGCATCGTCTGCAATTTCTGCACGGCGTGTGAGGCCAATACGGGGCTATGGAGTTCCACGGAACCATCGTGAGCTGGTGGTATTGTAGGAGGATGCGAAAGGGAGGGAAATTGGTGGCGATAACGACGAAGCGGGGGGATATGAAATATTGGGTGTTATACGTAGTTCGGTAGTCGGGAGCCCTCGGGTCGCTGGTTACGGCACGGGGAAAGTCCCTGGCGCACAATCGGTTCTCGGTTAGACAGGGAAATTTCGGATATCTCAGCCTAAGATGCTCTTCCTCCCAGTGTTCTAAGTATTTTGAATCCCGCAAACTCTCCCGGTTCGCGATGTACGGCATCTTGTCATTCCGGTGTACGTATCTGATCGTGCTTCGATTAACAAGGGAATTTCCGGGTATGGTGGCGGAAATTCCTATCGGCCCAAATCCTTGCAAAAATAAAATTTCACGCTTATTCTAATACCGGAGGTGCCAAGTTCGTTAGTGATCGTGAATCGCCCGCGTGTGCACGCGTGTAGGCCGCGCTGATCAGATCGCACTTACACGTGCACACACGAGGTGTTCGGTTGTACACAGGCCTGTTGGCGGATTACTGTGCAAAAGTGAAAATTCAGTCTCTTGTGCAAAATCTACACGTGGCGCAGGCAACCACCCCATTACCTAATCATTCAGCGATCCAACAAACAATCATTTTCATTCGTACAAAATGACATCGCATACGTCAGACACCGCAACGACATCAAACTCGTATCATGACGACAACAGATCAAAATGACAAGCAACGATGATGACTAGGCAAAAACGACAAGCATATCATTCCATCAGAACTTGGTTATCCAACACACACACAAAAGAGAAAGGATCAAGACTGAGTAGGACACCATACAAGGGCCAATGTTGAGACAAAGATGCCGATGAACATAAGGGCGAATTGCCCGAACCGAAATCAAAACTTATATACAGAAGTAAGGAAAGGACAAAGAAAATTACAACTCCACGTCCGTCAACCTCCGCTCTCTCCCTCTCTCTCTCCGATGCGGACAGTCCGTCGTCTCGCACCAACCCACGAAGTTGTCACCCCGCTTAATCCTCTTGTGCCCGTCGGATTCGCTCGCGCGCTACAATCCGTTGTAGCCCCACGTGTCAATCCCGCACATTCAGCACCAGCTCGCCGGGTCGCCAAACTCCCACTTCAACTCACCTCTTACTTCACTCGTGAGCCGACCCTCACTGATCGCGCTACCCCGAGCTTCCAACAACTGTTTGAGAGAGATATCTAATCGCGGAGCCGAAATTTATAGCGTGCATGCTTGCGCGAAAAACATGGAATTGCAAGGACTTAGAAGGAGAGAAGAGGAGGGAGTGCCTACGTTCTGCATGGCCAGATCGCGGCGTGGGGGACGTAGCCACTCTCCACGCATCGATCCGATCATGCAGCCCGCGGGCCGACTAGACACAAGAAAGAAGAGAGAGGGCGGGAAAGACGAAGCTCAAGAAGAAAGATACAGTTACAAGGGTGACCTGTCCAAAATTACAGTTACACGCAAGATTAAGGGCGCTGACTAATCAGAGCTCCGTCGCAGCTGCAAAAAGAAGCGCGTGAGGGAAAAGCACCGCGCGACAAAAAGAAGTTCCGAATTCCTAAATTCCCAAATTCCTATTTACACAAAAATGCAAAAAGAACTTCATTAAAGCACAAATCCCGAAAAGAAAGTATGAAATTCCGAGAGTCATCGAGGGCTCGACAGGATTCGAAAAAAAAATTCAAAAAGTAACAAAACTTCCCGAGCGATCACCGTGCCAAGAACCCGACACCAGAACAAGAAAGAAGCGACGTCAAACATTATTAATCATGCCTCTGTCGGCGCGCCAGCCACTCAATCAACCATCCCGAGACTTGCCCAGCCCTGAACCCAACCATCCGAAAAGAGGTGACGTAAAAAGAAAAGACGAAGAAGCGAGGACACTGATGCAATTTTCCCTTCGATCCCGATCTCCCGTAATTGGCCCAACCTTCCCATCTTAGGACCCCTCATTGTCACCACGCAGAAGATCGCGCGGAACAGAAATTGGTTCGTCACAGACCCATCTGCTGCGAAGGGGTGACCTGAGTGGTCCACAAGCCTTGGGTTTTCAAATAGTAGTTGACCTCTTCTTTGGTAGCCGGGTGGGCTTGGAAGTCCGGCGGGGCTTTCACCCAGGCTTTGCGAATGGATTCCCAGAAGACTGACTCCAGCTTCTTCTTCCTGAAAGAGGGGATGAACCCACATGCCCACACGTCTTCCGGCCTACTCAGGTCCCGTCCCATTCCTCCATCAGTAATCGTTCCGCCAGCGCTTCCCACAGCTCCGGCTCGTGCTGTGTGGCTACCTTGATGATCCAGCTACGCAGTTGCGCTTGGTTTCCTCGGGTGGGGTCTATCAGCCCTAGCCCACCCTCAGTTCTCGGAAAAGTCAGTGTGTCCAGTGCTATTTCGAGATGAAGCCGTCGGTGGCGCTCTGGAGCGCCTGATTGCTTTGAGAATGCCCTCTGCCAGTTCTTTCACTGTAGACACGAACCACAGGATGGAGAACAGTGCTACATTCGTGACCAGTGTTCTCCCACCAGCGACAGGTGCCAGGCGGAACCCTTGTTGTAACAGCAAGCCCTGAGTGGATGAGCCAATTTCTAGGCTGATTAGGACCCCCAAAAATCTCTCCTCCTCTCCGTTCTGTACTCGCCTCATTCCCCATGCTACTTTTAGAGTGAACTTCGCAGCTCCAGTTACAGGGGCATAACTGCAAAACTGCAAGATGTATTTTTTCTGTATCGGAGCGCCAATTTCGATCTTTTCTGTGCTTATTTTTTTTTATATTCGAAACTTTCCCTCCTTCGTGTGTCTTTAGTCAAGAGCGTGCAAGTGCCGAAGGCCTGTGGCCAGTGTGGCGGGCGTTGACGGAAAATATATGGCCGTCCGCTTCCGTCGATTCAGATAGGCGTCGGGCCAAAACCGACAGCCTGCAGTGTAAGCCCGCCATTTTGTCGCGAGTGGTTGTTCGATCGCGCTCCACGTGGGCCGTTGAAGAGTGTACGCAGAAACGCAGGAGGAGATGAGTATGCTTAGAAGTTGAAAACTTCGTCGTAAACGAGTTGAAGGAACTTCCAAACTTGGGCTTTGGAGGAGGAGCTATGGCGGCGGCGCCGTGTCACAATCCTATCTCTGTGTCGTGGAAGGCAGGCTCATGGCAGAGGTCAGAGCCGGAATCGTTTCTGAGAAAGCGGGCGATGGCGCACAATGCCATGGCTCCGTGGCGTCCATTGGCTGCACCGACCATCCGTTCAGCTCGGACGAGATGCTGTTTCACGTGTCGGAGGAGTCAAATGGCGACGGTCGATGGGCTGCTGGGGAGGAAGAGACACGTCGTTCTCGATGGCCAGCGTTGTGGCGTTGGATCCCGATCATTGCGGTGGAGCCCTCACAAACTTGTCGCACAAAGAGAGGAAGGAATCGTGAGAGTGCACTGCTGTGGCCATGCACGCGATAAATCGAGCTCGGCACATATCGGTCAGAAGAGATACCTGTTACCACCTCTCCCCATGTGCTGCTCTTTCTTCTGTCTCTCTCTCTCTCCTCTGTTCTCTCTCTCTCTCTTCTCTCTCTCTCTCTCTGTGTCTCTCAGCTCGTAGAGCAGAGCGTTTCTTGCTGGTCTTGCAACCTCGCAGTGGGGTCGTGTATTCGGTATTGACTTGTTCAGCCCTTCGCTTTTTCACGTCCACACTTGGAATGAGTGGAACAGCGAGATGGCGAGGGGGACGATGAAGATAATGGGTATCGCTCCATTACACAACCTTCAAAATTTTCGATCATCCCGAATGTGTCTGGTCCAACACGTGCTCCAGATCCAGGTCGACTGTTGAGTACTGGAGCGAGGCCCAATGAGGAGGAGGAGGAAGAAGAAGAGAAAGGTCAAAAAGGAGAAGGAGAAGGAGGAGGAGGAGGAGGAGGAAGAAGAAGAAGAAGAAGAAGAAGAAGAAGAAGAAGAAGAAGAAGAGCAGTGAAAGCAGGGGCCAACTGCCCTTCGTACACGCTTCGTAAGTTCTTTTTCTTCAGTACACAGCCGCGCATATTGGTCCCAGCTTACGCGCATATTCCCCGACGCGCGTTCCGATCGGCTGCGCTCCGGTCATCCTCAGGGGGCTTCCCGCACAACGATGCCTTACGGCCCGCCGACGGAGGAGGAGGAGGACGAGGAGGAAGAAGAAGAAGAAGAAGAAGAAGAAGAAGAAGAAGAAGAAGAAAGAAGAAAGAAGAAGAGTTAAATTGAGCGGAAGTAGCGTGGTCAATCACCACGTGTCCATGAACATGAAGCGTTTCAATTACACCACCTCGAGGACATAGCCAAAGTTCTAAACGCGCACTGCCTGAGTGGCTATGTCCTCAGGCAGTCCTCGAGGCCACTGAGATGGCGTTCACGAGAGACAGCCACTGCGCGCAGTGGCTGTCTCTCGTGAACGCTTCGAAAATGGTCATTACAACTTCATGTCCTGCACTCAGCAGCAGCAGCAGCAGCAGCAGCAGCAGAAGAAGAAGAAGAAGAAGACGAAGAATTGAATTGAAATTCCGAGGCCTATCGCTACGCATGCATGCATAAAAAGAAGAAGGATAATGACAAGCAGTGCCAGAGCTGACTTGCATATATGCAAGTACAAAAAGAAGAGAGGACGAAGAACAGATGAAGGGAGCGTGGTGTAGCGGCCACATAGGCATCGGAGGTTGGGAGAAGAAAAAAAGGAAGAAAAAGAGAGAGGAGGTCATGAAGTAGAGGTGATTGAGGGTGGGAGAGTCCCGCCACTGAGATGGCGAGTACGCGGGGATGGCAGAGTATCACATCGTACGTAGTGGTAGTAATCATTCAATGACATCGAACTAGTAAGAAAAGAAAAAGAAGAAGGCAAAAAACAACGAAGAAGAAGAAGAAGAAGAAGAAGAAGAAGAAGAAGAAGAAGAAGAAGAAGAAGAAGAATTGGTCGTGTCTGGAGGAGGAGAAGATCCATCCGCAAACAGCTTTTTGACGAGGGCAGGTGCATGGGATTAAAGGCAAGGCGCTCCGCTCTCATCCATTTCTCATCTTTTTTTCCCCCTGCCCTCGACTCCTGTTGCTGCCGTAACCCTCAACCAAGGCGTTCTCCTCCCCCTCCTCCTCCCCCTCCTCCTCCCCCTCCTCCTCCTCCCAGTTCTCCATGATTATATTCTTTCCTTCTTTCCACTTCCCCCCCCCCCCCCCCCCCCCCCCCCCCCCCCTTCCCTCGGGCACCATTCTTTTCCTCCACGTCGGCACTTGGTCATGATTCCCTTTGCTCGATGAATCTTCTTGTCGTCCTCATCGGTTTCCACCTGCTGATTTCTCGATGTCCTCCTGCTTTTCCTCCTTCACCTGGTCAACTCCCTCCCCCCGCCTTCACGTTGTGTATTCGGCTTTTCCTGCAGCATCTCCCTCTTCCAAAGACGCCTGTGTCTATGCGGGCACCTCCAGTGTCATGAACCCACGATCTCGGGTTATAAGCCACTGTAGACAAAGCGTTTGCCGTTGGAGGAGATGGAAGGCGGGAAGTGGAAGGCGGAGAAGCAAATGAGATCGTGGGTGCGGGGGTGCATGGGTATGGATGTGCCTGCAATTGCTAGGGAGATGCATGGGTGACAAGCTCTGCACCTTCGCTGTCCTTTGGCCCAGGTTCCACCTCCCACCTCCTTTCTTACTTCAGCACGTTGCTGCATCTTACTTTGCGCGCGTTTGTAAGATAACGCTGCATCCACACACTCCTTCGGCCCAACTTCCCCATCCCGAGCTATACTTACGTTGCCACGTGGGTGAATCAATTCCGAAAACCTCCCAGCTTTATCTTACGTTGCCACGTGGCCCCCATCTTACTTTGCGCGTTTCCGAGCAGTGCATCTTGCTGCTCATCTGCTCGGGCATCATGGCGGAAGGAGGAGAGAGTCTCGCTGCCCCACGTGAAAAGAGAGAATCTCGTTGTGCCACGTGACAAGAGATTTTTCTTTGTATCACGTGGTAGGAGATAGTGCCACGCGGCAAGAGATTCTTTCTTTGTGTCACGTGCAGGAACAGTTTTACTGATCATTCAGATGTCCACGTGGCGCAGAAAGGAACGAACTAAAACGAGTGCCGTGCCGTGCCGTGCTGCAGGAAGTAAGGGCCTCGCTCCTTGCTCCACAGTACCGGTAATTGCCAAATGTGAGAACTTGCGAGTGTATCTTCCCATCAAAATTGCAAATATACACTCGCCATTTATTTTTTTCACGTTCGGCGACTACCGTCTTCCCCCGAGCTTAATACACCTTTATAGTGAATGCATACAAGCCATTTTCCCAGTCCGGTACAGTCATGATGAGGGTGCGTTGTGTTCGGGGGAAGACGCTACTTGTGGAACGAGGGAGGCCCTCGTGGGAGTCGGAAGGCCTACAAGCAGCGGCGGCCGTAAAGAAATTGCTTACGGCGGCAAACAGCAGCAGACAGCAAGCGCCGTTTGCTACCTACCGTCTTTCCCCGAACACAACGCACCCTCATTGTGACTATATCTGGTCGGAAGATAGTCTGCATTCGTCTGCATTCCCCCGAACACAACGCACACTGACAATGAATATATACAGAAGACTATCTTTCCGTCCAGATACTGCAGCGAACGATGTGTCTGCTGCTGTTTTCGGCCGTTAGAGACCGTTAACAAATCGCTTTCAGCTGTAGGCCATTGGAAACAAACTGCATACGGCTGGAAAATGGCAGCAGACAGTCCATACCCGTGGATTTACACCCAAGATTTATGTTTTACACTCACGCAAAAGACACACACACACACACACACACACACACAGACACAGAGAGAGAGAGAGAGAGAGAGAGAGAGAGAGAGAGAGAGAGAGAGAGAGAGAGAGAGAGA
>BFEA01000004.1:9475563-9497500 GCA_003427395.1 Chara braunii | reverse complement strand
ATGTGGTGCTGCCTCTGGTCTACATTGCATGATGATATGCCGCTGCCTCTGGTCTACATTGCATGATGATGTGGCGCTGCCTCTGGTCTACATTGCGTGATGATGTGGCGCATGCCACCTGTCTCGACTGCTGATGTGGCATTGCCCACGCTGTCTACATGAGGTGACTGGTTGTGAGGAGGAGGAAGATCAGGATCTGTGGATGATTGGGATCGGGTACTCACCTGAGGTTGACGTCGTCACTGTAATCTGCTGTGTCTGCATGGTCTTCACGAGATAAGAGTGCCACGTGGCACTATTGTGTGATCAGGATTATTATACTGGTTATCATATACTGGTTGTTGACGTGGGTTGACGTGGGAAGGGAAGAAGCCCGGAGAAGGAGTGGGGTTTGATGGGATTACTCTTGTGTGATCTTTGATCATCTCTTCCACCTTCTCCTCTGTCTGATCTCCCTCCACTCTCTTCGTCTAATGGTAATGAGATACTTTCAGATATCATTTCACGATAATTGGAGACTATGCTAGTATGCTGCAGATACTGAGACTACTGGTGTTTGACGACTGATGAGTATCTGCCAGACTGGGTTCATTACACATTGGTGTACCATTTTATTTTATTTTATTTTATTTTTTGGGGGATGCAAACAGACTCGCTTTCTTTTCCACTTCACATACATGCAAACAGATGGCGATTCACACTGGCGCTTCGCGCCCACTCAAAGCTCAGAGATATGGAAAACGAGAACACAGTTAAGATGCAAAATCACTTCAACAACTATGGCGCATCGGCGCCTGCACACCAACTTTCGTCACGTGCCCCATACCACCGTTCGCAACTTCGCACATACTCAACTCTGGATCACCCTGAATACCACCACACAAACACACTAATCCTATCTTCCTTCTACAGCGGCTATGGCCGCTCTATCACTACTGAGTATGACTACGATCTCTCTCGTCAGCCCACTTCGTCTTCGGGCAACCTGCAGACCACCTTCGCACAACACGCTGTAGCAGCGCTTCCGCATGGCTTACGCAGCGAATGAATGAATTGCTGGGCGCTGCTCTTGATTTATACTTCTGTTTGCCGTTGGTCTGCCCCTTTCCACCAGGCCCTGGGTGTGCACAGTCCCACACGGTACTTGCTTGACCGGTTGTATGACTGGGACTGGTAACCCTGATTGCATGAGGTTGCACTGCCGACCCAACGCAGTTGGACCTGCGACTCACCTACAGACCTTTAGCCTAGCAGTTTCGACCTCTACACAGCTATGACCCCTACTTGACAGACCTACAGATCGAACCCCTACATCTACACAGACCTACGACAGTGTTACATGCTGCGCCTGCAACAGGCTGCACGGGCCATTTTCAGGCCCGTGTCGTTTTCAGCCCGAAAGCCTGAAAACAAGGGCCTACAGGCCCTGTGTCGTTTCAGCCTAAAAGCCTGAAAACAAGGGCCTACAGGCCCTGTGTCGTTTCAGCCTAAATCAGGGCCTTTCCGGCCCTGAGTCTTTTCAGCCAGAAACTGAGGGCCATTTTCAGGCCCTCATAAGATCGACCTGCCCTGAAACTCAGGCACCAAACCAGGGTTTTAGCACAGGCCATTTTGGGCCTGTTTTCAAGACAACCCTTGGTTGAGCTTCAACGCCAGGGTCTGGCACGTTTTGGCATTGGCAAGAGCAGCCTCCTGGACGGGCCAGCACTATATAGGACTGGCCCGCCCTGCAGGCTGCAGGTAGTTCCTAGGTACTTCCCAGGCACTTCACGTGCAGTTCAGGAGGCAGGAGGTAGTCTTCAGGATTCGGCAGCAGCACTCTGGAGGAGCGCTGCAGGAGTAGTAGTAGCGCTAGCGGTAGTCTTCAGCGCTGGGCGCTAGTAGCGTTAGCAGTAGTCTTCAGCGCTGGGCGCTAGTAGGAGCTAGAGTAGTACTGGAGAGAGAGAGAGATTTTGGGCGGAGGCCAGGGAGATTTACCTGCAGCGCCAGAGCTCCAGCTTCGTCTTCGAGGTACCTGCAGCACAGCGCCAACTTCACAGGTTAGTACCTGGCACGTGAGAGAGAGAGAGAGTTCTTCGTCTTCCTCTTCTCAGTCCACCATCTCCCTCTCGCCCTCTCGCTATCTGACTTCACTGCATCAGCAGACTACGAGAGAGAGCTCGGTGATATTTGGATCCAGACTCGATGTTGGGCTTCAGACATTTTGACGAGGGATTATTTGGGACTGGTAACGAAGACTTGGTGTTGACGACTTTCCCATCTCCCCCCGCCTCTTCTTCGTCTGTTCCCCTCCTCTTCGTCTGTGCATGATCAGGACCTGGCACATTCTTCCTGTGTGTAGCGTCAGGCCTCCTTCACACCTTGTGAGGAAGATGATGTATGTTTAGTCTGCATTGCAACATTGATTGGGCTCGTCATTGATATTCTAGCATTCTGCTGCGCTGTCTTGTACTACGTGAGGGAGGTCAGTCCCGGTCAGGTCAGGACTTGTATCCAAGTCTTACACTGCGCTATAAAGCACCATTTTTGTATGCATCAGAATGTACACTGCTTGTTGAGATTCTACTTGCACTGCATTGTCCATTCAGTCCTTTTTATCACATTGCGGATCCTTGGTTATATATGTACATCGCCCAACTGGGCATGTAACAACCGACAAACAACCAACTACCGAAACACAGGTCACGGGTTCAAACACTCGGGGGTCAACTCGACACTGTACAGGGGTAAGGTGAGGTCTGGGGATCAAACTCTAGGGCCCGCATCTGTGACTGCAAAAAGGTGAAAACCGTTTCAGGGGGGGTGTATGTCTATGAGAATTGGAAGGACAGCAGGCATCTGAAATCTTGACATACAGACTTTCTTTTCCTTTTTTTTTCCCTGAAGTTTTTTGGTCCAGTCCATCAACCTTTTTTTTTTTTTTTTTTTTTTTGTGGCCCGATGGACCATGGATCAGATATAAAGTTATAAACTGATCAGAACAGATACTACAGTAACTACACTTGATCTATTTTTAGCCAAAAGGCCGAGAAAGGTATAAGTCAATCGAGCTTGTTTTGTTTTCCCCTTTGTCCTTTTCTTTGCAAAAATTGGTCGTTTTATTGAATAATAATGAGGGCCGCAGCCCTGACAATCACCCCTGAGATGAAGGCAGAGTCCACAAAGGGATGAGGCCCCACTGCCCAGAACTCATTCTGATGAGTCTACTGTCATTCCAGAGCAACTTCTCTTTGCAGTCTTTTCTCAACATGGTTGAGCATATCGGCTACCATCTTCCACTGTGGGCATTATAGCTGCATTTGGAGCGAATGTTGGTCTAGATACAGCAGTAAAATGACTGTACGTTCTATTCGGGGGGAAGACAGTAGCACCGTAACCCTCTTCGGGCAGTCTCTTGTCCAGCACCCTTGGCAGTGAAGGTGACACATGAGAACGTACTAACAAGGCAGGCTGGTGAGGGTGATTCTTGGGAGACCGAGGAGTTTGGGGGGCAGGTAGGGAATACGATGGGGGGCTTCCAGGGTCTGCAAGCCTTCCTTGGGTTGGCCAATGGGCTAGAAAAGTGACAAATGCAGGGTGCAGACCCCCATATCATCATGCCCGCATGTGAGGGGGTTGGGGAACACGTAGGGAATAAATGGGCCCCTCCGGGGTCTGCAAGCCTTCTTTGGATTGGCCAACGGACCAGAAAAGCAGCAAATGTAGGGTGCAGACCCCCATACCAGGTCAATATGTAATCGGTAGGTACACCTTGTTGAAGTGGAGTATGTGTTCACTGCTGCTGTTGCTTTGTGCCAGTGGAAGTGTGAAACGTGAGGAAACTGACACGTCTGCATATGAACGTGTCTGGCAGATAGGCTGTGGAGATTTGTTTGAAGATGCAACGGTGGACGAGTTCAACAAGTGTGCAGTATCAGAGAAGAAGTGTGTGCCAAAACGAGTAGACGTGGGGCTTTACCCTGTTCCGGCTCCGTCTGCAGTTGTCGAGAACTTCTCTGCCACAGACTTCGAAGGCAAATGGTTTATTTCAAAAGGGTATAACCCCACCTTTGATGCCTTCGATTGTCAGCTGCACGAATTCCATGCGAATGATCCTCGCAGCCTTACAGCAAAGCTGCAGTGGCGGATCACGACTCCGGATGGTGGATTCTTCACTCGAATGGCGATTCAGACTTTTGTCCAAGATGAAAACCAACCGGGTCTGCTGCTCAACCACAACAACGAGTTCCTCCACTATGAGGATGACTGGTGAGTTGGTTTGCACAAAGCTACAAGCATGTTGCTTTCTGGCTGGAATTACAGTAGTTTCCTTTTGCTTCCAGAGTACTCGCTGAAGCTGTTAGGGGTGACAGCTCCCCACCAATAAATTGTGGAGCACCCAGAACACTTACTAGGGAAGGTTGCGCGTTCGTACCCCCCCCCCCTCTAGTAACATGCTCTTTCTTGGTTATTGAAAAAAAAAAAGAAGAAGGGATTGGGAACCGATTTAAAGAGACCTTATTGTAAGGGGTAATGCTGTGAGAGCTTCAGCGAGGCAGAGTGGCAGACAATCACAGGCGAAGAGAGAGAGAGAGAGAGAGAGAGAGAGAGAGAGAGAGAGAGAGAGAGAGAGAGAGAGAGAGAGAGAGAGAGAGAGAGAGAGAGGGGTAATGCTGTGAGAGCTTCACCAATAGATAGGAGGCGAAGGAGTGTGTTATGGTTTGTTTAGTTTTCCATCTGCAATGAGAGGAGCATGCTAAACAGGTTCTGCACATCTGGTTCTCTCTTGTCATGTGTTCTTGCTCAAGGTACATCATTTCAGCCAAGACTGAGAAAAAGCCAGACGATTACATATTTGTGTACTATCGAGGACGGAATGATGCATGGGATGGGTAAGATCACTAACCCCTTCTTAGTCTCTACTAAATTGAGAAGCAATTGACGCTTGAATGTGGATGAGGTATGGCGTTATGCAGTGGCCTGTCCATCCAAACAGTTGGATCAGGCTGGTGTGCAGTTCAACCCTGGCTTTTCTGGGGCTGCACTGTGATCATGCGACTTCTCATGCACTCTGAGAAGTTGGCTTGGACCGTATTTAGGTTGGAGGCCCAAATGGCAAAGACCTACCTTTGTGAGATGTGGGACCTTTTTTTTTTTTTTTTTTTTAATTTATTTTTTAAAGGTGCCCGTTTGGGAGCGAGGGGTGCTGGTATGAGCAGATGCCTCTATCTCCCCCGGGGAGGCTCCATTTATTGGTGGGGAGCAACACGTGCTGGAAAACGGGTCCGGCGTCCTATCTACTAGAATTTGGCAAATGTGCACTGCCTATCTTGGCCCTACCCGATGGGTTGAACCACCAGTACATCAGAAAAAACAGATTGAGCCTCTCCTAAAAATTCAGAGGCCGTGGACAGTTGATAAAATGAATCGGTGGTTCATGGCCTCCTGTTTCTTTAGGAGAGGCTGAATCTCCTTTTTCGGATGTACTGGTGGTTTAAACTCTCCGCCTGGGGAGTACAGTCGCAAAGCTGAAACTCAACTGAATTGATGGGGGCCTGTACCAGGAGAGGAGACAATTCTATTAAATTTGAGATCGTGAAGGACGTGCAAAAAAAGGAAGCTGAAGCTCCGTTTCTCCTCTCGTAATGGGCATGTAGCCTTGGTTGCAGATCATGCAGGACCGTCAACAAGAAGAGCACTTTTGCGCGGGACTCTCTTCGCATGATGCCTGTTGCTAACAGCCACCCTACGTTTATTGGACCCCCTCCCTATCTTCTCTCTACCGTTCTTTTGGACCCCCTCCCAATCTTCTCTCTACCTCCTGGGCAGCTTCTTCTGTGTTCTTCATTGCCCGACCCCTCCTCGGTTGTGTCGCAGCATTCCTCCAAACCTGTCGTTTTCTGGCGTTATGTCCCGGCTGCAGACCTCCTGAGCAGCCCTGTGAAGTTTTGCCTGAGGTGTTCTGCAACCCCTGCCCTCCGCTCTGAAATGCCTCCTTTCGTTTCAAACATCCCTCCCGACCCCCCGTCTAACGTCCAAACCTTCCTTTGAACATCTTTCGGTGCCTTTTCTCAACCCTTTTCGCCTTTAAAGCACCAGTACACCACATATCTGCCCGCCGGTGTCAGCACGAAACCCGCACCACTTCGGAGGCCGCCAATATTTTTTTTTCAACGGCGGGCCTGGCCGCGCGGCGCCTCTGAGTTTTGCTTGTGGTGACAAAAACTTTCTGCAAGGCTGGGGCTGTGTACTAGCGGTTTAAACTCCCATCCCAGCTTCCTCCCTTGCCTTTTCCATGCTCCTCCAAAGACTCTTGCATCCAAGCAAACCTTGTTAGCTTCACCCCTTCCCCCCTCCCCCCCCCCTCGCTTAGGAATTCTCATGGGTAAGCAAGGACATATTGAATTTATAGCCTAGTGCACAAGGCTGCACACCCACAGCTTGCCTTTTTTTTTTTTTTTTTTAAATCAGAATTGTAGTGTTTTACTCATTTGCATCCAGCTGAGTCCGCACTCAGGTCTGTATTTGAAGTTTGGACAGTTCAGCGGTGTACCAACTGAGCTAGGCTGGTAGGTAGCTTACCAAGATTATGTATCCAAAAAAAAGGGAGGAAAAAAAAAAAAAAAAAACATTATATATCCATCCAGTTTCCCTCTTCATCAGATCTAAGCTTGCTCCTTAGGTTCATAGTACTTCATACCTATTGGCTCTGTTTGCTTGAGAGGTGGACACAAGGACCTTGTCTGTCAATAAACAGGGAACCTTTCTCCTTCTTTCTACCAACTCGTTTCTTTATTTATTTTTTCGGAAAATTTTCCAACTTTGAACCATTTCTCAATCTGTTTGTGTCATCCTGCGCATTCTCTGTATTGTTCCAATTGTAACACATCTCCTGAAGGACTCTTCTGCTCTGAGTGCCTCCTCTGCGGAGCGTTGTTCAACCTTCCTCTCCTGCCCTGCTACTTTGAGGCGCTTCTTTCCTCTCACCTTTTTCTTTAGCATTAAAGAAAAAAAAAATCTGAGAACATTTCTTGTGTTTTTCCAAAAGAATTACCCATATCCTAATCTTTTTTCTTTTTTTTTCTTTTTTTTTCTTTTTTTTTCTTTTTTTTTTAAATTTATTTCTGGACTCTATAGACCACGGATCAGACATCAAACTGACCAGAACAGATAGTTCACTCTATCTTTATCCTAATCATTATGATGGCAGCTTGATGATAATGGTGGAATGCGACTTCTTCTGCTTTGAAGTCAGCTATGGCCTTGAATGGTCTGTGAGACTCTGCTGAGGCTGCTGGCATCCCAGGGGTCTCTATCTCCCTTGCACTATCAGCGGAGTTGATGTTGTTATTTCTTTTCTTTTCTTTTTTGTTACGATCCTGGTCATTCCCAAAGCACAAATTCACAATGAAAGACGATGCCACCCAATTGCAAAAGAAATGAAAGCACCTGCAAAGAGATAGAGACCCAAGAAGAGAGAAAGAAGAAGAAGAAAAGAAGAAGAAGAAGAAGAAGAAGAAGAAGAAGAAGAAGATGTACACCAGCAAGACCAATGACAAATCCCCCTTCTCTCTCCACCTTCCTCATCCTCCTTCACTTCCTTCTTCCAATAATAATAATAACAATGAGTGAATGAACCAGAACCAATGTCCGAAGTTCCCTCTTACTGCTGACATCACAATAGGTCCACCATAGCTATGGCTTCCCCCCTTCTTCCACCTCTCACATGCCTAGGCTATGGCGTGCTACTGAGGGATCTGCCCTCCTGTGCAAAGGACAACGCAAAGCAGCTATGTCGCTGCACTCCTGTCCAAAGGACAACCCGAAGCAGCTATGCCGCTGCTGACTAAGCCGCCATGCCTGACTCTGCCTCGAGCTTCCTTGGTGCGGCACTACCCGAACTGGGGCCTTCCAAATGCAGCGCCCAACAAGGTGATGAAGATGGTTTCCACCATAGCCAGGTAGGTACCTCGCCACTCTTCTCCTTCGCCCCCTTCTTCCTCCTCCTCAGGCTGGGCTGCTCGCAATAGCCAGGCTGAGCGCCCAGCTGCTCGTCACCTCCAGGCAGCGCTGCCCAAGTCCAGCGCTTGGCTCCAGCAGCATGTCGTCAATCATGGCATACCACAAATGAGGAGCTGCTTGCTCCTCCGGAAGATATAGTGGCCTACTGGCCTCTTGGGCGGTGACTTTCTAGGCCGAGCGGCCTCCCAGCAACCGGTACCTCCTCCCTTTCGGAGGGAAACATCATTGCAGGCTCTGCTATCGTCCGGACAGGCCCTAGACTGAGGCTACTTGGACTGGTACTGGCCTACCTCTAACCTACCTCTACTGGGGCTCTAGAAATGCCAACTTTTTGTCTTCTTCTGCTCGGCCTCCAGTACCTGACACTTCTACCACTACTTGAGTGGTACTGGCCTACCTGCTACTTGACTGTTTTTCCCTGCTTCTCTAAGTGTCGCGGACCTACCCCCGCTACTTGAGTGTTTTCCCGCTGCAACCCTCAAAGTCACGGCCACAGGTAAGTACCGGCCCTGCAGGGCCTTTCAACCAACAAGTACCCTTGCGGGTCACACACACACTCAGCCGACAAGCACTCAGACAGGCACGCAAACCAGCAGGCACGCACACACACACAGACTTGGAAACCACAGCAGAATGCGGGAATCTCAGCACGGCATTCATTCCAGCGGCAAGTCCCAGAAATCAGCAGTCTTCTCAGTCTGTGTTTTGGCGGGACATTACATTTTCCTTTTCTTAATATTAATCGACCACTACCTCAGGTCCTGTTTTTGCCGAACCTGAATTGCACTGGGCACCGAGTTTTGCCGAGCCTCGGTCCGATTGTATTTTCTTTTCTGGTACTTACAGCAGTTGGTTGCATCCCGAAAAGAACAAGGTAAAAAAAGAAAGAAGAAGAAGAAGAAGAAGAAGAAGAAGAAGAAGAAGAAGAAGAAAAGGAGAGAAACCTCCCTAACGCCGTGATAGCCATCAGATAAATTATATGAGGTTCTACTGTGACTGTGCCCTCAGTGAGGGCGTCTGTCCGATGAACAACAGATGAACAAGAAAAACAAAAGAAAAAGTATCCCTTATGCTGTGATTGCGGTAGGATTCATGATGCTACAGTGCTAGTGTGAGTATGAGGTGAGGGAGGCAGTCAGTTGCCCCGCGTGGAATACGCCCTGCCTCGCTGGCAGGGCACTTCAAGGAAACGAAAAAAAAAAAAAAAAAAAAAAAAAAAAAAACAGCAATCACGTTCGGCACATAGTGGCCACATACATTCCTCAAAGCACTGGTGTGACTTCCGCTTCCGTGAGGGCCTTCCTCGACGTCGCTGGATTCGAAGCGCAGAGTGTTGTTTTTTTTTGTTTTTTTTTTCACAGCGGGCCCACAGGGTCCCAAATGACTCCCAATCTTTTCTTTTCTTTTTTCCCTTTCCTGCTGAGCCTCCTGGGGACCTCCAAACTTTTCGGAGTAGCTCTTTTCCCATTTTTCCCAGCACTGGCAAAGGTAGTGGTGGTTTTGAAGGGTCACGGCCTTGAGATATTCTCATCAAACTGACTGGCCCCAGTTAAACTCAGAAGTATTTCATTCATTTCGTTCCATACAGTTCGTGGGTGTACCAACTGAGGCAGTCCCGTTGGTTGATGTCGTTGTTTCACCTTTTGTTGTGTTGCCGGTTCCGAATTTCAATGGTTAAGGACCATCAAGCAGACATAAAATTAATTACCCTCAAACTTCAAGCGGATATATAGTGGTCGGGGCCGTCACTACGCGGCCATGCTGTTCCTCTAGTGCCAGCGGCGTGTCTGGAGTGTATTTTTTGGCTGTGACAGACCTTTCTTTGTTTCGTGGGTGTTTTGCTTGCTTGTGACAGGGTGTGAACCGGCAGTCTGTAGAGTTTTCCATCTGGTGTGCGTGTGTGATAGTCTGATTTGATTTTCGTCACAGGTACCTTGAGGGCAGTGGTTGGTGGTCCCCACCTCCTCAGAGGGGTATCAGTTGTCGGGCAGTCATTGATGCTTAACCAGAGCCGGGATTAAGGTGGATTATCACTTACAGTGTAATCAGTTAGGGGATTCTGCAGACTGTTGAAGGTTCAGCCTTCTCATGAGTCGGTGAAACTCCGACGAAACGGTTTGTCACAGCCCCTCGTTTGTTGTCCTCTTCTCCCTCTCTCTCTGCTTACGGTTTGCCGGGCAGCTCTGTTTGATGATATATAAGGCTCTGTTTGACGATATATAAGAGATAATAAGACTGTTATAAGTTGAATACCAGTTTGACAACTTTGACTTTGACTTTGACTTCCTTTCTTGCTGTCTTCTCAGTTGACTCCATGGGTTATAGCTGTAGGCTCGCAGTGCGTCGCGGCAATGCAACGTCGTCTCGTTCATTCACGAATGTGTGTACACATGACTACTTTCTTTATCCATGGCCATTGTGTGTGTGACAGGTACGGAGGCGCTGTAATATACACAAGAAGCCGGACTGTCCCGAAGAGTGCAGTGCCAGCTCTGAGAGAAGCAGCATCTAAGGTGGGTCTGGACTATGACAAGTTTATTACAACCGATAACTCATGCCGACCCGTACAGCCACTGTTCGCCCGAATTGAAACCAAGATTGAAACAGAGGTAAAGAAAGAAGAGGCTTTCCTAGAGAAGGAGCTGGAGTTGCTGGGAGATGAAGAGAAAATGCTGTTCCAGAGACTAGGTGATGGTGCCAAAGAGCTGCAGAGAGACGAGCAGTTGCTACTGGAGTCACTCTCTGAGGAGGAAAAGGCCCTGTTGAAGGATCTTCAAATGGGTGCAAGCGATATCGAAAAACTCTTCGGGAAGGCATTACCAATTCGTAGGCTCCGTTAACCGTGTAGTCGTCACTCCGTACTGAGCCGCTGCTCAAATGCAGGTAATCCTTTCCTCATTGTTTTTTTTTTTTTTTTCCCTTTTGAAAAAGTCCATTTGTATTGTTTGCTCCAAACCAGGTCCATCGTCCCTTATGAGCGTACCCACTTGATGCTTCCTCCCGTTATGGCCAGCGGACCCTAATCCCGCCTAACAGATTCAGTCCTTTTCTTCCCCCTTTCTTTCAGGGTTTAAGGGCAACAAGGTTTCTGCAGCTGGCAAGGTCTGCTTGAAGTTCTGACGTCAGGTGTACAGAGTGTGCTGCAAGGGGGGGCAGGGGGGGGGGGGGGGGGGGGGGTCGACACAGAAGCGGAAATTGCATGTGAAGAGAATGTTTTGATATCATTATCATTATTGTAATTATTTTCTCTGGCTGCGCTTGTTTTTCTTTTAACTAAAGCAGAGAAGGAAATGTCATAAGTTGAAAAGCAAAGTGGATTTTGGCCACGTATAGAGTGTCGCCGGGTGTGAGATATAGGGACTACCTGTGTCCTGAAAAGGCCACTGTGACACTGTCTAAATTGATCTATGGGGGTGTTTTCATAAGTTTCCTGCTGTCTGCAACTGGGCAGTGGAGTGCTGCCCTGTTAACAGTGCTGTCTCTTATACACATCTAGATGTGTATAAGAGACAGGTCATGATGCTCGGAAAATTAGGAGCTGTGGGCCATATTCACAAGATAACCAAGCATTTATAGTATGGGTTCACAGTGAGATCCTCTGCTTTGAAGCCCTTTGATGGGGTCTGCGCTCGCAGATACAGGGTGCGGCTGGCTGAAATGTGCTAGTCTCTTACTGTATACATTTTGTGTGCTATATGATGAATCAAAGCAATGGGATTGAGTTGAAAATGGAGACCTAGTGTTTGATAGTGAAGAGTTTTTTCAACTTTTTTGCTGTAGTGTTGGTATGGTAATGTATTGGAAATTTGGAAGTCCCCTAATGGTCGGACTAAAGGCAAAACTTCGTTCATGAGTTATGGGTTTGTGAACTTTGTGTGCTTGGACGGAAGCGTGCCATGGCATGTGTTTAATTTCTGCTTCCTTTTTTAAGTTTTTTTCTTTGTCTTTTTTTTTTTTTTTTCTCTTTTAGAGGGCGACGGCCTCGAGATATCCTCACTGAGCGGACCAGCCCCAGGTAATTCAGGCTTACTTATTCTGGTCATCTGATTGACTGCATCTGGATTTGAACTCACGTCTGCATTTCAACAGTTATGGGTGTACCAACTGAGCTAGGCCCGTTGGTACCCAAGGGATATCAGAAAGGTGGGGTTTGTGCAGGTGTTGAGGAGGGAGGAGAGGCAGGCCACACCGTAAATCCATGTGCGCTTTTGCACATCTTGCATTATATGGCTTGGAAAGGTACTGACTTGTATAAGAGGGGCTCACAGGGACCCTCTTGAAACCCTTTTTTTTTTTTTTTTTTTTTTTTTTTTTTTTTTTTCCTCCCCTTTTTTCCTCTTTTAATTCCTCACCACNCCCTCTTGAAACCCTTTTTTTTTTTTTTTTTTTTTTTCCATTGTTCTTCCTCCCCTTTTTTCCTCTTTTAATTCCTCACCACCTCCTGCTTCTCATTTTTCACAGGGTGATGGCCTTGAGATATCATCATTGAACTGACCGACCCCAATTAATTCAGAATTATTTTATTTCGTTATTTCGTTCATCTGATTGCATCTGGATCCGAACTTGGGTCTGTGTATTTCAACACCTCATGGGTGTACCAACTGAGCTAGTCCCATTGGTATCCATTTGAAGCCCAATACCACCTTCTGTCTAAATTTGAACTCTTCCATGTATCTCTGCATACCCCATATATCCATGCTTCTCTACTCGGCCACAATCTTTTTTCTTTTTTTTCATTTTTTTTTTCCCAGTACCAGCTGGAACCCAGGTCTGTCGCAGTCGTGGTTCCATCTCTTTTCTCTTTTTTTTCCTTTTTTTTTCCCCAATTCTTTCTTTCTTCCATTTCATTTTTTATGCACTTGCCTGTGCAGCTTTTCTCCACTCCTTCACCTTGAAGGCTTGAACCCTTCCTCCTTTTGTCTCAGTACACCCTGTCAGTTCCTGCCGGTCCAATCTCAGCAATCTGTCCTCTCACTCGTCCCTCTGTTCGCTTCCAGTTCGATCCAGGATCTCTCGTGGTTTCCCACACCAAATTGAAGCGAATTCCCTTCTTTTCTCAATTTCTCTCTCATGCTGTTTACTTCCTTAGTTCCCGTTTCTTCTCCAAGTCACACTCTTGCTTTCTGCGGGGATATGGAAGGTGTTCCATCGTAGCGAGACGCGTACTTGTGATCAGAGGGGTGCAGTTTTCCTTGCTACCCTGTTTAGGTTTCACTGAATGGTATAGAATGCTATAGATGCTTCCCACAATCTTGAAGTTGCACTCTTGCTCTCTGCTGGGAAATGTCAGGTTTTCCCATCGCAATGGATGTATATTTGGTGTCAGAGGGGTGCAGGTGCTCTAAATGGATCCTTGCTAGGCAATGCTAGCCTGTTTAGGTTTCACTGAATGCTATAGACCCTGCACGCAATCTACGAAATGACTCAAGGGTCTCAATACATCAAAAGGCATTGCACTGTTGCTTGCCACAAGCAGATGAATTGACGTCCCTGATAGGCATTGCAGTGTTGCTTGCCTCAAGTCCATGTTGAGTTTACACACGGCAACCTTTCGTGTGCAGCGATTGCAGTCAGGAGGGCGTGTTCTGATGTACTTAACTCGCGGCTGACAGGGGCGCGCGGGGGATTTATGCAAAGAAGAAAGAGTAAACTACTGCACCTCTGATGGGTCTGAGCACCTCTGATGGGTGTGAGCTTTGCCCTAGACCTGGAGGTAGGAGAAAGAACATCTCAGGCTGTGCACTATTCAGTGTGGGTGTTGGAGTGCAACTCCGACGGATTGCGGCTCACGCGTGGAGGCACAGATCAAGCCAGATTATCGCCTATTGACACCAGTTGGAAACCCAGCAGATTGCAGGTTCGACCAGCTTCAGAAAATGCGGGAAAAAAAAGAATTTTTTTACAGATAAATGTAACTGTGTGTATTTGTCTTGTCTTAATACTAGTTAATAGTATTCCACAGCAGTTATGCTATGATGTCCCACATGTAGACTTCGTGGTACACCGGTCCCGTGCATAATTGTTTACCCTTTATTCCATGTCCCCATTGACTATGCAGGAGATGTTTCCTATTGGACATTGACATAGGCTTAGGCTGGCAGGACCATTCCCAAGAGCCCCACACGTATGCAGATACGACAAACAGAAACGGGCGACACTTAAGGACGTGACAGAGAAAGATAAATCAAGAGAGTAGCAACAAACTGGTTCGTCGGAGTTGCACCGACTCATCAGGAGGCTGAACCCTCAGCAGTCTATAGAATCGCGATGTTGATGTTGTGAGTCATGATCCCCTTCAACCCCCGTTGTAAATGGGGACGGCCGGCAAGTGACATCACAAGCAGAAAGGCAATGGTGAGGCAACAAGGCACTGGACAGCAAGCAAGGGCGAAACGCATAAGCTGGTGGGCGCAGGGGAGGTGCGTGGGCAACAGGGCAGCAAGGCAAAGCACAGGTCACCACGATGACCAGCAAGGCAACAACGCGGCAAGGCAGATGGGCAACAAGGCACCAAGGCAAGCAGCAGGGCAGCAGACTGAACAGAGAGGTAATAAACCAGCAAGGCGGCGATCCATCGAGGTAAGTAGCAGGGCAGCATGGTGAGCAGGGGCAAGGCAAGGCAAGAAGCAGGGCAGCATGATGAGCAGCAAGGCAACAAGGCAGCAACGCAGCAAGACGGCAAGCCGATAAAGTGGCAAGCCAACAAAGAAGAAAGGCAGCACGGCAGGCAGCAAGGCAGGCAGGAGGGTAACAAGGCAGCAAGGCGGAGCAAGCAGAAGGGATGCAGGGTGAGTAGCAAGGGAACAAGGGAACAAGGCACTGAACGGCAGCAAGCAACAGCAAGGCACATAGGGCGGAAGGTATACGGAGGAGGAGGGTAAGCAGCCAAATGATAAGGCAAGCAGCAGGGCAGTGCATTGAGCAGCAAGGCAACAAGGCAGTGAGGCAGTAAGGCAAGCAGCAGGGCTGCATGATAAGCAGCAAGGGAGCAAGGCGACAAGGAAGTGAATGGCAAGCAACGGCAAGGCTTAGCTGGGAGGGCGCGGGGGAGGCGGGTGGGCAGCCAAGCGAGGAGGCAAGCAGCAGGGCAACAAGGTGAGCAGGCAGGCAACAAGGCAGCAATGCCAAACAACTAGCCAAGCAGCAGGACAGCATCTGGGAGGCAGAGCACCAACAAGGCACTCCACTCATGAAGATCAGCACCCACTCACACCGCAAGTTTATAACTCTATAGACTGTAGGTTCACACCACCATTGGAGACAGGGAATTACTTCGAAGAATGTCCATCATCATCCGGAAAACACACCGACAGACATCCCGAACACAGCAAACCCTCTGGTAGTGCTGCAGGCAGTCATACAAACAGGGGTCGACTATTTGGCACGTCTTAAAGCACCAGTACACCACACATCGACCTGCGGGTGTCAACACGAAATCCGCACCACTTCGGAAGCCGCCGATTTTTTTTTCAACGGCGCCCCACGCTGCGCGGCCCCTCCGAGTTTTGCTTGTGGCAACAAAATCTTTCTGCAAGGCTGGGGCCGTGTACTTGCGGTTTAAGGGTGCTAGACTTAGGCACTTAGAAACAAAAGAAAAGGCCAGGACATGCAGCAAGTGGACAACAACACAAAGAAGCACTCAGAAGAAGAAGAAGAAACAAGTCATAGGTGATTTGATTGCGTGTGTTGGGAGGGGGAGTGAGCATGAAGACCTGCAAAATGGCATCTGACTTCTGGATGAACAGTAAAAGCGTCAGACTGATGTAAACATCATGGTCGCATTGGCTTCATTCTGCATCTACTAGGTGTACGTTCATGAGGTGCACATGCAAGATAATAAGTGTAGGTGGCCATTACCCAACATGGCCTATTATGTTTGTGCAGAGTTAAAACTGGAATCTCCCGACTAGTTTTGAATCTTACGTCTTCAAGCCATGCCCCCTTCTCGTAGGGGCAGTCCATCCAAACCAACAGGAGGTCCAGTGATTGATATCCCTTAAACCACCAGTCTCCCCATGCTGTGGAGATGGGTAGCACGGAAACTGCACCGCGAAGCCGGGGGGGCTGTGGACTGGGAGGCCCATGTGATGCGGCAGGCCGTCTGCAGCTCGATAACAAAAAAATGTACTATGCACAAAAGAGTCTGAAAAAGACAAAATATTAGGAGATCAGGTGCTGATCTTTCCAGGAAGAAGCTTTTAGAAATTAAAAAAAAAAAAAAATCATTCCAAGAGTGAGAGAAGTTCTAATGGGAAACTGGGCCAGTTGGCGTATTTTTGTGCATTTTCCTTTTTTCTCCCATCATTTTTGCCGCCCACTGCTACCAGGAGGGCGAATGATTTTGGGGGCAACTGTCCCCCAAATTCCGAGTACACGGCCCCAGCCTTGCGGAAAAATGTGTGTCATCTACTCCGGAAATTTTGCAGCTCTGGCCTGCAGGACCAAGATGGCTGGCGGAGAAGTTAGCGAGGTTCAGGGGAAGGACAGATTCCAGAGCAGCGCAAACCCTCAACATGACTGCATCTGACCTGAATCGTCGCCTGTATACAAGGAGTACTTTTTAAAATTTATATCTCGCAAACACGGAGGCCTCATCGTAGGTCATGGGAAGCACAGCATGCACCCTCATCATTTCGGTGTTTGACAAGAATCGTCACTTCTGTACGCTCTAAGCCACAAGGAGCCTTTATAGGGTTCAGGGGAAGCACAATGTCGAGAGCAGCATGAACCCTCATCATGACTGTATCCGACCTGAATCACCACTTGTATACATTGGAGAAGAAAAAAAAAAGCGTAACTTTTGCAATTTTTCATGCTCTGAAAATTTTGAGATCTTGTAGATTACAACCTGATCTTTCTTGGAAGAATATCAGAAAATAAGAAAATAAAAATATATATATATATTCTTTGACGATTGTCACGCCGTTTCGGCGCGTTCTTCATCTCCCCCCACCACATGTGGGCAACACCATTTTCGGCTGATAAACAATACTCCAACTTCGGTGATTTTTCGCACTCAGGAAAGTGCGTGAAAATGTCCGAAAGATGGAGCGTCTGTACCATTGGCGTTGATCTTCTCAAGAAAAATGTTTAAAAAATGAAAAGAATTGCTTCAACCGCTAGGGCTTCATTTCTGTGCACACGAGCCCCCTTGACATGCACAGATGCTTGCACGGCCGTGGGGGTCTCCCATGTGGCCCCCGTGCGGCCCCGGGGCACTGGCCTTGGGGGACATTTCAGCGACACTGGGTCCGTTTTCTGCCTCGTGCTGATTTTTTAAGACCCCCCGCGCGTCAGTTTTTTTTCAGCGGGCCGGGGGGGGGGGGGGGGGGGGAAAAAAACATTGTGCTTCGACTGCTAATCTCCACCATAGATCTTTGAAGATCTACGGCAGAGATTCACGTTGGATCTGCGCTTTTTTGACGCATTCGAATTCGATTTCAAATGCTGCTGGCATGAGGAGGGAGGGCGCTGCGACTTGCCGTTCAGCTGCCCGGGTGACCTTCGCTACCATTCGACCTCATTCCTCTCCTTCCGCCATCTTCCACCTCTCTCTTGCTCTCCTCCTCCTCCCTCCCGCCACCTTGTACCTCCTTTTCCATCATCTCGAACCTCCCTCCCACCATACTCCACCACCCTATTGCCATATCCCACCTTCCCTCCCACTCCCACCTTCCCTCCCACTCCCACCATCCTCCACCGAACATACTCAGACACACTCCGAGAGCCCCAGATCACTTTCAGTGAGTTACGAGTCTGTCTGAGTGTCACTGGGTGTGTCCGGTGTGCTCACTGGGGTCGAGGGGGGCAAAAACAAAAAACAAAGAATAACTGCAGGGGCCGGGGTTGTGCCCTGCAAAAGCTGATCCCAAACATTCATTGTGTCAGTGAGACCCCACCCTGCCCCACCCCACCTGAAAAGCATATGAGAGTCTGAGACACAGAGTCAGTGAGACCCCACCCAACCCCACCCCCCCTGCTACAGCTGCCACACAGGACCACACAGACCCGGCCCCACCCATCTAAAAGGGCAGATTCGGGCAGATCTCTGCAGGTGCAGCAGAGGCCCATCACCAAAAAAAAAAAAAAAAAAAAAAAGAAGCTTGCACGGCCGGGCAGCTCGGGAAGCCTAGTTCAACTGCGAAATAAATTGCAATGGCAATCCAACGCATTTTCCACTTTGCTATAGTGGTGGTTCTTCACACTATGCTACCAGTAACCCTCGTCAAGACATGCTTCTGGTCTCCTAAGGTTTATGGCGGCAGGGAGAGTGGTGGTTCATGTTGTATCCCACAAACAAAGAATCCTCATCATAGTTTAGTGGAAGCTGAGTTTTCTTGAGCCTCATCATTTCTATATTTGACGAGAATCGTCACTTGTATACATTTTACTGCACAATGAGCCGTTATCAAAAGTTTGTTTGGGAAGCTCCCTTCTGGATGTTAGGGGTGTTGACGTGAGCAAGCACCGCTAGCACGAAGGAGAGGCTCCATTTATTGGTGGGGAGCATCACCTGCTGGAAAACGAGTCCAACGTTATGTGCTCAAAAAAGCGAAAAGGACATTTCCCTCCTGCATAATTACAACTTGCACGTTTGTACACTGGGCATTCTCCATGAGTAGAGGATCCGCTAACAAGCTCAGATTCAACAGTCTAGGTTTGGGCAAAGTCAGAGGTGCCACAAAATAGGTTGCAGATAGCTATGATCTAAACTGTCGGTTTATACGAGCCTAAGTTGACAAAGCTACCTTCTCAGGTCTGCTAGCCTGCAGCACCTTTTCAAAGCGGCCCGACAATGTCATTATCGGCCCATGTTCGAAGTGGGATCAGCTTATCGTGGATACTTGCAAGGCCACAACTTTGACTCAAATAAACAGGTGGCCTAAGGCCATGTGCTCTTCGACCATTTTCTTCAGGCCACTTTTGGTGTGTTACGTGCATTACTCACTCGACATGAACTATTGTGTATAAGCGCTTTATTTACTCGACATAAAACCCTACTTATAACACTACCAATATGGCAATCTTAGAGCCCTCTCACGTTGTTTTGGCCTTTGCTGTAGCCGTCATACATATGGGGAACTGCATCACACATTCACTGTATAATTTGTACATAGGGATTTTTTTTAACTTCAAAAATATATGATGTCTCGAATTGACATAGTGTTTTGCTGACAATGTGTCGCTACTTGATCATCTTGGAACCATCACCATCTTCTATATGCTTTGTTTCAACTTTCAACTTTTTTCTCATTGTTGGGCTTTAGCTGATAGTATTCATTGTTTTGTCAAGGTGGAGTATTAAATGATCCCCTTGTAAAAGTGAATAGCGGTTGAGACTATGTCTCTTTCAATTCCTTGAGGTTGCCTGATTTCGTACATTGCCTTGGTTATCGGATGACTGTAGAGAGTCAACGTCTCATTTCTCTTTAAGCTTATCATTTATAGCACCCACTATTAAAAATATTAAGGGAAGCTTGAGAAGTGTGTGAAACCTAGTGCATCACAAAAATATATCCTTCGTTTCTATGTACGTCTCTATATGTGAATGGTTTATGAAATCATGATACAATTTGTGATATATTATGAAAATTGTTGCTTAAGGATAATTTGATCTACTTAACATTCTCGTTAATGTTTTTGAAAGTATGGAACCAAAACTTCCCTCATACATGTTTTAGTTTAACATTCTTATTAAACTATTAGGCATTCGGTTCTAAGCCTCTTTTGCCTACTGTCCAGACGACTTTTTTCACACTTTTGTGCGGCACTTTAAAACAGCATTGTCAACCAAACCAAATAATGTACGCTGCAGCAAGGGGTAATAGGAAGACTGTACGAGGATCTTATTGAAGCGTCGCAACAATATGATAGGGAAAAATGTTGTAAAGATATTAGGGATTCATGCGTTTCACTTTACTACATAATACTCAAAATGGATTTAGACATGGTTTATTTTAATGACATGAAAATTTTATTTCGTCTGGTCGAGAAAGTAACCCTCTTGTATGAAGTGTTGAGTAGTGGATCAAGGCCCTAAGTGAAACACTTCGTGTGTCTCGCTCCAAAGTAATTGGGACACTTTTCAATACCCTGATGTATTGAGAATTTATCAATTGCTCATTAAATGCAGTTGTTTATTTTTGTGGGATAGCAAGGTAAATCGCTCTCTTCAAGGATATTCATACAATGATTTCTTTACCAATTTTTTGACTTGGTGGAAGTTATATACATCTCAAGTAAGGTCGTAATTACGATGAATGTCTATAAATTTAGCCATTTTTTGACACCGTTATCTTTCGCAATTTTTCATGTTTTTTTGGTACATCCAAATGCCTGAAAATTTACAGATGTGTACTTCACATAATACAAAATGCATTACAAAACATTCAAAAAATAATAAGATTGTTTAGGCCCCACAATAAAGTGAAAACAAAAAGTAAAAAATGAAAAGAATAAAATAAAATTGTGAGTGCGCGAGCACGTTTTGACACCGCCATATTTGGCGATTTGTAATTTTGTTTTGGCTTAGCAAAATGACTTCAAAATTTATAAGTATGTACCCACATGATAGAGAACTCAAAGAAAACAGTTCATAAAAAACTTATTTTTCAGCCCCAAAATAATTTTTGGTGGGGGCCGAACGCCTATACGTAAAGAGGTCGGTCCGGGGACCTCCGTATGTACGGGCTGGTGACCCTATATATATATATATATCATTTATAAAAAAATATACCTTATTTTAAAATTTTCTTTTTAAAAATAGGTTATCATTTTTTATTTCAACCGCATGCTATAAAAAGAATAAAAATCTTAATAGTTCATAAAATATCTTAATCGTACTGATATTCTACTGGTATTCTACTGTAAGGAGTTCCATATCTACATAATAACATACTTGTTGTGATAAAATAAAAATGTAATTAAGATGTTTTTTAATTATATTTTTATAAATAAATATAATTACAATAAAAAAAAAAATTTGAAATAGAAATTAGTCAAATAAAATTAAAAATCTTTATATTTAAAAATTGACCATTCTAAACTATACATTTTTGTAAATCTTAAAATTTTCAATTTTATTTGACTAGTCGCTATATGTTTGGTGTTCAATGAATGTATGTAGACATACGAATAAATTTACTGATTTTTTTTTTAAGTTTGTCTTTACATACTGTACAGGACGTCGCGCAAATAAATTAATGATTTTGTTTCACGCACAAACAATAAAGTTTTTGAAGTGAGATAACAGTACATCACTTGAGGGAATACAATCAGGAAAATAAATTAGTTGAGTAAAAAAATTATGAATGTTTGTCTTTACATACTATGCGTTAAGGCATGAAAAAAAAACATACATATATGTGTAGTTGATTTTCATTATTTCTTATCTGATCGATGTCACTATTTGCTAAAAATTTGAAGTCATGTAACAAAGATGTTAATCATCTTTCAAAATTATAAATTTATGTTTTAGCAAAAAAAATTCATTTAAAATAAAAAAATATAATGCATTATGCTAACTTAATGTAATCGTTTAAATTTGTATGTTTCCACACTTGAAATAAAGTGGCTTGAGAAAAAGTAAACACACAAATAGCGTTTCAATTCAGGTGTTGCTGGCATGATCTTTTAAAATTTTATCGGTTTAATTTTTTTTATCTCAACTATAATTACCGTGGCAACAATCCACTTTAATTGTTTGTAAGGTTCTAATACGTCATTCGAAACTTGATTCTGGTTTATAAGTGTAATGATTAGGGAGTGAATAAATTGATTTTTCCTATAATCAATGATTGTTATGGTAATTCCTTGAAGTACCTAACCTACGTAACACCGTGTTCCCGTTCGGGCGCGAACGCGAACAAGCGCCCAAAACCCTCCGAATGCGGAAAAAAAAAAAAAAAAAAAAAAAAAAAAAAAAAAAAAAAAAAAA
>BFEA01000004.1:9436552-9448205 GCA_003427395.1 Chara braunii | reverse complement strand
TGTATATGGAGCCAAGGATCCGCAAAGTAATGAAAAGGACTCACAGGGGTGATACAGCATCAGCGAAGCATCAACAAGCAATGTACATAAAAATACATACAAAAATTGCACAGTGTAGCGCAGTGGAAGACTCAAAGATATAACCCGGCCTGTCCGATACTGACACGACTCGATCCATCACACATCAAACATGTGACAGAGGAGGGACCGCATATATAGAAGAAAAGGTCCCTCTGATACATACATGGGAAGATACCACGGATGAGGTGAGGGAGGAGGGGTGAGACGAAGATGGAGACGAGGGAGAAGACCTAGATCGCGATAGCAAAGTCCAAAAATAGTCTTCCTGCCGAATGTCCAATCAATGTCAGCCGCAAAAATGTTGAATCAGATCCCGGGCCTCATGGCCGGACATAACCTCTGCCTGTAACCTCTCTCTCTCTCTCTCTCTCTCTCTCTCTCTCTCTCTCTCTCTCTCTCTCTCTCTCTCTGAAAGAAGGTGAAGAAGAAGAAGAAGAATGAAGAAGAAGAGATGGAGAGCGAGAACATGAAGAAGAAAAAGATGCCGTCCTCCTCGCTGTCTCACTTGCAGGTAACTGCTGCCATGTACTAGCACGGCGATGTGTCCCTCTGTGCTGCAGGTAATATCTCCGCCGCTGCAGGCATGGCGTCTGCCTCTCTCCCTACCTACACCTCTACCTCTAATGCAGTGCTGTATCGCACTGCTCCAGCAGTGTGCCGCCCAAGGAGTGAGCTGCTCGAACTGTATGGGTGCACTGGTCTAGCCCAGCTATCTATGGCACTGGGCCTGGCTGGTGTGCCCCTGGTCCTGGCCTGAAACGGCCTGCCTGGGTCCCTACCGGGCGTCCAGGCCCTCCCTGTCGATGCAGCAGGGAGTGTCTGCTACCGGACGAAACTGAACCTGGCCCGAAAGGGCCTGGCCACGAATGGAGAAGGCCCAAAACGTGGCCTTGGTCCTAACAGACCGTAAGTCTGTTCAGAGGCACTGCAAGTCCGAAACGACGCCTGAAACAGACAAAAATGGAACAGCAAATAAATAAATAAGTAAATAAATAAATGCTGCCTCAAATCAAACCTTGCGGCCCAAAGGCTGCCCGTGGGGCTCCAGGGCGCATGCTTGAATGGCATGCGGCCTGGTGGCTCCCAGCAACTGTTGGGCCCCCGAATCGGGGCCCGTGTGCAGGCTCAACATGTAACACTCCCCTCTCCTTATGAAGTCGAGCCGGGTCGAGGGTGAAGCTGATGATTCGACGGTGGAACCTGGATGCGAGTATGCTGTGGAGTCGACGGTGCCGGGTTGCCTTGCTGTTTGCGTTCGTAACTTGTGAGGATGCCGGGGGCCGTAGCTTGGAGGTTTCACAAGGGTCAACCAACAGTTGGCCATATGGCTACAATAGGGAAAATGTACCAAGTACTTCGTCGGCTTGTTGCCATAGCGCCACTTCAAAATGATATCGTCGACCTCTTGAAAACCATTCATGGATGGTGGATCTTGCGATCGTCGCCCGGGAAAGTTGTCGTGTTCCACAGAAACGAAAGGGTCAATTTTGAAGAATGAAAGACCGGGTAGATGGCAAGTGGGTGGGCACCTGAATGACAAATGAGGGTCTTTCTGGTGCATCACCAGTGGGCGCTACAGCCCTCCAAGGCCCCATCCATTTTGGAAGGAGCTTTCAAGGGATATCTTGCTCGAGGCTGAATTTCACGGCAGAGACCCGAAGTAGGTCGCCTGCGCGCAACGGGCAAGGAAGATGTTGAATTGGCTTGACGACTCATGTATTGTTGCGCCTTCGATATCTAACCCCGCACCTTGACAAGGAGCTCTTGCATTTGTCGAACGAGGACAATAGGGTCGTCTCTCTTGGTCGTCTGTGGGATGATGGTGTCCAACGAAGATGTGACCGGTGAACCATGCTCGAACTGAAAGGCCGACGTCCCGATAGTCGGGTGAATAGACGAGTTGTATGCCAACTCCACGTCGGACAATTGCTCGACCCATTCCCTTTCATTGGGGCATACAAGAGTGCGAAGAAGAACTTGTGCGGTTTGGTTTGCTCTTTCCATCTGAACATCAGTCTGCGGGTGGCGTCGTGGCGAGCCGAACTTGGCTTGAGAGATGAGCCCGATCGTTTGACGACAACCAACAAAAATTCGATTATAAATCGAGTGTCGTAGTCACAAATGATTTCCTTGGGGTAATCCTTGGTCCAAATCCAACCGACGTAAAGGACCTTGGCCAACTCCGGTGCCTTGGCGTGATAGCGACAAGGCAAAAACATGGTGAACTTGGTGAGTCGATCGACCACCGTGAGAATTTCATCCATACCGGTCTTGTGCTTGGCCAACGGCCCGGTGATGTCCATAGCAATCGATTCTCGTTGTCCAAAGGGTACCGGTAATGATTGCAACTTGTTGAACGCATGATGGTTGCGGGATTTGCAATGCCGACAAACCTTGCATGACTCGAAATAAGGTCGGGCTAAGAAAAGTGCTTGTGAAGTCAGCCAATCGTGCGATTGACTCCAAAGCAATTTGGTGGCAGGAGCGTCGTGAAACTCGTCAAGAACCCCGTACACAAGTGTGAGTCACTTGGCATGCGAAAGAAAATCCTTCCCCTGCGAGTGGAGAAGGAAGTAGCTCTCATCTATGTGTCCAATTTTCGATTCAACGCGGGTTTCGCATTGAAATATTCAACGCGCGTTGAATTCGCGTTAAAACGCGCGTTAGACGCGAATAAACGGGTTTCACAAACTGCGATTTCGTGGGTTTGGGGGGGGGGGTATCGGGGGTTTTGAGGGCCTGGGGTGGTGCAGTGGCTTACCATTTCATGCCTTTATGATTTTTTTTTATTTTTTTTTTAAACTGAAATTAGTTAAAAAAACGACCCGACGTCGTGCAGGCACTGCAGGGCGTTTTTGGGGTACCGGTGTGGGGCGGGCTGCTTGGGGAACGACTATAAAGAGGGCCGTTTCACTCGGCTGCACTCATTTGTCGCGCGAGCCGAAACTTAGAACGCGACGAATGCGTGTTGTGCACGGCGTCCAATGCGCACGCACGAGAGAGAGAGAGAGAAAGACGACGACGACAACGACAACAGAGTCGACGACGACAAAAGGAGAGAGAGAGAGAGAGAGGCAGAGCAGCGGAAGTGGCGGCTGGAGCGGAGCGGGAGCAGAAGCGGAGCGCGGACGACGATGGTCGCGGATCTGCACGGGCGGCACCGACAAACGCCGTTGAATTTTTAATTCAACGGCTTTAAATGCGATTGAACGGGTTTGAATGGCGTTCAACGTGATTAAACGCGTTTGTTGGGCGGTCGTTTAGTGGCGGTGTTCGGGCAGGGCTGAGAAGTGGGGGGGGGGGGCACAGACATCTAGATGTGTATAAGAGACAGGAAGAGAGCTGCTGAACTGGAAGAAAAGGCGGAGCAGGAGAGAGAGAGAAAGGTGGACATCATTGAGGCAGCAGGGAGCCTGAGGAGCAATATGGCCGCACAGAGAGAAAAAGCGATGGAGGCGGCACGGCAGAATAATCGCGAGAAAGAAAGCGTGTTCTTGTCTGGCCTAGAGGCGTCCATGTACACCAACCCCGGCGGCAATTATTGGGCGACCGTGGCGGGAATGATCGATTTCGATTCGAAGCCGGAGGAGAAGGTGCCGACGAAAACTGCCACTAAAAGCGGAGCGGACAAAGCAGCGGACAAGAAGAAATCTGGAGGGGCAGCATCTGTAGTAGTGAACAAGCCTAAGCCCGGCAAAGCAACAGATCTGACTCGAATGAGGCAGCTGTTGCTGAAGCTGAAACACAACCCTGGCGGTGGAAAACAGACGGCAGCTGAGACGAAGGGAATGAACGACGGTTCGCGACATGCTCCTCAGCCTGGACCAGTTGCTGCGACCGGGGTGTCATCTACTCAATGGAGGGATAATGTCTTTTTCTGAGTTTGCAGCGAGTGGAAGACCTGGTCGTTGGATGGATGGTAAGATCGATGGTGAGGGAGGGGACCCTCTCCAAGCTGATATGCTATGGAGTTGTCCATCTCTCCATCCGTTCGGCTGGATTGATGTGATGATGCTCTGTGGTTCTCAGTCAAATCCTTCCGTCTTCTTCCGGCCGTCGCCACCTCGAATGGGCGGGCTATGGTGCAAGGCCTTGATGCTCCCTCCCCCGTCACCCCTCCCTCTTTGTCCCCTTTCACTCCATCTGGTGCCCTGTGTGATGTTTTCATCACTCGTCTTGTTTTCCCTTAGATCACTCTTTTTGTTTTCCCTTACATAACTCTCTTCTTTTTTCACCTTACAGTTGTTTCTTGTGTGCTCTCTAGATCTCTCAATTCACTGGTTGTNGGGGGGGGGGGGGGGGGGGGGGGGGGGGGGGGGTTGCGGTGGCGAGGCCTTGTCGCTTTGAAGCAATGTAGAGGGCGGTCGCCATGGGGAGGACACAGTGGTGCCAGCATGAGCCCGGCCCGGAGCATGTGCAGGAGACATTCAGGGGCCACTCCCCTGTGTATTGGTACCTTGTCGTCGGCCAGAAGGTCGACAATAACGTGGCGAGGCCCCGTCACATCGAAGCAGGGTAAAGGGCGGTCGCCATGGAGAGGACACAATGGCCCCAGCATGAGCCTGGCCCGGAGCATGTGCAGGAGACATTCAGGGGCCGCTCCCTTGTGTATTGGTACCTTGTCATCGGCCACAAGGTCGACAATAAGGGGGTGATGATGCTGCGTTGCACGTTTTGCAAGAAAACATTCCAGGGGACTCAGTACCAGGCCACAAGGCATTTCGTCCAGATGAACTACTGCAAGGACGTCAACGACGAGGCATTGTACGAGATCGCACGATGGACTCAACAGAAGTTCGAGTCCGATCAAATGGAGAGGGTTGGCAGGTACGCAGGGGAGCATGGACTTGATATGCCCCGGGTCAGTGGTGCAAGGGAAGGAGAGGGTGGGCAGCGTCCGATGGAGGGAGGGGGCAGGGGAGATGGTAGGCAGGGTGCGCCCGACCGCCCATTGGGGGGTGGAGGTGGTGACACGGAGGAGGACGTGATGCACGTCGATCGTGAGGCGCGTGGCCCGTGCGAGGAGGGAGTCTCGGGACACGAGGACGTGTCAGAGTTTCATTCAGCCACTGGAGAGAGGATGGACTGGCTGCGGCAAGCAGGCAAGGGACATGTGTCTGCAACGGAGGGTACGAGTGGAGAGGATCCTTCAAAGAGGAAGGAAGGAGGAACTGATCCGGATGCCACCCAAGCTGGAAAAAGGCTTCGCCAGCAGAAGGTGATTGAGGTCTATGGTGGCACGTCGGTTGCTCGCCACAAGAAAGTCTTCCTTTGCTGGCTTTATTCCAGCGGGGTCTCCTTCAATGTGTTCCTCAACCAGGCATGGAAGGCATATCAACATGTGCTTCTTGAGCAGCCTGGCAGTTCCCCGTGCGTTGTGCTCCCCAGCCAGAGCGAGATTGTGAGTATGTGGGCGGTGGAGACCCACCATGCGGAGTTGGCGGAGGAGTTGGAGGAGGTGAGGGAGCCATTCTGGGTGACTGATGCTTTCATCCTTTCTGACGGGAGGCAATCACGAGACGAAAGACTGATTGTGAATTTCCTTGCCGCATGCTCGCCAGGGGTGGTCATGTACATGACGATCAATCAAGAGGCGAGTCGGACGATGCAGAGCACGTCCTTCGGAGATAGGTTACCATCTTCCACGAATTCAGGTTCGTTGGGCCGCATTGGGCCAATGCGATATGCACTGACTCCGCTTCTGCGTACGTGAGGGTTGCAAGGGCAATGGCCTCGCCGACCATGCCTCTTGCACTGAGGAGGATCACTTGGCTCCCGTGCTCCGTCCATGTCTGCAACAAATCGTTGTCAGACACGGAGACGAGTTGTGACGTGTTTCTGAACACGATCACACGCGCTCGTGTGCTGGTGGTGTTTTTCAAAACCCACCAGACCGCCCTTCATTTTTTTAAGAGGCGCACCCCGACAAGGGGCTTATTCTTTCCTGCGAGACGCGGTTCGCATCTGTTTATTTCATGCTGGAAAGATTGTTGTCTATGCAGGACATGATGCGAGGGGATAACTCGCGGGTTTTTGCTTTCATCCCGTTGTCGCGCGCGGCGGTCCCGCACCTAGCTGGAAGCGCTGAACCTCACGGTCGTGTCACGCATGAATTTTTCTTCGGAGAGTTGAAAAAGAATCAGTCACCACTTCGACCGTGCGCGCGTGCTATACCTCTCATGATACCCCACGACAGGTCGGGGCGTCGTGAGGTACAACTTACCTCTACCCAAGGGGTTGTCACCACCCTTAGGTAGGCGTATCCTTACTGAGCTACCGGCCCACATGCGAAGACTTTTACATGCCTCTGTAGAGGTAGGTCGGACGATGACGTTTTTTTTATCGTCGCAGCATAGGAATGGGGTACGCGCGGTAAGACGCCTAGGACTGACCCGCTAGTCAAGTCAAATTCAGGATGTGATTTTCCTATCCTGGACTTCCAGATGTTCGAGTCAAATTTTCATAAGGCTGTCTATATCCATTTCTGAATATAAAATGTGTTACTCTCTTGCCAAAAGGGAATAAGTTACCAATTAAATTATCTTACTACCTATGACATTTTATTCTACTTGACAGGTCATGACTTAACTGAACATCAAATATTACAAAAGTTATATAGGACAAATAATGAATATAAAGGTATTACCGTTGATAACCCTTTCCACTTTCACAAGTGTTGTGTGTTCAAGACTCTTCACGAGGTCAAGCCTAGTTCAATCCAAACCACGCACAAGATAGACCTGCACAGAATAATGCAAAGACAGTTCACATGCCATGCACTAACGACGTCAACCATCAGCCACTGACATTGTCCCTCAATCCTCAAACCATATATAATAACACTATCTTCCCTGAGACGTAAGCCCAGCCCCCTCACATTTCTTCAAAGGACCCTTGAGAGTGACTAGGACCATTTAGGTAATGACCAAATGTGACAGTTTTACTGACCACGGGGTTTGTCTTTAGATGTGGGTGTCAAGTCATGGGGGAAAAGTTAAATCGGTAACAATCGATCTGTTATTGAATAATGATAGAAAGTTTGGATCCTTTTGTAGATCCGTTCCTTCAAATGCAGCAGTAAAATGGGCCCAGACTTGCACACACACAAGTCAACAACAATTCAACACCCCCTCCGCGTTTTTCACTCATCGTTTTTCGAGGGTCAGACCCTCAGATGAAGATCGCAAACCCTGGGAATAATATCCCAAAGTTCAATTCTTACTACTACTCCTGCAAACCCTTCAGTCTGTCTCTTTCTCCTTTTAAAGGCGATCCATGCCCACGTCCTAGATCGTTTAAAAGGAAACGATTTTTATTTTCAATCCTCTTATTTTCTCTCATCCTGGTAAGCACATTCCTTTTGGTGCTAATGTGGTAGTCTGGCTGAGATCAACTCATACCAGTGGCGGTTTTTCCTTTAGGAGTTTATCAATGAACTGAGGCTACGTGGAACTTCTTCTTTTTTAATTTTTTCCCCCCGCAGTATTTGCCCTTTATTTTGTTTTTTTTAATGATATTTAGAGTCACTCCCATCTAGTGGACTGATTTATACGAGAATTTTTCACTACTTGATAAATTCCAAACAAAACGGTTAGTCAAACGAGTAGTCGAATAGCCCCACGGGAACACTCAACTACCCTTCAAAATTCATGCAGTCTTTATGCAATCAATTTTTTCAAACCATCTTATGCAAGCGACCGGATAACTCACATGAGAGTATCCCTTTATTAGTTACAACAAGTAGTTGAGAATACTTTGTTGAGGCACTTTCAACACTTGTTCCAACATTCATCAAGAATTCATACCACCTCTTATCAAAGATTAATATAAAATTCAAATTAGCAATAGGTGGCCTTCACGGAAATCCCCAATTACTCTTTAATCAAAACCCGGTTTATCCTCAAGAGCGTAATAGGATGAACCATCGGGAGTTACACTACCACTTTCTCAAGGGTAGACGAACTAGGATTAAGTTAGTGGACATAAGCAAACACCAGGTCCTCCTTTTGCTAGAGTATCCTATTAGGTTTGTTAAGGTAGAGTCAAACAAGCAATAGAATGACCCCACGAGAGTCTTCCTATTCCTTCCTTGGGTAGTAAATAGTTTATCTTTCGAGTATGTCCTTAGGGCGACCCACACGGAAGTTTGTCTATTGCTCATTCGATTAATAGATAAACCAGGTGTAAGTAGGTTATCAGAAAATGAATAGTAAGGTGATCTCTTCCCTTTCTCGTATTAATAACCAGCTCATGTCCGAGCTTGTAATATGATGACCCCACGAGAGTCTCCCATAACCTGATTCAATGTTAAACAGATAGATCGTTAGTAATTACTCATGCCATTAATCAGTCATACCCAAACAAGTAGTAGGGTTAGTCACCCGAGAGTATCCCTCTACTGTCAAAACACAATCACCTCATTTTTTCTCTCGTTAGTTGATCTCCAAATATTTAGGATGACCACACGGGAGTTATCCTACTACCAGTTTAATGCGTAGGAGATCAGTCAAAACAACTCTTACTTAAGTTGTTTTGACCGTTCACCTATTTTGCCTATGCATCGTGTATGAGCAAGAGGTATGTCGACCCCACGGGAGTCCTCACCCGTCTTAGCTTTCGCTATGCATATTTCAGTTAGTGGCGGAAATAGTTTGTATGAAACTGTTTCCTCACCCCTTTTTTCAATATCAAGAAAAACATTAAACTGAAGATAAGGTAGTTCTCACGGGAACCCCCCTTTTTCCACCTTTCAGTCGGACGGTTCGTCCTAGACTTAGGAGTTCGTGTACTCACACGGTGAGTACTTCATTTTTTTTCAAGTTTAGTCCGATAGATGATAGGAGAGCCCCACGGGAGCCTCCTACTACCTCTGAATGTTAGTCGTCCTAGCCTAAAAGCAATGTACCCCACGGGAGTACCGGATTACCTTCTAGGTCTAGTCCGTAAGGTAACAAAGAAAACGCACGGTAGCTTCCCGTCACCAACACTGAAGCCAAACAAACATTTCATCAACTCGTTACTTAGTCGGGTGAATGACAGGGTAATTCGCATGAGAGTATCTCATCATTTACCTTAGTCAGTTCATGCAAGCAGTGTGACGACTCCACGGGAGCCTCCATCACACGGCTTTGTCTCCCAAACCCAAGCAGACTAGGTTCCTTATCGGCCCTCTTAGGTTCATTTCTTACTTCATGCAAGGTTCTTACTTCATTAATATGTTCATTCACCCTTTCTGAAAGTTTTACTCCTAAAGAAAACAAGAACATGTATAGCACACATTCATTCATGCAGTCCGATAAAAAGTTGTAACTGGTAAGGGATAAGAGAAAGGATAAATTAATGCGTACCTTGTGGTTCTCTGCCTCCAGAGTTCCTCCTGAACTCCGGCAGAGCTCCCACAATTGCCATGTTTTATCAGCCATGTTTAGTTTAATGTGCTTGGTTGTTCGGGATTTTAAGGTTAGCAAAAATCATGATTATCTCATTGAAAATCATTATCAGGCTTTTATAGTTGAGAGGACTGGAGCCTGAGAAGGTCAAACAAGGATAAGAATGGAGGAGGACAGAGGAGGTAGGCACCATAAAATTGTATCTCTCTTCTCTAACACCCCATACCTCTTTTCATCTATGACCCCTGCTTAATTCATGATGTTTCAAAAGTAACAATAGTAAACCAACAAAACAACCATAAATTAATAATAATAATAATAATAATAATAATAAGGAAACGAGCGATAAGGAGGAACAAGAATAAATATGAAAGAGGAGACAAAAAGAGTGATGATGAAATTATAATGGGTCACTGAACGGAGGAAAAAAGAGAGAAAGGGGGAAAAGGGGCGGTCGTGGAGGGAAATAGGGGAGGGCACATTAGGGYAGGCAGCAAAACCCGCCCATCCGCATGGGCCGGAAGGATTTCAAGGAAGGATTTGACAACTGAGAGCAAGCCACAAAACATCATCAAAATCAATCCGACCAAACATATGAAGCGTTGGACAATTGCGTAGCAGCTCAACTTCGAGAGTTCGAGAGTCCCGTTTCTCACCATCCATCCAACAGTCGCTTATTCCTCCAGCTGTTAAACTCAGTAAAAGACAAACTCCCCCCATTCAGTAGACACCACTCCGGTTGCAGCCACTGCTCCAGGTTGAGGAGCATGTCATGGACCACCGTTAATTTCATTTGTATCAACTATCGTTTGTTTTCCACCGTCAGGGTTGTGTAGGTGCATCTTCGAGTTGGATCCATGGCTTTGTTGGACTTCGGCTTGTTAACTACTAGAGAAGCTGCCCCTGCAGATTTCTCATTGTTTGTTGCTTTGTCAGTTCCGCTTTCAGTGGTAGTTTTCGCCGACACCTTCTCCTCAGGCTTCGAATCGAAATCGATCATTCCCGCCAAGGTCGCCCAATTATTGTCGTCGGGGTTGGTGTATATGGATGCCTCTCGGCCAGACAAAAACACGCTCTCTCTCTTATAGCCCCTCCCCCCCCCAACCGCCCCCCGCTGGCGAATTTTTATAACGACAATTAGGATTACTTGAATATCAGGAGGTTGGTCGGGGGGGATGCGATCGGGAGGTGAGCCATGTCTTGACAAGATGTGCTGTGTCGAAACGTCTGAGCAGATGTCGTGCAAAAACGTCTGAGCGGATGCCACCAGTTACTTGATGTAAGGAGATTTGAACGTGCAAGTTGAGGATGTTGTGCAAGGAGGGATTTGTGGAAAATGAGGTGGTTGATAACATCCATTATGCGATTATTCTTGAATTTGGAAAAATTGAAAGATATGTTCACCTCTTGATAACACCCCCCCGACCAACCTTCTGGTCTTCAAGTAATCTTAATTGTCACTATAAAAATTTGCGAGCATGATTAAATGAGACAAAACGCCAGCTCCTTATTGTTTCGGGGGTAGTGGTGCGACAAACCTCGAAGGAGCTTCTGTGGTTGGAAACATTTTCCTGTCACCGAAATGACAGACCGCATCATATCATTGTGTATGTGAAAGCAAGGGTGGTGTTGTTGCATCAATGCTATTATATCGAACTGCAAGAGGAAGTTTTTTTTGAACGAGTTACCTCGCATAAAAACTTAAGTTTCACTTGCAGAGAGGTATATTGCACCTGCGTTTTTCGTAGATGTTTTCTCATCCTGCACCGTCCAGTCGGATTGGCACGAAAGGTCAAACTGTCGTCGCCACACACACTAAACTGCAAAAAAAAAATTTAAACTGTGAGGAGGATGAAACATATGAAGAATATAAAACTGAATGGAGTATGAGAGATTCAAACTGTGTTCGGTCAATCCCGAACTAGAATCACGACCCAGACAACCACTGGCGAATTGAGAGATTTAGAAAGCATACAGGAAACGAGCGATAAGGAGGAACAAGAAGAGAGATGAAAGAGGAGACAAAAAGAGTGATGATGAAATTATAATTGGTCATTGAACGGAGGAAAAAAAAGAGAAAGGGGGAGGAGGGGCGGTCGTGGAGGGAAATAGGGGAGGGCACATTAGGGCAGGCAGCAAAACCCGCCCATCCGCATGGGCCGGAAGGATTTCAAGGAAGGATT
>BFEA01000004.1:9404615-9429906 GCA_003427395.1 Chara braunii | reverse complement strand
GAGAGAGAGAGAGAGAGAGAGAGAGAGAGAGAGAGAGAGAGAGAGAGAGAGAGAGAGAGAGAGAGAGAGAGAGAGAGAGAATCTCCCATTCCCTCTATTCGTCCTCCTCAATCCTTTCCCTTCCTCGTCATCGTTCTCCTCCTCATCCCATTCTCCTCCTTAACCCGTGCTCGTCTTCGGCCGGCCTCCTCATCGACACCTCGGTCGTCTGTCACCTTCGCCACGTGGCGTACGTATTTTTCTTGTGGCTTTTTTGGTGTTTTTCTAATCCGCGCGCCACGCACACACACACACACACACACACACACAAAGAGAGAGAGAGAGAGAGAGAGAGAGAGAGAGAGAGAGAGAGAGAGAGAGAGAGAGAGAGAGAGAGAGAGAGCATCGTCGCCGGCTGGCCGAGGAGAGAGAGAGAGGCTTTGCCAGGTCCTCTTTGTCCTGCTCCTCGTCAACCTTCTCCACTCATCGTCGTCCTCATCATCCTCTTTCTCCCCCTCAACCCTTCGTCCTTGTTGTCCTGCCTCCTCCTCGCGGTCTTCCCGTACTCGTTTCCAGCTCTGTCCTCTGACGCTGCCAACGTGGCACAAGAAAGAGAGAGTGAGAGAGAGAGAGAGAGAGAGGGAGCGCGTTAGAGAGAATCTCCCATCTCCTCTTATTTGTCACCCTCAATTCTTCCTTCTCTTCGTCGTCATCCTCATTGGTTCCTCCTCAATCCATGCTCATCGTCGTCCGGCCTCCTCAACCTCTCCTCGTCGCCCTCCTCCTCATCGCCACCTCGGTCGTCTGCTGGGTGTGCATGCACGCGTTTCTCCTTTTTGTTTTTTTTCTGTTTTTTTTGGTTTATTTTGTCTCTTTTGTTTGTGTGTGTTTTTGTTTCTCTATATCCGTGCGCACGCGAGCTAGAGAAAGAGAGACCTCCCAGGTCCTCATCGCCGTCCTCGTCCTCAACCCTTTCCCCTCCTCACCGTCCTCCTCGTCCTCAACCCTTTCCCCTCCTCACCGTACTCCTCCTCCTCCTCTTTCTCCCCCTCTACCCTTCGTCCTAGTCGTCCTGCCTCCTCCTGATCGCCAGCTCTGTCATCTGTCGCTTCGGCCACGTGGTGCACGCGTTGCCTTTCTTTTGGGAAANAGAGAGAGAGAGAGAGAGAGAGAGAGAGAGAGAGAGAGAGAGAGAGAGAGAGAGAGAGAGAGAGAGAGAGAGAGAGGGGCGCGAGACGATGGAGATGCGATGCAAGACAGAGGTGGAGGACGGGGAGATGGACGAAGAGCGGTCTTGCAGCCACCAGAAAATGTTTGGATCCACGAGCACCAGTCCACATTAGGGGCAGGGCACACTCAAAGCCATGCTAACGGGGATTTATCTGACAATCTGCCAGTCTGACAAACAGTTCCATGAAAATAGGCAAAGGAGTAAAAACGTATGGAAGAACACGCAGTTCACAGGTCTTCTGAACAGCAAGTTCAACCAACGGACCTACCGTCTTCCCCCGAACATAACGCACCCTGAAAAGGAAAGTATACAAGGTATGTTTCCGGCCAGATACCGTCAGAATCTGGGTGCGTTGTGTTCGGGGGAAGACGGTAGCCCAGTTGGTAGCTGTTGAAATACAGGCCCAAGTTCGAACCGAGAAGCACTGAGATTCTATTCTTAAAAAAAAAAAAAAAAAAAAAAAAGAATTGGAAAGTTCAGTGAACGACGTATGAACAAAGACACTGTTCACACAGCAGCGCACATAGCACCACACATGACAGCGGAGATAGCAGCAGAGATGGCAGCGCACATAGCAGCGCATAGCAGCACACGTTACAGCACACATTAGAGCACACGTTACAGCAGAGATAGCACCACGCATGGCGCCTCATATAGCAGCAGACATAGCAGCGCACATAGCACCGAATAGCACGGCACATGGCAAAGCACATAGCATCACACGTGGCTTTCGGTGCCAATATGGGTCAGGAAACGAGGCTGGGAGGTGGAGGTGGTTTGGAAAAAACGCAAAGAACAAGTGCGGCTTCTCATAGCCATTTGCTCTCAGTGCCTCAGCGCCGAGTGCAACAGCAATCATGAATGAGGTGAGCGCAATCATGAAAGAGGTGAGCGGTCAATTTTCTGCATTGCATGCGTTCCTTTTGTTTGTCTTCTTTCATCTCCTCTCTTTTTTTTTCCCGTGTTATCCAGCACCGTTCCGTTTTGTTTGTCACTGTGCTTATTCGCCCTCTGCAGGAAGAACCTGTTGGTGACACCATCGACCGTCTGGTATTGTAACCAAGGAACACAAGGAATGTAACCACCAGTACCTTTCCCAGCTTTTTTAACCAGGAATAACCTGTTGGTGACACCATCGCCTTGTGCTTATTCCCCCTCAGTAATTAATACATACGGTGTGGAACACAAGGAATGTAACCACCAGTACCTTTCCCAGCTTTTTTTTTTTTTTTTTTTTTTTTTTTTTAAACCAGCGAAACATTCTATTATAAAATGTAGGAAGAGGCCGGGGACCTCACAATTCAACCCGGAGTATCTGGCAGCACCAGCCAGCTTAGCTTGCAGGCATTTGCCTGCGGAACTTGCAGTACCGAGTTTCAGACTTGTAGGCCCAGACTATGATCTAGTCTGACGGTGATTCCAAACATGAATTCAGCAATTGCATACCTACCCTCTTCGCACGAATAGAACGCCCGGTCATTACAGCTATATATGGGGCCAACTTTCAGTTCAGATACAGCGACAATGACCAGATGTTCTATTCGAGTCAAGACGATAGTTGAAGTAGCTTCCAGAAACGCTATCTACCTGCTGGCTGTTAACTGGCTACCAACGGTTCTGACACACTTCCAAGACAGAGCTGTTAAAGTGGGGATTGAACTGGACATTGATTTACTCGTCACATCCTGGCGCCAAACAGTGAAGTTGCGTCCTCTTTGAGCTGAGTCTCGCAAGAATTTGTTTTAGACCAATCCTAAATTTGGCGCAGCTGCAATGTGGGACTAACTAGGCCCAGAGGACTGTGTCCAGGTCCTACTGACACTCTCCTAACGGCCCACAGGCGGCGCTACTGGACCGAGTAGCCTGGTCTTTACCCTGGGACAATCGCCAGGAGTACGTACTGCTACTCTACCCTAGCCTATTCTATAGTACGTTCTCCCTCAGGCCCCCGTGTTGTTGAGCTGCAAGACCCACCGAGAAACAACGAGACCTTTCCTTGGGTGGTTCGTCAGCAGTCCCCCGGCTTGTTGAGCTCCCAAGACCCACCGAGAAACAACCAGACCTTTCCTTGGGTGGACTTCTGCTAACCGGTTCTCTTTTGGCCCAAGTACGCAGAAGCCATCGCGTATGACTGCTTCCTCCCTTCCCAGCCTTTGCCTTTCTCCTCCAGTCCATGTGAATGGCTTCTTGTTTGAGCCCTTGCTTGATTTGCCTCTTGATTTCCAAGTCTGAGAGTGGTTTCTTCTGGAATAGTGCTCTGTTTCTGTCCTGCCAGATTACCTCGCAAATCAGTCCCCTCCACAGTGTATCCTGTCCTGCCAGATTACCTCTCAAGAGGGGTTACATGGGCAGTGTATCCCCGTCCACGGTGACAGGGAGTATTAGCCGGAAGAAAACCCAGGTGTGCCCATTTTTCATCCCAGATTATCGTCTGATCTCCGAAATTTCCCCAATGATGTGCCCACCACTTCCAGATCCGTTTGGATGCAGGACAGTCCCACCACAGGTGTTTGGTGGACTCCAATGGCCATCTGCATCCACAGCAACCCAGCTTTTCCCCAATGATGCGCCCCACCACTTCCAGATCCGTGTGGATGCAGGACAGTCCCACCACAGGTGCTTAGTGGACTCGAATGGCCATCTGCATCTACAGCAACCCAGCTCAACTTGCTCAACTTGCATACCCCTACTTACTAACCAGACGGTCGATGGTGTCACCAACAGGGATAGCATCCAGAGGATGCTCACCCGCTGTTCGTTGGGAAGTAACGTCAGGGTTTCCTATAGTCTCTCAAATTCTTTCCCTGCCTGCGACAGGACTTCATTCAACGCAGCTTGCCACCTGGACATAGCTAGCTGTTTGTGCTGGCGGTTTTGCTGAGATGGCTGTGTGCAGATAGCTTTGGTGATTAAATAATCCACCAGCTTCAGGGAGGCTTCCCCCCCCTCATCTCCTTGGTGACCAACTCCAAGCCAGCGGGTTTATGCGTAACTGGTGGAGGGCCACTCTCCAAATCCAGGAGAGAGAATGTCCGCCCACGGGTCCAGTCCTGTATTCTACCACTCTCACCTGGGAGGGACTGTCCCAGATCATAAGAGTTCTCTCCTCCACCAGAGATAGCATGTTCGAACCTCCTTCACAGCACCACCGTTCTACCTTCCTGAAGCCGCTTGGGAGAATTTCGAGCACCTTCCACACAATGTTACCCTCGGTTTGGCTGTCAGACACGTACCAGGTTCCGGATGGGTACAGGCCTTCCGGTCCCAAAATTATTGGCCATTCTTGTGGGACAGCTCTGGTAATCTCAAGTCAATGTTCCCCCACTCGTTGCAGTCCTCTCATTACAAGTCTCACTTCGTTTAATGGCTTCCAGTCTCCTGAAGTAGAGGACCACAGGTCTTCAATCCGCACTATTCCATGCTTGACCCAGGCCTATCAGAAGGGGACCCTGGCGACCCATCGACGAGCATGGAACCACCTCCCTGGTCCAGGATTGCTGGGTTGTCAAACAGCAACTGGTTTAGGACTTCTTCCTTCGTGGTGGGGGTTTCCGACATGTCCGGTGGGTGTTGCTTCCAAGCCTTGCGAATTTCTTCCCAGAAAACTGATGTCTGGGTTTCTCCGAATTCTGTTCAAGAGGACTTCGAGTTGCAGGACGAACACGCGGGGGGCCGGCGGGTACCCCTGCCTTAAGGATGGGGTGAGTTGGAACAGCTCCGAGAGATGGCCGTTGATCATGACTGCTGAGGAGGAATAGGTGTACATTGCAATGATCCACGAGCAGAAACCTGAGGCGGCGAGGACGAAGGTCCATCACACCTTGGCGTAGGCCTTCTCCAGATCTAGGAGGACGGCCATGTCTAAGTTTTCCGTTTGCACCACTTCCAGTGTCTCAATTGGAGTCACTATATTGTGAAATAATCACTGAGGATCTTTCTCTACTAAGACTGGCAGATATTTGGATAACCTGCATGCCAACAACTTGGCAAGGATCTTGTAGGACATGTGCAGAAGGGAAATTGGGCGCCAGTTTTGGAGGTCCGCCTTATCCCCCTTCTTGAACAGGACTGTGATAACCCCGTGAGTCATCCCTCTCCCTAGCCTGCCCCTAACTAAAATGTCATTGTATACTTCCACTAACAGGGGGCCCAGCACCTCCCAATTTGCTGCATAAAAATTTACCGTGAGGCCATCCACCCCCGGTGACTTCCCCCTTGCCATTGACTTCACTGTCTGAGTAAGTTCCTCTAGTGTGAGCGGTCTGTCCAGGTCCATCTTTGCTGCCGTGTTCAGCTGTACCGTGGTGTCATTCCACATGTCTGAGTGTTGAAACAGGTCCGTGATCACATCTCGTTTTGAAGCCTGGTGGACAGGATGTCAGCTCAATACAGATTCGCGTACTGCAGCATTCTGGCCGCTGAGCAGGCAGCAGGAGCTGATTCGTCGAAGGGGTGTCTCAGCTCAATCATTTGCTGATGCGTCCTTCGCGGTTGAAGCTTCTTGAATGTCTCCTTCGTCATTTCGTCGTGCATCGAAGGGGTGTCTCAGCTCAATCATTTGCTGATGCGTCCTTCGTGGGAGGAAGGCAATAATTATTTCCTGTGCTTAACGAGTGAGGAGGGTACACCATTGATTCCTTCCATGGAAGTAGATCGCTGCCCCACGCAAGCGATGGTTATGGAGATCATGAGGAAACTGTACGGGGAACACGTCCCCGTCCGGCTCATTCCGAGGTCTCCTATGACAAGTGTTATAGTGGAAACTGTCCAAGGGTACAGTAAGCTGTACTTCCCGCTGTTAGATGCCCGGATACCTCCAGACTTGTTAGAGGCTCTTGGTCGGACTGGAGTCAGACGATTCCACACGGACCTCCTCAGGGAACGCAACTGGCGTGAGCTCGAGCTAATGAAGGTGCTCCCAGGTGTCTCTGCGATGATACTAGTAAACGTCAATGAGAAGCTCTTACAGGACGAAAATCTGTTCTCTGCTTTCCTAGTTAGGAGTATAACAGAAGATTAGCGTTCATTCTCAAGAGTAAAGCTCATCCAGAGGCAGTTCAAGACATCAGCGAAGGGGAACATTCAGAAGTGGCCACTCGGAGGAATCTCAGCCAGCTGAACAGCAACCAACTACCCGTATCCAAACTCTGACGGGGGCAAGCAAACACGATGGACGGGCTTCGAACTGTTTCCTGGAATGTGCGGGGTCTAGGGGACTCAAACGGCAGACAGAAGAGGAGAAGACTAAAGTGGTGGTTTTGCGGGTGGAAGGTGAACTTCGTGATGTTACAGGAATCAAAACTGAATGAAGACAAACTGCAGGACTTTGCACAATGGTGGGACGGCCCTCAGATTTGGGCCCCAGCGCAGGGCACTCGCAGTGGGGTGGGAATACGAGACCGCCAAGCACTTGTAATCAACTCCGAGGCCAAGATGTGGGGGAGATGGGCGTGGATGAAGTCGCAGTGGGGAGTGAGGAATGGGTGCTGATGACGGTGTACGCACCGACAGAGGTAGGGGAGAAAACGAATTTCTTCTCCAGGCCAAGGATGCAGGTCCCTAAGATGGACGAACTGCTACTAGCTGGGGACTGGAATGTCTCCCTAGATGAGGCCCTACGCCTGGGCTCCTTGACAGTAGACCGCAGGGATGCACACACCCTACTGGAGTTTAGCGCGGAACGGCGGTGTCAGATCCTTTTCCGATTCTTTATCCGGATGACCCCGGCTACACATGGTTCTCCATTTTGCATAGAACCAGGCAAAGCATAACGAGAAGAGGCCTGGATAGTCAGGTGCTGGAGGAGCCAGGCATCAAAGATTGGGTGAAAGGCCACTTCACCGGATGGGAGCAGGCCAGACCAGACTTCGACTCCCCAGCGCAGTCGATGGACGCTGGGTTGGCAATTGCATCAGGTGTGCTTGATGCCTGCTCAAGAATCCTGGCCAAAGCAAGAAACAAAAGGGAAGGGGACTGTCTGTGGAGAAAAGAGGAGGCAGAGTGCAGAATAGAGGGTCATCCAATCTCAGTGATGGTCTGGGCAGCGGAACGAGAAAGTAGAATGGCAGATTGGGATAAGATACAAGAGGAGAAACAGAGGAGATGGGTGGAGCTCCGAACGGAAAACGGAACAGAGACGCATGACAAATGACGAAGGAGACATTTAAAAAGCTTCAACCGCGAAGGACGCATCAGCAAATGTTTGAGCTGAGGCATCGCAGCTATTTTGCAAGATCCGCAGGATGTACAGGCCTATTGTCAGGCAAAGAATTTGTCCAGGTGAAACGGGCCATGCACGCAATACGACTGGCCTGGATGTATTTTTTGCGACGAGGCAGGGTGTGATGTCCAGGGCTGCGTCAGGCCGAAAAAAAACAATTCGGCATCCGGGCATAGAAACGAAATAATCCGGTAGCTGGGCAAAGTGGGCCGTGCACGCAATTCGATTTGCCTGAGTGTATTTTTTGCAACGCGGCAGGGTGGTGCATCCTGGCACATGTGGCCGTACGCATACAGCCGCGTTCTTGCAAAATGGCTGGGAAACATACTGGTGGTTGAACTCTTTCGTTCGCTCATCTACTTTTCAAATCTGCAGCCTCAGTTCTTCTCACTCCCCAATAATTGGATCATCAGCAGTACTCCTAGTGCCCGCTCTTTTCTAACACCTAAACGCTAAAACACCATACTTTGTCATTAAGACCCCATCTACTTGGTTCATTTTCGGTTGTTTCCAAACAATCCACCACTGTTCTTTTTTCTATCCTCTTACTTGTACTCCATTTTTTGCTCCGGTATTCACACGCTATTTTTGGTTTCAGACCCACTAATTTGACGTCCGTCAATACCCCCTTCCTGGTCGACTGCATACTCCGAGGGTGTATCGACATTATCAGCTTCGACGACTACTACAAATTTCCACATCATTGTACAAAATGACATTCGCACGGCCGCGAATGTGTGATAAGCAACCACAGTATCATCTTCGCAAAATCAAAACACAACAACGAACGTTCTCGTGCAACCAACCTCGGGAAAAAGTTTCAGTTATTACCAACCATTTCTACAACAGTAGTTTATCCCGTGACGTTTGAACTGATTCTGACGCTGTCGAACTGTTCATAACATTCAGCATGCACATTGTTTACGGTGCTGTTTTCTCACTGTTATTCAAGAGCCCCTTATGGTTGTCTTACTGTTGTTCAGGAGCCCCTTATGGTTGTCTTACTGTCCTTCAGGAGCCCCTTATGATTGTCTTACTGTTGTTCCGGAGCCCCTTATGGGTGTCTTACTGTTGTTCAGGAGCCCCTTATGGGTGTCTCACTGTTGTTCAGGAGCCCCTTATGGGTGTCTCACTGTTGTCTAAAATCATGTACTCGGAACTCGATTGCGAACACTGCTTTCTGTCCAGAACAGCTGGTTATAGTTAAGGCTGAGTTTTTGCTTGAATTTTAAGTTTGAACAAATTGGGCTTCCAAAAAAAAAAAAACAGTATATCGTTTAACATTTTGTGAGACTATATAGTCTGGCGTCCTGGGCGTCCTGGGGACACCAGACTATCCTTTCGTTTTTTGTGGACCTTCGGATGTATTGCGATGGTAATTTATGTTGAGGTACATCAGATAGTCTAGCGTCCCCACAATGCCCGCCAGACTATCACTGGTCCTATGTCGTGGGAACACAAAAATGCTCAAAATAATGTCTTTTGGGGGGGCGGGAAGCTCAATTACGGTAAAATTCAAAAAGAAAATCTCGGTTTTAACTAAATGGCTGTTCCTGTCAGCTTAGCACTCGTATTTGTTTGATTTCCTTCCGTTTACTGTTCCCTCTTTGATTTCCACCCATAATCGTGTGATTGCCTTTGCCTCTCAAACTCCCAACTGCCACTACTGTTCCCTTTTTCTCTTCTTCTTTTTTTTTTTTTTTTTCTCAAACAGAGCCTTATGGCTCTGTCTCCTTGTCCATTCTGGGGAGCGTCAGTCCGGTTCCTATTCCACCGGCAATTCAGGAATACATAATACAACGCGCTCGAAAACGTGTCCCCCTATAATAACTGGGACTGTCACTACTGTTCCAATGTTGTAAAGACGGCAGTGGGTCTCGCGTGACGCCCCCGCGAGACCTGGCCTCCAGTCTTGGGAAAAAGCTTGGGACATGGGTGTTTGGACCCAGTGCAAACTGCACTTGGGCGGGGGGACACCGCGCTACTGGACTGCTGCGCTATGTACTTGGTCTACTAAAAAGGTTTTTGGTGCTGCTCCTTTCTACCACTGTCATTCACAGGAATGCATTTCAACAAGAGGGTCCTTAGACTCTGTACCCATTCCACATCCCAATCCCTTTGACCACCGCCCGTCTCTCCCTCTCTCATAGTGCTCTTTTCTCTACCGCTCTCTACAATACCTGCTTCACAAATCCAGATTCTTCTTTAATCTCAACTGGTGGACACGACTTTCATTTATGCCTCTCTCCATCAACTATTTCTCCCTTTCCAATTTCCCTTTTCCTGATGCGGGTGGAGCCATGCTGGGCCTTTTTTGTTTTGTACAGTTAGCGCCCAGGAGCGGAGATGGACGATTTTGGAGCAGACGAGAATGGATTTGTACAGGTGAATGGCGGCAGTGGTGGGGGCAGCGAGTTCTTTCCGACGGACTTCGGCGGCGATTCTTCCCCGGGGCGTGCAGGCGCTGCCGCTGGGGATCCCTACGGCCACTCAGAAGAAGATCGGCACTCGGGGCGTTTCCGTGACGATGGGGATGACTTTGGTGGCCCCTTGGGTGGCAGTGGCGCTTCCCCGCTGAACGGCATGTCGGGAACATCGGCCCCGCTAGACCTTCCGTTGGAATCTGAGCTCTTGTACGAGTGGCGGCGGAAGAGAGCTGCTGAACTGGAAGAAAAGTCGGAGCAGGAGAGAGAGAGGAAGGTGGACATCATTGAGGCGGCAGCGAGCCTGAGGAGCAATATGGCCGCACAGAGAGAAAAAGCAATGGAGGCAGCGCGACAGAATAATCGCGAGAAAGAAAGCGTGTTCTTGTCTGGCCTAGAGGCGTCCATGTACACCAACCCCGGCGGCAATTATTGGGCGACCGTGGCGGGAATGATCGATTTCGATTCGAAGCCGGAGGAGAAGGTGCCGGCGAAAACTGCCACTAAAAGCGGAACAGACAAAGCAGCCGACAAGAAGAAATCTGCAGGGGCAGCTTCTGTAGTAGTGAACAAGCCAAAGCCCGGTAAAGCGACGGATCTGACTCGAATGAGGCAGCTGTTGCTGAAGCTGAAACACAACCCTGGCGGTGGAAAACAGACGGCAGCTGAGACAAAGGGAATGAACGGCGGTCTGCGACATGCTCCTCAGCCTGGACCAGTTGCTGCGACCGGGGCGTCATCTACTGAATGGGGGGACTCCGTCTTTTTCTGAGTTTGCGGCGAGCGGAAGACCTGGCCGTTGGATGGATGGTACGATCGATGGTGAGGGATGGGATCCTCTCCAAGCTGAGATGTCTTCCACCTCGAATGGGCGGGCTGTGGTGCAGGCCCTATTGCTCCCTCCCCCGTCACCCCTCCCTCTTTCTCTCCCTTCACCTCATCTGGTGCCATGTGTGATGTTTTCATCACTCGTCTTGTTTTCCCTTACATCACTCTTCTTGTTTCGCCTTACATTCATTTCTTGTGTGCTCTCTAGATCTCTCAATTCACTGGTTGTCCGGGTGGTGATTCTGGTTCGGGATTGACCGAACGTGGTTTGAATCTCTCCTACTCAGTGCAGTTTTCTGTTCTTCTTATATCCTCCTGGTGATGATGGTTGATCTTTTGTGGCAATCCGACCGCTAAAGTCTTAGAAACATGAAGCTGCCTGGTCTACGTTCTTGCCTGCTCTGCGTGGGTGATTGCACTTCTGCTTGCACCTCCCTTTCCCCCTCCCTTCCTTCCTCTGCTTTACACGTCAGATTATGGCGCTCCGTGTTGATCAGCAGGTGATGATTCGATTGTTGTTGTCTATGTGTCTCTTCTTCTTGCAACCGGATGGACTCCCCCCTTCCCCCCCCCCACCTCTTCCCTAGCTCAACGTCTTGCCCCTCCTCCTCATCCTCTCCTAGCCCCGAATCCGATGTATTTTTGATTACTTGTTTTGAATGAAGAGTTGGTGAAGATTTGGAGTTCGTCTAGATATCCTGATTGAATACTTCAATAAACGTCGTGCAGTGTGAAATGGAAGGGCTTAGATGCAAGATTTAGAAAGGAGCGAGGGCTTTGAAGCCGTATTTGCTCTTCTTCCGTTGTTTCTGGCAATCTTCTCTTACCTGGCCCTCTCTTGACCAATACGTTGAGACTTCTCTCCTCTCTTCTGCTTCTTGTGACCGCTTCTTTTGTCGGTTCATCTGCAGAGTAGACCAAGAAGGGCCTGTGCTGCTCCGCCTGCGTAAGAAAAGGAGTATTGGTGATTATACAACCAACTCAAGGGGGAGCGTTACCGCGGCGGAGGGATGGGATAAAACGTAAAGGACAGAGGCTGAGGAATGGGAAACAACAGAAAGGACAGAGGTGTTTGTTGGGTGGTACGCGGCTGATCGTGTGTTAACGGACACGATAAATGCTACAGTGGGAGAGCAAAATGAGGCGAGGACGGAAGAGGGAGGTGTATAAAAGGTGAACGCCATGAACACGAGCACGGAGCTCAAGTCGGAACAAAAACTGAATGGTGGGACGGTTCTCATGCGGTCGTTGATCGTTGTTGGGTTGCATACTGTGCCAGACGAAAAGAAAAGAGATGAATGAAAAGAAATGGATGTGGAAGTCAGAGAACGGAACTTGATAACCTCAAAAATCTTAGACCGTAAACTCAAAAGCAAATGCAAGAGCTCACAATTCTGCAGAAAGCAAGGATGATGTGTTGGAAAACGGAATTAAGTGAAACTGGAATGACAGTGGTGATCAGAAATGCAACCTGCAATAGGGAACCTTCGGAGCAATGACATTGAGAATCGCACACACAGATAGTGTTTTGTGAGTGCAAGGAATTGTCTCGAGTAGAATATACCAATCAGTGCTGAGAGTGTCGTCCATCTCTCATTCATTCTGTTTGTCGATCCATCTGCAACTGTGAACAGCCATTTCCGCTGTCATTGAGTGATAGGGAATTGAGAGCACTGCTTGTTCTCCGTGTGCAAATTCAACCCTCCGATGGGCATCGGCCATTCCCTAAGCCAGCACGAATGACCAGGCCCTGAGGCAGGCCAAACAAGCCAGGGGGAAAAGGCCAGACCAACGGCTGACTGTAAAGTCACCTCGTGGACCCAGGCCCAGATCAGAATGTCAAAGTCAACACAAGATTTTGTGGCCGTCGATCGGGAATGATCTAACAGTGGTCCGCAGGTTCCAGAAGATTCAGGCCTCATGGAGTCCAGCCAGGAACTGGGACAAATTGCATCTGGATGATCCGGACCTTATTCTGACTGAAGCTGGTGGTCCTGGTGACCATGAGTCAATGCTGTATAGAGTTGATTTTGCCACCACTTGGGCATTCGGTTTTGCAAGTTGCTCGCAGCTTCAATGCTGCATGTGAGACCTGAGTTTGGGAGCTGGCGCCAGTCTGCTTCGTGGGCGCCAGCCATATGCGATGGAAGAAGAGAGAGAGCGAGGGAGAGAGTGTACGACGACCATTGCTGAGGCCATTGACGACGGCGAGGTAGTGAGGAGAGGGAGAGAGAGTGTGAGTGAAGAGAGACGTGTGAGTACGAACCTGGTCTCACTTGACGCTGCTGCTGACGCTGTTCATCAATGGAGGTGCACTCTTCGGAGATAAGGCTGCATCCTGCATGTGTCAGATTGTGATCAGACTGCTGATGTGTCAGAGGTGGAGGAGCCCGGTGGAGAAGAGGGACATGACTGCTATCCACTCTTCTCTTCCTATCCGTCTCTCTTCTAGTCTGGTTACTCTTGGAATGGGAAACGTACACGTGGCAGCAGAAGATCAGGTGCATCATTGATTCATTGTGTTCCCATCCGATTGATAGTTCCGGGACAGTTATCATGCGACATTGCTATTTATTGATTTGCTGGATTGCTGGACAGACGAGATTGGGTTCATTACAATTTGGTATCAGAGCGAACTCACCTCATCTCGGCAATTGCTGCTTGGTTGACGACGACGACACGACACCACAGTGATTGTTTCTCTCTGATTGGGTGCTGACTTGGCACGGGCAGAGTGGTTTTCACCATATGCTCGTGCTGACGTGGCGCTGATTGGCTGGTTCCCTCAAGAAAATAAATCGCCACGGTGTCCCTCTGAACGGGGTGCTGACATGGCATGCGCAGAGTGGTTTTTACCACTTGCTTGTGCTGATGTGGCGCTCACTGGTTGGTTTCGTAAGGAAATGAATCGCCAGCAATGCCGCACTGATTGTATAGCGCTGAAGGGAAGGAAGAAACAAGCGTTGATGTGGCATGTGTGGTGGTGAGAGCACTGTTGACGTGTCCTATCTACTGGCGAGAGTATGGCTGATGTGGCACATCCAAGTTGGGGCGATGCTAGTGTTGCTGATGTCACCGCAGAGAGCATGCTGACGTGAAGCCAGAAGGACAGCGGGATTCTGTTCCTGCGACTGAATGCTGACATGAACATACTGTGTTGGCTATTGGTCGACGCTGACCTGGACTTACATTCATCAGCTTAGTGATTGATGCTGATGTGGACTTGCCTGTGTAGCTTTCTGATGTTTTCTGGCCTATGGACTGACTGTTGGTGATACCTGATCGAATGGCCAGAAAGAATCCGCACACATTTGACGCGAGCATCACAAGCAGCAAAGCATATTGAAAGAAAGAAATCCGTAGTCTTAGTTTTTTAATATTTTTTATTTCCTCTTTTTCGTTTTTGTTTTTTTTGCTGTTCTGATTTTTTTACGTGTCCGCGGAACAGATAGTTGCATAGTCGGATTGTGCAGTAGCTCAAAGGATGGCATCCTTGTGGAACAGCTTGCAGTTGTCTGGTCTGACAAAGTTCATTCCCTTGTTTTTCCATCCGGTCTCATTGACAATGTTGTGCGAAGAAATGCATACCCGTGGGCAAGTAAATGCCCGCAGAGATCATGAGAAGCTGAAACTTCAGCAGGTTTTGACAGAAATCCATGAGGCTGGCCCGGAAGCAGAAAGTCGTGTCCGGAGCCAGTTTGGCCTGCAAAGTTTCGAAGAACATTTGGACCAGGCCGGGACGGGAGTTGACCTTCTCTGCGTTGCAGGAGAACTGAACCTGGGCCTGGGCCGGTCTTCCGGTCTTAGCCAGGGCTCATCACAGTCTGGATCGATTTGTAGGCGAGATGTTCATTCGAAATACGGAGCGCACATAGAAGAAGAGAACAAAGGGAAGGAAGGGGGAACAAGCGAGGAAAACAGAAAAAAAATAAATGAAGATGTAGGGGATCAGAATATCAGACAATAAGAAGAAGCACTGCAGGCAGAGAAGAAGAAGAAGGAAGCCATGGAATAGGAAGGGAAACATATAGAAGAAAAGAAGATGAATGAAACCAGAAATAGAGTGAAGATGGAAGAAGGAAGTGGCATTGCAACTTTTATTCAGAACAGGATATCTTTTACATGGTTCACCTGAGGACGAAGTTACATCAAGTCATGGCCAACGAAAACCTGCTTTCCGCCCAGCTGGCAACGTTGACCAATGCAGTCAAGCAGAAGCAACCTATGACCAACGAAGATCAGAAAAAGACCGGGGAAGAACCGAAGCTTGAGACAATGAAGAAACTGATGGGACATGTAATGAAGTCCACCCCTAAACAAGAGACCCCAAAGAAGTGACAAGGGAGAAGGTGAAAATGAAGCTCCCATACACATTCAATGGAAAGAAAGGAAAAAACCTGCTTTGTGGATCGGAGAGATCTAGACGCACTGCTCCACGACCCCAGTAGATGAATATAGGGGGGTAGTGTTTACCATCTCATGTCTTGGTGAAGAAGCCAAGGCATGGGTGCTGTTAAAACTGAATGCCGCCGGATTTTAGTTTATTGGGGACTGGGCGAATACCTTGAATGTGAGGGAATTTCTGAAGAAGATTAAAGAAAGATTTTTAGACCCGCTGCTCTCTGAACAAAGACCACATCAGATAAGGCATTTGACCAACTTATGGCGATCAACCAATGACTCTGGACATTTGTCGATGCTCTTTCTCGTGAAGTTCATCGTCTGCTGCAAGTACTAGGACGGAACATCCGTTGTGATCAGGGGCCTCTATATCTACTCACGAGCCTTACCTTGAATGTGAGGGAATTTGTGAAGAAGATGCTCTCTGAACAAAGACCACATCAGATAAGGCATTTGACCAACTTATTGCGATCAACCAATGACTCTGGACGTTTGTCGATGCTCTTTCTCGTGAAGTTCATTGTCTGCTGTAAGTACTAGGACGGAACATCCGTTGTGATCAGGGCCTCTATATCTACTCACGAGCCTTACCTTGAATGTGAGGGAATTTGTGAAGAAGATTAAAGAAATATTTTTAGACCCGCTGCTCTCTGAACAAAGACCACATCAGATAAGGCGTTTGACGAACTTATTGCGATCAACCAATGACTCTGGATGTTTGTCGATGCTCTCTCTCGTGAAGTTCATCGTCTGCTGTAAGTACTAGGACGGAACATCCATTGTGATCAGGGCCTCTATATCTACTCACGAGCCTTACCTGAGCCTATCTGTGGGCAAGTGGTAGCTGAATTAAAATCGGGTAAGTATACGTACAAACAGTTATGGGATCTCACTGTGCAGTGAGAACAAATGACATCCCGATTGTAAAACACCTACGATGGGGTTACCAAGTCAGGGCAAGGGAGTGCACAGGGAAAAAGTGTGGAGGCAGAAGAGACAACACCACCGACTTGTTGTGTTCGATGACGAAACAACGGAGAGGTGAGCCCTCGAATGAAGCAAGGGATAGACGAGCGCAGGCGGAGAATTGCGAAAGGGTGATGTTACCATCGCAATTGTCAGCAACGGTGGCAACAATAAGAGAAATGGAAACGGATATACAAGGAGGCTATGTTCTTTTTCAGCTCATTGTGGTAGAGGTTATGGGAGGCTATGGAAAAGAATTGGCGTTTTTGAGGATGTATAGTAGGAGAGGATGGATAATCATCAGTGCTTGAAGTGCGCCACTGTGGGGTACATTATAGTATGGTGCCCTTTGATCCTGAACCCGAAAGGTAGCAGCCAGTAGGAGTATTATCTGTTTTTTTAGCTGAAGGGTGCAGACGTAGCCTGGTGCCGAAAACCTTCTTCCACCCTTTAGCTCCTATGGCAGAGGATGTTTCTTCCTTGGCCCCTTACTTGTATCGCCTTGAACCTGTGATGTGTAGAATCCATCAGAGTGAGACCCTTTATGAGTTTGGCAATGAACTGATTAACTTACGGAGCTTGTGAGCTAAGAAGGCGAAGTTTAAGGGTGAGTTTATGCATGAAGACATAGGGATTGCGAAGACATGGACGGGTGCTTTGTTAGACTCGGGCTCGACTGTATTTTATATATCTGAGGGCATTGTTAAGAGAATGTCCGTGGGTATGTGAGCAAAAAAAATTGTAAAGCCAATTGTCTTCGTATTGGCAGACCTCAGTACTATCATGGTTTCCCAGCGTGTGGAAAACGTGAAGTGTTACTTCAAGACACGGGAAGGTAAGTGGACCCTGCATGAAGTAACATTATTGATTGAAAAAACATCATCGTTTGATTTGATATTGGGAATAGATTGGCATGAGGAAGCAGACCCCAAGATCAAATATGAGGAAAAAGTTGTGAAAATAAAGAACGAGAAGAAGAAACTGAAATTGATTAAATTGTATCACAAATTCAGTTCATACTCTGCATTATTTTTGTGGTGCACGACTTTTTTGACATTTCGATCAATGGTTGTAAAGAATAATTTGACTCGAAAGGTGACGATGGTGGTAGTAAAAAATGTTAGTGAGAGTTCCTCCTCCCACCTTCTTATTTAAAATTTATTTGAAGAGTATAAGGATTTGTAGAATGAACCAACGGGGATAACCGAGATTGTTATTGGGAGTAAGATTTTCGAAGGACCAATCTACTGTATGTCCCCAAAGGAATTAAATAAAACATACCATTGAGAAACTTTTCGGGAGTAAGATTCCCGAAGGACCAATCTATCATATGTCCCCGAAGGAACTTTATGTCGAACCCATCCCTCGGATTGATGACTTTCTTGATCAATTACAAGGATGCAAGTACTTCGCAAAATTGACTTGAAGTCCGGTTGTCATCAGATTGAGGTAGCCCTTGAAGATGAAAACAAGACGACTTTCATGACAAGGCATCATCACTACGAGGTCATAGTGATGCTGTTTGGATTGAGTAATGCATTTGCTTCCTTCCAGAGGTCAATGAATGAGTTGTTCAAAGAATGGTTGCGTTATGATTCTGACCAATATTCATTAGAAAGTACAATGTCGTTCAATTTCAAAAGTAAATGAATGAACTGGAGAGGAGAGAGAGGGAAAGAAGAAGAAAAAGATGTACATCATCAAAGACCGATGAGAATTCTCTTTTTCTCCAATCACTTTTTTCCTCCTTATCTCCTCCCTCGTATTCAAATAAGGAATAATAACAATAAAGTTGAATGGTTGAACCGGAATCAGAAGCAATGAATCCTTTTTACTGCATGTATCACATAAGGTCCATCATAGCCATGACCCCCTGCTTCCTCCTTCCGCCGAGGTTGAGACTATGGTGGACTACCAGGGCACTGCCCTGCTGTGCAAAGGACATCACAAAGCGGCTATGGCTGCTTTAGCTCAGGCCGCCATGCCTGACTCTGCCTTGAAGCTTATTGGTGTAGCTTTACCCGAACCGGGGCATTCCAGACGCAGCACCCACCAAGGTGATGAAAATGGCCTCCCCTATAGTCAAGTAAGTATCTTTGGCGCTCCCCCCTCCTAATCCTAGTCTTCGTCCTCCTCATCTTCTTGCTCCTCCACAACAACGATGTTATGATGTTGGCGTTGCTCCAGCGAGCGCTGCAAACAGTGTGTTCAAGTTTGCACATTGATAATGAGGAGGAGCACTTTGTTCCTCCTCGAGATAAAGTGGTATGCTTGCCTCTTGGCGAGTGACTTTCTAGGCCGCATGGCGTCCAAGCAACCTGCACCTCCTCCCATTCGAAGAACTTGAACATCATTGCAAACTTTGATATTGTTCATACATACCCTAGACTCAGATTGGTTGGACTGGTACCTGCTTAGACCTAGCCTACAACTATTGGGCCTCTAAAAATGTCAACTTTCCATTTTTTTGCTCGGTCTCGAGTACCCGGCACATCTACCTCTACCTGGTGTGGTATCGGCCGACCTGCTACTTTAGTGTTTTTCCATTGCTTCAAGTGGCGTCGCGGACCTCTTTTCTCGCCACGTGAGTTTTTTTCTGCTGCAACCCTTAATGTCACGGCCACAGGTAATTACCGACCCTTTGGATCTTCCACACGGACAAGTACCCGGATGGGTCACACACACACACTCAGCCCGACAAACACTCAGACAGACATGCAGACCAACAAGTACGCATACACGCAGGCTTATAAAAGTTCCACAAGTGGGAAACTCAGCAAGGCATGCATTCCATTGGCAAAACCCATAAATTAGGTGTGTCTCGGTTCGTGTTTGGCAGGTCCCAACAGTTGGACCAATTCGTGGTGGTGTACCTCGATGACATCCTGGTTTTCAAAACGTTGGAAGAGCATGAAAAATATATGAGTTTGGTCCTCAAAAATTGAGAGAAAGTAACTTTAAACTGAACCTTATAAGAAGTATGAATTTGCAAAGTCTGAAGTCTTATATGTGGAACATGTGGTGATTAAAGATGGGTTGAGGCTGGAGAAAAAAAAAAATGTTGCTATAAGAAATTGACCTAACCTGATTTGCGTTCCTCTCTTGGACTAGCTGACTATTATAAGAAGGCTGTTCAAAAATTTATCCTCCGTAGCTACCTCAATGAGGATGCTCTTGAAGAAAGAGATCATTTGGCATTGGGACAAAGATTGTGAGTCTGCATTTAAAAAGTTGAAGTATGCTCTTGCTATCCTATTTCGAAAATTGTGGAGTGATCCTTGTCTTTCGTTGTGACCTCTGACGCAAGTCACTATGGAATTGTTACTGTATTGCAGCAAAATAATCGAAAGAGATACTGACTGATTGAGTTTATATGTTGATGACTCCCTTTGGACAAAGTAACAAACTCAACCGATGAGAGAGAATCGTATGCACTGTTGCAGACTCTACTGACGTGAAAGCACTACCTCCTCGACGGACACTTCAAAGTTTACTCGGATCATAAGACTCTTTAGTGGCTTAAGACGTAACATTGTCCTACTTATAATTTTGTCAAGTGGTCAGTTATCATTGATACTAATCATTTTGCGGTAAGAAGCGTGATCGGTAAGTACAATGTGGTAGATGGCGATGTCTCACGCATGAGTGATTTATTTGGAACAATTGTTATCTACCTAAACCTTGGAAACGACTTCAAAAATAAAATAAGAGAAAGACATGTCATTGTTCATATTTGGCAACCTATCATAGATCCCCTGAAAGCTAACCCTGAATGTTTTCCCGACTACCGAATGACAGACAAAATATTATTCTTCAATTATAGAAATGAACAAAGAATTTGTGTTCGTCATGATAAACCTACAAAGAGTCTGATTTTTTGTGATTGTCATGACACAAAGGGACACTTTAGGTTTAAAAAGACTTTTACCACATCCGGTAACATTTTAATTGGCAAGGAATGAAGAATGACACACTGACGTACGTGAGAACTTACTTTGTGTGTCAACGCAACAAGTCGTCCCACTAGAGTCCCTTGAGACAATTGAGACCACTAGCGATTCCTGGGAGACCAGGTGAGTCTATTTCTATCGATTTCACGCAGTTTAACGAAGAGTCAAAATGAAACCAGTCAGGTTATGGTGATCGTGAACGGATTCTCTAAGTACGTGATGTTTGTGTCTTTTCTGCCTGAAACAAAGACAAAACTTATCATTCAAAAATTTCAAATGCAATGGGTTTCTAAATATGGATTTTCCACAACCATTATATCTGATAGAGATGTGAGATTTACAGAGGAGGATTGGCAAAAACTGATACAAGCTTATGACACCAGATTGATTATATCATCAAGATGATATTCCATGACCAACAGACAAACCGAGCAAATGAGTAAGTCGTGCTAACAATTCCTACGCATGTATGTGCATCCAAACTAAGTTAACTGGGATGAGAACCTACCCAAGATTGCAAGTGCATATAATAACATTGTGCACACTGCTACAAAATGGATACCCAATGCACTTCATAAAGGTTGACAACCTCTGAGACCGATAGACTCCCTAACACGAGATCAAATCCGAAGGCTGCCCCCAAGAACTTGAGAATTTGCAGCTCCTTATGAGCAAGACATTGAAAAGGCAAAAGACAATATAAACAGAAAATGATCAAACATGCGAACAAACATAGAACATCTGCGCAATTCAATAGAAGGATATATGGTATAAGTTAAATCCAATGAATTTTCACTTGAGAAAAATATTTTGCAGAAACTGCTACCTATCTGCTACGGACACTGGGAAGTTATCGAAGTGATAGGGGATGTCGGTGGATCATCTTACCGAATTGACATACCCTATCATCTAAAGACAACTTTCACGCCTCTTGAGTTATTACCCTAAGTTGAAGAATAAGAGTTTCCAAGCAGACCATCTTTGGTTTTCTCCTTCGATGGATGGTGGGTACCAAGTAGAAAAAATAGTTGAATACGGACTTTTTTCCACTGAAGGGAGAGAAAAACCTCAGAAGCAATACTAGGTAAAGTTCTCTAACCAACCTTTGACTCAAGTTCGTTGGTTTAGCAAAAGAGATCGCTTACATGTTGCCCTTGATATTATTTCTGTATACGAGAAAGGTTTGAGAAAAGGTAGTGCCTGAAATCTAGATTTATGCGATAGAACTCAAAATCGGGCAAGATGGAATGTTGTAATCCGTGTGCAAATTGAACCCCCCAACGGGCATCGGCCACACCCTAAGCCAGCACGAATGAACAAGCCCCGAGGCAGGCCAAACAGGCTAGAGGAAAAAGGTTAGACTGCCCGTTGACTGTAAAGTCAACAGTCAAGTCGTGGACCCAGACCCAGATCTTAAATGTTAAAGCCAACACATAATATTTTTTTGTTGTCGATCCAAAATGGTCTAACCGTGGTTTGCAAGTTCAAGAAGATTCGAGCCTCATGGAGTCCAACCAGAAACTGGGACAAATTGCTACGGACCGTCAACATCTGGATGATCCTGGCCTTATTGTGGCTGAAGATAGTCTTGGTGACCACGAGTCAATGCTATATAAAATCGACTTCGCCACCACTTGGGCATTCGGTCTTGCAAATTGCTCGCTGCTTCAATGCTGCATGTGAGACCTGAGTTTTGGAGTTGGCGCCAGACTGCTTCATGGGCACCAAACATGTGTGACAGAAGGAGAGAGAGAGAGATGGAGTGTATGACGACCATTGTTGCGGCTATTGACGCGCGCGCGAGAGAGAGAGAGAGAGAGAGAGAGAGTGGGTAAAGAGAGACGTGGTGTGTACGTACCTGGTCTCACTTTAAGCTACTGTTGATGTTGTTAATCAACGAAGGTGCGCTCTTCGAAGATAAGGCTTCATTCTCCACGTGTCAGATTGTAATCAAACTGCAAATATGTCAGAGGTGGAGGAACTCAGTGGAGAAATTGCTTCTTCCTCTCTTTTCTTCCTATTTGTCTCTCCTCCCCATTGCTCTTCCAGTGTGGTTACTCTTGGAATGTGAAATGTACATGTGGCAGCAGAAGATCGGGTACATCATTGTGTTCCCATCTACCTTTCCCTTTTGTCTGTCTGTTTTGGATAGGGTCGTCATTGGTGCAGTGAGGGAGAACTCTTTACGAGTTGTTCTATAATTGAGACTTCGTTTTCGACTTTCGTTTTTGCTCTTCCCTGTTGACTCCGGTGATATTTCAATCAGGTTTTCCTTGGCCGTTCCTATGCCGGACATGTCATTTCTCCTCACCTTTTTGGAGGGGGATCCCCCTATTATTGTATTGAGATATGGAATACCTTTAGTCCATAGGTTATGCATACGAATCGGGATAGGGTGGTTAGCATATGCTTTCCCCATAACAAATGTGTCGTTGCAGAAGACCGTAAAATTTTCAGACAAGTTCCTTGTTGAATTGGCCTTTAGTGCCCCAAAGGGACCAAATATGTCATGGATGCTCCCAACATGAGAGTTTGGTCCATTGGGTTGTTGTAGTGTTTCCCCTACTATACCCAGTAGGTCGTCATCCGAATCCGGACTGCTTTCCTTCGGATCTGCTTCTTCGTCTTCCGAACATTCTTCTTTAGACTCCCCCCTTAATCCTTCCACGTCTTTCCCTGGTATCGATGCCGATGCCTCATGTGATCCCTCGGCGTTGGAGGAGGCCCCTCCAATGTCGTTTATACCGCTTTTGGATTAGTGGAGGGGGAGGGGTTGGGATCTTTTTTTTCAAGAGGGGACTGTTGTTCTTTTCCTTGGGTGTCCTTATCATTCTCATTGTGGTTACCTCCGCCATCGTTCCTTATCTTTTCTTGATCCTTGTTTGTTCCCTCCTTTCCTATCTTGTCTTCTGTCTCTCTTAGAGGCGCCTCCTTTCCTCCGACTTCTTCCTCATTTTCCTCTTCTACTTCCTTGCTTTTCTCTTATCCTTCGCCCTTTGCAGTTTTAGCCTCCTCCTGTATTTCATCCTTCTCCTTTTGAGCCTTGTTCTCATCCTTTCCTTCCTCCTTTTCTGATTCTTCCTCCTTTGATTCCTCCTCCTCCTCCTCCTTGGATTCTTCTTTTGATTCGTCCTCCGTGTCCTCATCCATGTCCCCATCCGAGCTTTCCTCATCCTCCCCACTTTTTTCTTCTTCCGAATCTTCCTCTCTATCATGTTTTTTCCCTCTTTGCAGGACTACGTCCTCCTCCTCCTGCTCTTCCTGGTCCATTCTTGTCTTTACCTTCTTACCAACTTCTTGCTTCTTCCCTTTCTCTCGTCCTTCCTCTTCATCATTCTCGTCAATTTTCATATCCTCTCCTTTGCTTTCACTCCCTTCTTTACGAGGGGCACCTCCCTCCTTGACCACTTGCCGATATGTTGGCTTGGGTTGTTCCTTCCAAACCACTATTTCTTTTCCTTTCGCAAACAGGGAAGGTTCATTTGCCTTTCCTCCGTTTCTATTCCCCCCTTCCTTATTTGTCCCCCCTTCGGGACCAGGAACCTTTTTTTGGAATCCTTTCCCTTATCTTTTGGTTCCTTCTGTTTCCCCTTGTTCTTACCTGCCCCTTTCTCCTTGTTGCTTGACCTTTCTTGCTCTGGGATCCATTTTTTCTGCTTTGGGGGTTTCGACCCTTATGTCGCACTTTCGCAGAGCAGTCGGGATCTCCGGCATAGTGATAGAATCTTCTGCAATCAGCGCACCACGGTGTGCCCGCACTTACGACTTCAATTTTCGCAAAGCCGTATTCCCCAAAGTCCACCACTAGATACGGTTTGACTCGGAGTTGTGCAAAAGGAACCAGGTCAAAACGAATGTTTTGTAGTTTCGGAGATCCTGGTTCCGCAAAAATCAGGTGGGTTTTCAGTATTTGACCAAAGGCCTCTTCCACTACCATTTCAAGTTGGGGCAAAGCTGAGATGGGAACCTGGAGGCACCTGATCCAAAAAAGGAAGCGCATAGCCTTTCCCCATTCGTGGAGTTGGCTCTCATTCATCCAAGGTTGAAAGGTTATCAAATACTGCATATTATCCAGAGTAATTTTCTCCTGCCTTTTCCGAAGCATATACGCGGCTACCTGACTTGAGGTTGAAACGTAGGTAACTAAATTTCTACATTCGTTGTGGAATAGTCCCCTTTTTGGGACCACATTAATTTGAGGATTTGCTACCCACCCATCTCCATAAAAACAGACATACGTTTTTTAACGTTGAACGGTAGAGATGTCGTCTCATCTCCAAAAAAATTGACATCCATTGGCGTCTGTCATGTCGGGCCTAACCAAACCACCTTCCTTCATCGCCCTCTACCTTGTTAACCTACTATGATGTCCACTTAATAACAAAACAAACAGACAAAGAACTTGAAAATATGGATGCACGCACTAATGTAGGGTTCCTATATAGGAGGCATAAATAAACCAAGACAACCGCTATTCTTCCCCGATTCACCAGATTAAAAGCGGGAGAGAGCGGCATATCTTTATCCTTAAATAACAGTTCCGTTGACTCATCAGGTAGAGTTTAAGTGTGGCGATGAACATAGTTGACACAGGGGCCACAAGGACCTTGGTAAGCTTCTTCCTTGAGGTTACCTTCATTCACCTCCCATGCAGCTTGCTTATCCGACCATACGAGACTTCCAAGGGGACTGCTCCCTATCGGCGTCAATGCAGGTAAACATGAAGAGTACCAGAATCTTCCTGCCCCCTGATATTCCACAGGGGGGAACGTAGTAAAAATATACCACACGGGAGAAGTCCAGAGTCTTAAAAATGTCGAAGACGATGACTCCTGGCTTATTGCTGCGCTCTCTTGGTAGCACCACTACTGATAGCTAACGCCGAAAATGGCGTAGCGCCGATTAGCGCTCCTGGGGTCGCGCCGCCGCCGACCGCTACCCTAGTCAGGTTGTCTCAAGGGTTTTATCCTTGTGTTCCCATCTAAATGATTATTCCGGGACAATTATCATGTGACAATGCTATATATCGATTGGTTGGATTGCTGGATAGACGAGATTGGGTTAATTACAACACAACCAATGTGATATTGTACTTTAAAGTAGGAAACATAAAATTTATTGCAGTTTCTGAATGAGTGGATATTGATGTCCCTCTGTGGACAGGGGGGGGGGGGAGGAGAGAGAGAGCACTACTTGCTCTTTGACAGAGAAAAAGACAGGCACAAAGAGAGAGAGAGAGAGAGAGAGAGAGAGAGAGAGAGAGAGAGAGAGAGAGAGAGAGAGAGAGAGAGAG
>BFEA01000004.1:9363879-9374564 GCA_003427395.1 Chara braunii | reverse complement strand
CTCTCTCTCTCTCTCTCTCTCTCTCTCTCTCTCTCTCTCTCTCTCTCTCTCTCTCTCTCTCTCTCTCTCTCTCTCTCTCTCTCTCTCTGTGTCTGCCTGTCTCTCTCTCTCTACCCTGCGCACATCAGCCGCCTCGCGCTGCTCGCCCTGCGCACTCTTGCGAACTGCGCCCAACCATGATCCGCCAACTGCGTGCCCCGTTCGGCCTCCACACCATTTCGCCGCCGCCCGCTCCCTCCCTTTCGAACGGCCTGGCCCGTTCGACCTCCGCACTGTTTCGCCGCCGCCCGCCTTTCCTACAGCCTGCCCCATTTGGCCTCCACACCGGTTCGTCGCCCACTTCCCGCATGGGCCCTGGGCTCGTTTTGGCCGTTCCCAACACTGCCCCCGGGGGCTCACGTGGGATGCTCACGCGAGACCCTCTATTTCCTTTAGAGTATTAGAGATATATCATGCTACTCGAGTACCCCTTCCCATTGCCCTTCCGCAGGAAAACATGTGGAAGGCATTTGGTGGTGAGAATAATGACCGCGAGGAGGAAGAGATGGGAGAAACGCCAATGGGAGAGAGCAGTGGTTGATGAAAATACTTAAAAGGCGCGATTCACAGTCAGGCAACCACAAATGGCAGATGACATGCATACACACTGGAATTGTCATATTGACCATGTTCAATGCTTTTTGTACTTGCCTGTGTATGGAGAAGAGGAGCGCCAATGCTGCAACTGTCTTCTCCCCTCCAGAGAGCTGGTCCATATCACGGAAACGCTTCGTTGGAGGCATTGCTGTAAACTTGATTCCATGCAAGAAGGGTTCATCGACATTCTCCGTGTTCAGATATGCTGTTCCTCCCAAGGGGTGAGTGTTGCTCTGCGTAAGTTGCTTGTAGATAGGGTTTATATTGTTCGAGACATGATTGAAAGCCTCCATGAATCGGTCACATCTGAACAATGACATCCACCCACCCACCCACCCACCCACCCACCCACCCAAAAGAAACACGGAGATGTGGTAAATGTTTAGCCGCAACTTTAGCGTCATTTCTAGCCTTCCTTTTTCAAAGCTGTTCTGAATCTTCTGATCGTAAAGCACTGAACAAAATTATCATCGATGCAATGATGGCGGCAAGATGAGAAGATCGGATGCAGAAGAGTGTACCTCAACCAACACCTTGAATGACTGGCAAAACAGAAAAGTACCCCAATCCACACCTTGGATGACTGGAACGACTGCAGGGAGATGATAGTATACGATTACCATCGCTTCTTCCCTCTTTAACTCTGTCTTTTGCACGGTGATTGCAAGGGATTGATTGATTGATTGATTGATCCTAGGAGATTGTTTCCTTCGATGTCTATATTCATTGATAAAAACTGAAAAAGGTGTGAGATTGGAGATGACGAGGAGGAGGGGGGAACTGGCAAGAATGGAGGAAGATAATAGTATAAGGTCGCCGTCTTGTCTTTCCTCTTTAGCTCTATCTTTTCTACAGTAATTGGAAGGGATTGATTGGTCCTAGGAGGAGGTGGTTTCCTTCAATGTTTATATTCATGGTTAAAAAGGTGTGAGATTGGAGATGATGAGGAGCAGGGGGAAGTGGCAAGAATGGGTTGTGACTCATGAGTCTTATGACACTGCTAATATATATTCATTGCCGAGGTTATGAGTCCCTATTCCCTTTCACTTCTCTTCCTCCATAGCCCATTTTAGAAGCAACAAGGTTGAGTTGCAATGCTTACAGAACTTTGGACTTCAATCTGGAGTTTTCAACAATGCCATCTGGAGGATCATAGAACGATAGCCTTAGTGCAATTAAGAATGATTTACATCACCAACCCACATCACCACCACCACCACCAACAACAACAACCACCACCACCAACAACAACCACCAACACCACCAACACCACCAACACCACCAAATACCAACAAACACCAACAAACACCAACAAACACCAACAAACACAACCAACAACCAACAGCAACCAACCACAACCAACCACAACAACCAACCAACCAACAACCAACAACCAACCAACCAACAACCAACCAACAAGCAACAACCAACAACAACAAACAACAGCAGACCTGCCAGCCAGGTGGTCATGGTGAGCAAGGAAGAGACTAAGCTGTTTCTCGCTGTCTCAGGGTTACACATTGTCGACGTACTAGGACTTAAACCAGCGATGCTAAACCCTAAACCAAAATTCTTCGGTGTGGCACACCACACAGCAATTCCTTCAGGATGTACTGGCTTGCCAAGCGGCAAGTTATTCGTACAGGCAAAACGGGCCGTGCACGAGACGGTTTTGCCTGAATGTATTTTACGTCACTCAGCAAAATGGTACCTCCCAAAGGATGCAGTGTGTGCATGACTGCGTCTCAGAAATTAAGTTCGAGGGCCAAACTTGGACGGGACGGAACCACTTCCTTTTTCTTGCGGATCGAGCTAAACAGGCATTAGCCAAAATGGTTCTAGAACCCGAATGGGAAGCCTGTTTTGAACCTCACTCTTATGGATTTAGGCCAGGACGTAGTCGTCAAGATGCCATGGAAGCTCTGGCTAGAGCCATTAGACGTCAAAAGTACTGGTGGTTTAAGAGAGTGATCTCCCAATACCAGACACGATAGAGATAGGAGGCTCGACAGTGATTGCTTACACGCTGAATTGCGTAGATATAGCGGACTTTAATCTCTCCAATTCCACATATATATTTAGTAGAACTTGAGAGTGTCTACATTCTGTTCGTATAGTGGACTTTAATCTCTCAAATTTCCACATACTGTAGAGTTTGTATAGGCATAATAGGCTAGAGAGAGACTGCATTCTTCTAGAAAAAGTAGATTCTCATCTCTCAAATTCCATATATTATAGACAACTGGCCTCTCGCTCCACTACACCACTCTACATGCATTTGGATGCTTTCTGGAGCAGGTGCATTTGGATGAGTCCAACATTTCGAATGGGTCCAGAAAGCGTCGTCTCTCAGATTCCATGGATTGTAGACAAAGGGCCTGCTCCACTACAGAACACTCTACATGCATTTGGATGCTTTCTCGACCAGGTGCGTTTGAACGAGTTCAACATTCCGAATGGGTCCAGAAAGCATCTAAATGCATGTAGAGTGTTGTGCAGTGGAGCGAGGCCCAAACGTAGGCGTGCTTGTGATCTCTCCAGCTCTACACACGGTACAGGTAGTACGCTTGAGAGAGTGATCCCTCAAGCGCTACATTCTATAGATAAGGTAGATTGTAGAGTCATCCCTCCCAGATGCCACATACCCTACCACCTTCGCCCGAATAAAACACCCGGTAGTTATCGCTGCATCTGGACTGACAGTTGTGCCAAATGTTGCTATAATGACCGGGCGTTCGATTCGGGTGAAGACCGTAGGCACAGTCGACCTGAGAGTTCGAAGAGATGGATTAAAAAAAAACACAAAAAAACAAAGGGAGTTACCCAGATGAAGAAGACTCTGCTTTGACATTTTCTTTCTTTCTTTTTGTGTCACAAATGAGAGTAAATGAAGATAGTGAAAAAAAAAAAGAGAAGAAGATGATAGTGGGCTTGAGCTCTCCATTCTGTCGACAGGGTAGATTTTAGAGTCGTCTATCAGCTTCTGCATACCCTACCGTCGTCTCCCGAATAGAATGCCTGCTCATTATTGTCGTATCTGGACTGAAAGTTGCACCAAATGCGGCTATGATGACCGGGAAACTTTTCAAGTGAAGTCGGTGGGCATAGTAGACTTGAGCAGTTGAAGAGATGGATCACAGATCACAAACGGAGTAATCTAGTAAGGTGAAGAGTCTGAAGACTTTGATCTTCGCATGTTTTCCGTTGTTCGAACTATTTTTGAAGTTCTTTTAACTTTTTTGAAGTTTTTCCTTTCTTTTTTTTGTGTGTGGCACTGTGTGTCACAAATGTGTGACAACAATTTATAAAATTATGATATTTGAGATAGTATTCTTGCTACCTTTGCTGCCTCACAACACGGAATCTGTCAGTGATCTCCTTTGCATCGCGCCTAGCCGCATCAAACTCCTCGATCGACTCTCTCTCCCTTTCTCTCAGTGCTTCATACTGATCGAGGGCTTTCAAGTTTGGAGCCGTTCTCTCAATCTCTCGTGTCATCATCTCCAACCGTTGCTTGAACTCCGCTTCAATCTTCTCCCTGTCTGCTGTCCTGATTGCCTGCATCACCACCGAAACTCCCACTGCTTACAAAATTCCTCTCAAGTCCACCTGATGCATGCCCATCTGAAGATGAGCGGTGCAAGGAGCACCAGTGTGATGAACAGGTCTCAAAACAAAACGAGATGATGCAATGTAGAGCAGCGGAAGACTCGGAGATATGACCTGACACATCCGATCCAGACTCGATTCGCACACATCACACAGGAAGGAGGGAAATCATACACAGAAGAAAGATCCCTCCTTGCGCACACACATGGGGAGAAACCACGGATGATGAAGGGGGAGGAGAGACGAAGATGGAGCGGGGTAAAAGGACAAGAGTAGAACTCGTAGTCGTTCAAGAAATAGTCTCCCCGTCAAATGTCCAACCAATGTCTGTCCTAAAAAATGTCGAATCAGATCCTGGGAATTGCAAAGAACATGAATATGGACAAAGCACAGAAATCCAGAATGCAAAATCACACTGAAGTCCAAGTAGTCAAAGCCAAAGCAGATAGCACAATGGAACCAAGTAACCATCCAATTGAGAATGATACAGAAGAATCGTGAGTCAATGTCCATGCCCAACAGGGCAACACCAACAGCATAACCCAAATGTAGCTCTCTCTTGTGAATGGCGCCAGGCGCCCTATCTACTCTAAAGCCTATCCTACAACTACAACAATGAAAAGCAACCAGACAACTTGACTACCAGCGAGTGATGATGTCAACACCAATGCCGACCTCCACCTTCGCCAGGTACGTGTCCTCTTCCCCACACTCTCCCTTGTTACCCACACAGCGCCCTTCGCCTCCGAAGACCACCTTCGCCCTTCACCTCTCTGCACCCTCATGCGGCCCGGCTATGGCTGCCAGTGCCTTGCATGCAGGCAGCGCCCTACCGCATAGCGCTGGCCTGCTTCACCTTAGCGCAGCACTGCTCTGCACAGCGCAGCACACATGCATCCGCGCAGCGTGCCCGCAATGCCAGCATTGGCCAAGATCCCTGCCCACTCGCTCTGCTTGCCTATATGCCAGTGTTGCGTGTGGGCGGCCTCCCTTCAGCCTGCGTCGGGGCCCCAATCGCTGAACCCAGGCCCGATACAGTTGAGGCCCGGGGGATGCAGTTGCACCTCTTTCGTCAAGGCCTGAGGCCAGATTCAGATAGTGGGCCGATTTCCCTTTGGCATTTTTGGCCTCTATACCCAGCATTTATTGTCGGCCTCACGTTCAAGTGCCCAGGGCCTAACTAACTCAGAGGCCCTGGGTTTTCAGCATTTTGCTGAAATCCGAGACTCGGTGCACTCCAACCAACTGGCGTGCTGCAACTGTTTGGACCCCACTTCGTGAAATGTTGGCACAGAGAGCTTTTGTTGATTTGCTGGCCCGCCTTCACTTAGGGCGGGCACTAGGCTTGCTGGGGCCTTAGCCCAGAACATGTACATCATGGCAAGGCCCCCTACTTGAGGGCTCAATCCTCACATTCCATCCCCCTTAGCTTCGAAAGTCCACTGAGATGCTTACTTCGCAGGTGCCTTCCCTTTCAGCAGTCTCTCATATTCTGCCACCACCTGAGGCGCTGTGTCAATCAGTTCCTCTCCGGTGAACCACCGGTCTTCCCTTGGATCCGTATGATGCCTGAATTGGACGCGATATTCTCTCTTGGGTTTAGGAGGTCTTCCTCTACCCAATGGCTTCTGAACAGGCAGATCTCTGTGATCCACAATGTCGTCGATGTCCACTTGACCATCCATGGTTGGGGACAGCATCGATTTCCTGGAAGGGAATTGATCTGTCTCAGCGAAAGGTGCAAGCTTTGAGGCATGAAAGACAGGGTGTGTGCGCAGGTGATCAGGGATACGGATAACGTAGGACGGATCATCCAAATCATTCCCCCTTACATCCAAGACTTCCCGAGATGGACCAACTAACCTTTTATTCCCTGCCTTATCCAGAAAGCATTAACCACCCATCAGGAGATGGTCTTTCCGGTAGCTTCCACCATCGATTGAGTTAGCTCTTATATGCCAATTTCAGAAACTAGTGCCCTACATGACAGCGCATCAGCAACTTGTTATCCTCCCCCTTCAATTGTTTGAGGGCATTGGAGAGAACAGGTTGAGTCTTTAGTCCACTTAAGAATCTGATGATCAGTCCATGAGTAGAAGAATCTACCCAACAGTTAGTGTTTCTAGTGGATTAGAACCTTGTATAGGGCATAGAGTTTCCTCCTTAAGTGGACTTAGACAACTTCTTAGATGACATCCTTTTGTTCATGCTCAATCGGCCTCAACTTCTTCCCTGCCTGCTGGGCCAGCACTGTGCCAATCCCATAATGGTTAGCGTCAGTGGTTACTTTAAATGGCCTCTGAGGATCGGGAATCATGAGAAACTCGTGATTCATGAGTGCGTGCGTCAATCGTTTGAAGGCAGCCTCACACTCATCACTCCAGTCCCATGAGGTGTCAAGTCGAGTAAGATCTGTCAAAGGAGAGACGACTATAGAATAGTTCTTTACGAAACTCCTATAGTAGCCGCTCATTCCTAAGAAAGATCTAACCTCAGTCACCGTCTGAGGATGTGACCAGTCCCTAATACTAGCCACTTAGAGGCTCTGCGTTCTTCGCTGTGATGGCTTTGAGGCCTCTATAATCAAAGCGCATCCTCAAACTTCCTCCCTTCTTCGATACAGAGTACACTGGGGATCCGAAAGAAGAAATACTTAAGCCGTTTACATCCCTTTTCTGTCAGCTCCTTCAGTGGTCGATAGAGTTCGTCCCACTCGGCCTAGGCCATCCTATAGATTTTTCCCTTTTGGGGGTTTTACTCCCTGGAATTATTTCTAGGGTGTGGTCTATCTCCCTTTTAACGACTCCTGTGGGCTTCTTGAACAGATCAAGGAACTTAGCGACGATGTAAAATAAGTACATACCCTCCTCTTGGTTTTATAGTATTATAGAATGTTGCTGTTCATAAGTACGCATAGGACTCAAACAACCTACTAGCCTTCCACTTAGCTAGTCTAATGGTTCTCCTATCAGGCAACTCATGCTTCAACACTTGCTTGTCCCAGTCCAACTGGGGCTTGACAACCTCAAGGTAGTACATTCCTAACAGCATGTCGAATGACAACTCGTCACTAATCCGGAACGAAATCCTATGATTAAGTTCCACTCCTCCAAAAGAGAAGGTCCAGACTACGTCCTTGACATAGTCTTTCACTCACTACAAAGCGCTCGTCGTTGGCCAAAGTAAATGCTACCAGTCTACTAAGGTGTTGTACCTGGTCCTGTGATGCAGCCTTTCCATACAGTCAGAGCTTATGTAGTTCCGCGTGGAGCCAATGTCAACGAAGGCATCACATTTGCGGCCTCCTACACCAACTTCCACACACTTCTGGGACCACCACTTTGTGCCACCCAGGATTCTCTAGGGTCCTTGTCTGACCACTCACTCCGCGAATCCTCTAAGGCCTCAGACACATCTAATGTACAAAGCACATTTTGGTCTAGATGAGTCTGCGGGATGACTAAAGAGTCATTAGCCTTGGCCAACTCATGAAGTGGGAAGGGTATTCCCACTTCACCATGAGTAGAAGCAGCTAAAACTTCCACCGGCCTCACGTGTTTCCCGAGCTAGAAGCCTGGGAAGAAGGCACTCCTCTCTTAGGGATATCTTCTGCATAACCTTCGCATTCTTGCACTTATGCTGGGTGTGCTCATTTTCACCTAGTTAATGCAAGCTCCATGCGAACGGCGGTCCCGCTACACTATTCTAAGCCTGCCTTAACCCAATCATCCACTTTAGACTGGTTGGAGGCGGCCTGCCCTTGACTCTTTTGATGGCCCTTCATTCGGCCATCCGCCTTAGCCTTTTTTACCACGGCAAGGGTGCTACCCTCAACATAGTCCTCACCGCAATCCTCTGGTGTGTCCATCAGGTCAGAAGGGTCATTGACCTCTTCATTCGTCTACCCTTCCTCTTCCACTCCTGTGGACTCTGCTTTCTTCTTCCGTCTACTGAAGAATGATATGCCAACTGTGTTCTCAGTCTCTCAGGGAGAAATAGCAAATGCCTGGGACAACAATGAGATTCTCAACGGTAGTCGTAAACTCCCTGACTAGATTGGGCCAGCGAGCTTCTACCCTGTCGATGAACTCTTCTAAAGATTGGGCCTCACCCCAAACTCCTATGCGTCCCCCATATCCGGCTTTCGCTATGAACACATTAAGCCGGTATCACTTCCTCTTATGGCAAGGTTCTCTTGGCCCTGACCCACATCRGTAACGATCTCATCCTGAGATTGAGATCCTCCTCCTCCTTTCCACTTGYGTAAGGAAGGGGAKCCCTCTTYGGGGTCTTTGAGAACAAGGAACTTGCTACTGTTCTTGTGGTGGAACAGGTTGCTGTGGCGGTGATTGAGTAGCTGTCACCGCCTGACTAGAAGAAGAAGAAGCTACAGYYTGTGCTGYTGCTGCTGACRAATCCGCTTGGTTGTATGCCAGCTTGGGGGTAGATGCCTATAACTGCCATCTTAGGGAGTGGCGATTTATAAACTGCGAGCAGCCTAGAGCTTAGCTGGTGCAACTGAGTCAATGTCTAATCCAAGGTGTCTTGCATGAAGTCCTCTTTGCTGACGACGCGTGCGTGTAGTGTGAGCAAGCTAGACCTCAACACCTTCATTGGGTCAAACATCACTGGCTCGTCTGTTGCCTCTAACGCAGTTTTGTTGGCCTCTACTCTCTCCAAACTAACTGTCCTATCTCTCTTTCTCTCTGTGGCTTCCTGAAGTTCCCTCACTAGCCGTGCATGGATCCTTTCGACTTGCTCGAGTTCCCTCGACTCCCGCTGGCGTGGGGTCAGCGGGCTTAACTGCGAGCCCGCCATTTGACTGGGGGAGACAATAGAAACTACGGTACTAGTGATGCCCGGGGACCAGGTGAGCATTCCCAACTGTGTCCCTGACGAGGTCCCAGATGAGAGGGCAGCATTGGACGCTGCCGCGGTAGCCATTGCAGTTGCGGCGGCCTTTCTAGGTGCTACGTTAGCTGCTGCTATCAGCTGTGCAACTTCCTTGCTCTTCTCAACTGCTGCTCGTGCACGAGCTCTTTCTCCGGCCCTAAGCCGTCGCTTGACTTCCGTACCTAGAATCTAAAACACGAGCGGAACTCTTTTTAGTTCCGGCCGTGAGTCACTCATTGTCAACTCTACCCTCATCGCTGTCTGACCCACTCAACAACTAGGCAAACATTATCTGCACTACAACCCCCTAGTGGAGTCTTACCACAACATGTGTCTGACCGACACCTGATTTTCTAAGAAATGAATGTGTCCGACAGGTATCTTCACCACGGTCAAGCGATCGTCTAACAATATTCACATAGACTGTACACATAATCTAATCCTAACATTGATTAGTTCTCTTACAGCAGCATTAGATAGAACTAGCTATGGTAGTATACTACAGTCCTACTCTAATCTGTCTGTGAGGTGTTAGCAGTTGTCAACCAACTAATCAATGATTAAAATAAAACTATGTTGGAGATGTATGATCAGTGGGTATGGTTGTGTTTCCAGTTGAGCACCAATTAGAACCTACCCTCCCCTCGATCCAACATACCAAAGAGCATCATTGAGCAGCGGTATCTTCGTGTGTAATTCTCGGCCCACCCCTGTGCCCAAGTTGTCACCGAGCAAGCCAGCCAGTCCACTCTTATTTACCCTCGTACGGAAACGAGCCTTACACCCGGTTGATCTGGCTGATCAGGAGGAATTTATAGAGCGCCCCCATCTCTTCAGGAATTCTTTAACGTCGCAGTCAGGACGACGATCACAGCCAGAATCAATCCGAGTCCCCAACCAGAAATGTTTATAGACGGTCTGGTAAGCGTCTCTAAAAGGTTGGCACACCCGGTGGAACTTCTATTTCACGCAGCAAGTGCCAAAATGGACAGCAGCCATCGCATGTGTGACCTACTCCCATTGGGTTGGCATGCTGACCGTGACCCAAGTGCTTCGACCAGGGCCCTTCAGAGGCATCGCCCATGCTCCATTCATATGCTTCCGGGGAAGATTGTCGTCTCTCAAGGTAGCGCGCTCACTACACCTCACCAAAAGAGAGGACTCTCAAGTTGGACTCACTTCCTCACGGTAAGAAGAGATTGAGAGAGTAGATAAGGTAAGGGAACAACGTACCTGGAGATAGCTGCCCCCAACTACAAATTTCTCACCAATTGAGCTGAGTGTACATTTGATGACCGGTCATGGCTTCGGTACCACCCACAACGCAATGCAGTGCCACCTCAGCCGAATGCCACATCAGCATGCTCTCATCACCAATCATACATTCCGCCTGTCACCACGACAATCAATGCCGTCTTTGCCTTCCGGCGCTCCCCTCTCTACCCAGGGCATGCGCCTATAGTGGCCTGACGTCACAAGTACCCACTGCGAAGAAGCATCGTCAACGCACCAAGTCTGTATAACGCCAGCGTGCCAAAGGTAAGTGG
>BFEA01000004.1:9257333-9272764 GCA_003427395.1 Chara braunii | reverse complement strand
GTGTCCTTTGGGACACCCATTAAAATTGGAACGATACAAAGAACATTAGCATGGCCCCTGCACAACGATCCAGAGAACATTAGATGACACGCAAAAGCGAGAAATGGTGCTATTAAAAAATCATTAAAAAACAAAGAAAAATACACATCTAATGATGGGGATGTGTGCGACTTCTCTCTCTCTCTCTCTCTCTCTCTCTCTCTCTCTCTCTCTCTCTCTCTCTCTCTCTCTCTCTGTGTGTGTGTGTATATATATACATATATATTAGTAATTTACCGATACTTACTAATAATAATTAGTAATTTGTGTTATGCCGATGAAGGGGGTGAGCGGGTGACTTACATGAAATGCATCTTCATCTGTCCGATCGTCCCCAATATACACAGGGAAAATTCCCGACTCTAGGCCTGCCATTTCCAAACCACAAATCGAAAAGGAAGGAGCAAGAAAGAAAAAAAGTTCAGAGAACAGACATATCCGATTCGATTAGAAAAGAAGAAGAGCAATAGCTTATGCACTTGATGATGGAAAAGAGCCATGGACGAGAGAGAGGAGGGCAATAGCTTGTGACCTCCTCATCCTTCTTTAAATGCCCTTTCCTTGTCTCAGAAAAGACGCAAACTGAAAAAAAAAAACCCTTAAAAAAAGTGTAAATTGCCCATGTTTTCAACTCCGATGGTTTGTTTCAAGGAGCATGGCTTACCTCTCCCTGGCCTGGGCGCTAAAACACTCTCCAAGCTGAAAAAAAAAAAAAAAGAAAAAAAGGTCTTCAAAAAAAAAAAAAAAAAAAAAGAAGGTCAAGCTCAGAAAGAAAAGGTAAGGAGGACTTTAGGATGGATTTCTTCTCCTCACACTACAGTCTTCCCCCGAATACAACGTACGGTCATTATAGCTGAATTTGGGTCATCTTTCAGTCTAAATTCAGCTATACGGACCGTACGTTGTACTCGGGGGAAGAAGGTAGTAGCCTCATTCCAAAATTTATGTGTTACTTGGAAAGTTGGAATGCTCGCATGAGATTCGATGGAATTAAACGGCTTAAAAATCCCAAAAAAAAAGAAAAGGGGGTGGGTGGGGGCGGGGAGCTGGATGTGTCCATGCATCTTCCTGAGAGCTTGGGTGCTATGCTTCGGCAGTGGCAAATTGGAAAGAGTAAAAAAAAAAAAAAAAAAGAAAGAGTAAAACTGAATATCTTATGTTTCACCTCACTGTTGAATTTCTGACAGATTATATTTGGGTTTCTTCCCTCCCCCCCCCATGCCTTCTTCTTCTTCTTCTTCTTCTTTTTTTTTTTTTTTTTTTAACAAGGGCATCGGTCTTGAGATATCATCATTGAACTGACGGCCCACATGTTTTTTTTTTTTTCTGTAATTCAGATTATTCCGTTCATCTGATTGCATCTGGATCCGAACTTGGGTCTGATTCATATTTCAACAGTTCATGGGTGTACCAACTGAGCTAGGCCCGTTGGTGTGTTCTGGTTGCGGGGAAGAATAGAGTCATGGCTTACCCAAGGCATTCAGGAGATAGGCAACAGCTTTTCCCTTGTTCCATGCCAAATTAGGCCGGACTTCAAGCACCTGCGGACAGGATGTGAACGGCCGGGAACTCAATACGTACTGAAAATGAGATCATCATGGTGTCACTGATTGAAAACCCTAAATTAGGATAGAAAACGTGGCATTTCCGGAGAGCCGTGCAGAGCTATGAACGGATGGACCGTCAGCAAGATCTTGATTGATGTAAGAAAAAGCACAGAAGAAATGAGTGTGCACTTAGCAAGCAATAGGGAATCATTTGACAATTGATTGAATATATAAATTTGACAATTGATTGATTATATAATATGAAGTTATGAGCTGACAAATGGACTGACTGGAAAAAAAAAAAAAAAAAAAAAAAAAAAAAAAAAAAAAAAAAGAGTGGGACTCATCCAGAGGTTTCCGTCGACTCGAGAGTTCTTGTGGTAATGAGCCCTTGAGCTTTACAGGCCAGCCCTGTTTTCACTCGGAAAGTGGGCTGGAAAGTTTCCCACGCCTTGCACACCTGTCAGTGATGAAAATTACTTTATGAAGTTCGAAGTTTGAACTGGAAAAAAAAAAAAAAAGGTTTGAAATGATTTTAGCCCTTAGAACTTTTGCGAGGATTTAGTCCCTTGGCAGTGTCTGAGAATGCCGTGCCCGCCCTAAGTGAAGGCGGGCCTGCAAATATGTGCCAATGCCTGTTTATAGGCCTACGAGACCAGGCGGAGGGGCCCAAGCAGAGCCTGTTGGAACCCCTATGTGGGCATGGCTCTTCGACGAGGCCTTGCTACGAATTTGCTCCTCAGCATGCCCCTGCAGGGCCCTTTCAGCAAGCATGAGCCCGCCCTACGTGAAGGCGGGCCCTTGAATTTCAACATGGCCTGAATTCGTCAATTTCGGCAAAGTTTGGTGGGCGCCAGACAGTTGCCATGCGCCAGTTGGTTACATCCTCCATACTCGTGAGAATCAGAAATAATTCGTGAGCCTTCTAGGCTCTTCCAGCCGCACAGGCTAAGAAGGGAGAACCTCACCTTTACTCCTGGGTGGGTTGGGCGGGCCCAACCAATTTGGTTGCAGGCCACTGTCTGAATGGGCCTGGGCGCAGACACTTTGGCCCGATTGGAAGCTACTGCAAATACACGAGGCCCAGCCAGGCAGCAGACTGGGCCAACACTTTCCATAAAGGAATCCATAAAGGAAAGAGCTCGCCACTGGTGGAGGCATTCGGGCACTAGGCAGTGCATGCGGCAGTGCTGCTTGAGCGTGCGCTCGCAGGCTGTGCGNCGCCACTGGTGGAGGCATTCGGGCACTAGGCAGTGCATGCGGCAGTGCTGCTTGAGCGTGCGCTCGCAGGCTGTGCGCTGTGCACTAGTGCTAGTTGCCAGGCAGTGCGCGCGGGCGCTGGAAGAAGGCAGGGCGCTGCCCAGCCCTACATAGCCAGGGCTTGGCTTGGACAGCCAGTGGAGGTGGTGGTGGTCTTCGTGCATGAGTGAGAAGACATGGGAGGAAGACAAGGATAGGGAGAGAGTGAAAGAGATGAGGATGATGATGTGAGGGCACGTACCTGGTATTGGCGATGGTCTGCATTGGTCGACGTCTTCAAGTACGTCGGTGGCTGCTGGTGTCAACAGTTGCATTGTCAATTCGTAGGCAGGAAGTAGCTGTGTAGGGAGTAGCCTAGGCGCCGAGCGCCAAGTAGGGAGAGGGGGCCTGGATACGTATGTTGGTGCGGACGAGAGTAAGCTCTCATTGACATTCGGTTTCAGTGCTTCGATTCTCCATTGGTATAATATTGGTGCAATGCTGCTTATCTGGACACTGTGGGACTTTCTTGCTTTCAATGTGATTGTGCTATCTGGATTCTGTCATCTCGCTATCTCTCATTTTCCTTGCAATTTGGTATCGGAGCAGGTTCGAACCACTCCGCTGGTTCCTTCACAATTATAGCTGTTTGGTGCTTCGTTGGGAAATGGCGGGCCAGTGATAATGCTTGTGTGTTGGTGTATAGGCGGCCCTGAGTCGTGAGGGTGCGCCTGGAACGCTATGTGGTGACATAGGGGTGCACGCTGGATGATAAGAGCTTGCTGACATGGCAATTTAAGCGGAGGTCGAACTGCATTGCATTGTGGGTTGTGCCTAGCCATCGACTGGTCATCATAAATGCACGATAGGGTACTGGTGAGAAATCTGTGGTTGGGGGCAGCATGACGAGGTACGTTGCTCCTTACCTTATCTACCCTCTTCGTTGCTTCTTACGATGAGGAAGTGAGTCCTGTCTTGAGAGTCCTCTCATTGTGAGGTGTTGTGAGCGCTAAACCTTGAGAGTCGACATTCTTCTGGTAAGCAAGCTGGTGGGAGACCGGCGTTGCCTCTGACACTATTGGTTAACGGGGACCCCCACTTTTCGGCCCTGGGTAACCATGAATGATCCTGAAATTAGGGTTTCGGGGTCCTGGACAAAGCACTCGGGTCACGGTCACCATGCCAACCTGATGGGACTAGTACACGCATGCTTTGCCACTTGTCCTTTGGTCTACTTGCTGCACTGTAGAGGTCATGTCGGGCAGGCCAGCCCTATGAGAAAGAGGACCATCTATAAAAAGACTCCAATATAAAAATAGTATCGACGGGGCTGGCCGGTCTGGTACTGACTTGGGGCACATGGGTGGGCCGATTGCACACCTTTAGACACGCCGTCTGAACCAGAGCTACAGGATGTCGACACAAAGTGACCACTCAAGAGGGATATAGGGGGAGGGAAGATTCCAGTAATTGCCCGATCGTTCAATATTGTAATATTTCCATTCAGCATGCATTTCAACAAACGGTTTTATTTTTATTTTTTATTAGTTAGCTGTGACGGACTGCTAACAGCTAACAGACTGTTGCAGATAGAGTGATTGTTTATTCTTGCTGCAAGCATCTGTTTCAGACTAGTCAAAAGTAAGAATAGAATTGTTTGCAGGGGTCTGATATTATCTGCCGTTACTGCTTGACTGCTTCCTGATAAATGTGGACAGTATATTTAGTTCTATACATTAAGCAGTTGGGGTGCCACACTGCGGTAGGTCCCAGCGAGGACACTAGTTCAAATTGTACGCCACGTGTAGCTCTGGGGTGAAGATGGCAGTGAGGTTGAGGCACATAGACTAGGACGAGGGGAGGATTGCCTGTGGACAGGCACTTTGTCGGCCAACCACTTGCTTGGTGTTAAAGCCAGGCGAGGAAAGGAGACAGCGAAGAGAAGCTGAGGAACGAAAGGACTCGCAGAATATACAGGTGGCAGCAGCCAACGCAAAGATGGCACTAGCAGCTGTAGCAGCAGCGCACGTTAGAGCCAAGGCTGAGGCAGCAAAGGCTACCGTTTCTGCAATGTCCCTGGTCTCTTCCTAGGCCTCTTCGATAGGTGTTAGTCAGGGCATATCAAGGCCTTTCACTAGTTACTCTGTTGGCGTGCAGGACCGTCAACAACAACCCTTGTCAATGGAGGACGTTGAGATTAGAGAAACGGATGCCCTTCACACAGAGTTACATCGTCAGATACAGGAGGGAGAGGATAGACGAGACAGAGCTAGAAGAAGAAAGCCTAGACTAGAGGCGAGGGAGGTGAAACTAAATAGGGTAGAAGCTTTGTATGTGGAAGCCCCTCATGAGCGGACACACCGGTCCAGTCAGTGTGGCCGAAGTACAGGCCGTGTCTTAGGAAGTGCTGGCCACATTGATAGCCGGTCAGAATCAAATTCTGGCTGTGCAGAGAGGCCCCAAGCCTACGGTGAGGCATGCGCAACCCGTTGTAGTTCCCCCAACGGTGGTCGGTGCGTCCGTGTCATTGCTGCCTATGAGTGGTCTCTTGGTACCTCAGTACGACATAATTCCAGCAGGCGGTTCATCAGTAGATAGTGGTGGCAGATTCCAGGATCCGCTTCATTTGTCCCCATATCAACTCCTGCAAGTATAGTGCAGCAGCCGGGCCAGCGGCTTGTGCAGCAGGTTAGGCAACCTGTTCCGCCGGTTCAGTCACCGGGTCAGCAGGCACAAGTGGTTGGTCCACAGCCAGAGACACACATCTAGAGAAGGGAGAAAATGTTGCTGCAGCAAGGTAGTTGGATGGGTAGGCACAGGGCGATGGACACAACCATGGTCTTGACTCTTGGGCTAGGGCCAAGTGTCTTGATCAGTTTCTGTTGACAGGGGAAACTAGTTGTGTTGCTGGGGTCGCTGTGCAATAACCTTGTTTCTCTTCGCGACTCACATTAGATGCCTAGCTACTGGAGAAGGAAGCGAGTCCAACCAGGCTACAAACGATTCCTGTTCTCCTAAACAGCTTAGGCTTGGACTACGAGGCCGAGCTAAGTAACACGAGTAAGGGCATGGATGATAGGCGGAAGAAGAAGCCACCCCGGGATAGACAGAAGGACGAGCTTGGGGTACAAACAGAGCAAGTAGACAGACATGAAACCAAAGGGAGGAGTGTTGGCCATGTGTAGTTAGGTTGAGGCGACTGGTTTGCGGAAGGGCAACCAGTCTGGGAGTCAAGGGAAATGTCCTGCTTTGTCCATGAGGATGAGGGAGGGTCTTAGATGTGCGGATAGACCGGCTTGAAAGGGGCACCAACAAAGTGTATGGCATGAATGGCCAAACCAAGGCGAGGGGTCCAGTCCAGTTGGTCACCACGGGGATGCAGCCGAAAGAGGGGTAAGGCACCTTCAACCTAGGGAAGCACTGTGAGCACTTCCTTGGGAAGCACATCCGGCCTGTAGAAGTAGTAGCCTCTTCTGCTCTTGTTGAGGTGGTGGGATCCCTTACCATCTCAAAAGACGGCCTAGGTTACTGACTCCTTAGTCACCCCGCAGGCACATCTGGACCACACGAAGCTCTGTTCATGGGGTGTGTCCAAGTCCTTAGAGGAGCTAGATGGTGAGACCTGCTAGCTGCCTGGGTGACCAAGTGAAAGGTTCCAAGGATCTGTTAGACGACAATGTAGGTGGCCGTGGGACTTGCGAACATTGTTCTACCTAAGAGTCCTAAGACTACATTAGTCACATTTGTTTGATAAGTCTGCACATTGGGACCCTGTGCAACGCCTAAGGCGATTTGTAGTATCTAGCTTAGCCAATACGAAAGCATTAGTGTGTTAGGACTACACAACAGATGTAGCCGGTGCATCCTCCTTCACAACAGATGGGAGCCGGTGCATCCTCCTAAGGGGGAAGGCAGCTAAAGAAAATATTCTAGCTGTCGGGAAGTGAAAAAAACTTCGTGTGCAATGTCATTATTCAGACAGAGGCAATCACAGTGGGAAATATAGTTATCTTTAAACCTTGGAGGGGCAGGCCCTCCAAACCTATTTAAGTAAGAAAATAAGTGTTATTAAGTGTCCAAACCTTCTTAGCAGCCGTCAAGAGTTGTAAGCAATGAGGCTGCCCAAGAGATAGGGATCATCCCTTCTACAGTGGGATAGACCTATAGGATACCGCCTATTATGCTGGACAGCGATTGGCAAAGCTAGGGACGAAGGGATGGATAGGACCACATGCGTCTTCCTATAAATCTTCAAGTGTATTAATTGATGAGAGAAAGAAACGGGGACGTAGAGACCGAGGATCCAAAGAACAAAAGAATACAAAGTTTAATAACATGAATTTATAGGAGTAACCTATAATAGATGACTGAGAATAACTTATTTTTAGAAAGACAACGTGACATGGCAGCATATGTCCGGTATGATAAATTTTTCAACGAACCTACTCTAGCGATTTCAGATATCGGCTATGTTAGTTGAAGTCCTTCCTTGTTTTATCCGAATTGTGCATCAAATATATTTGAAACCAGAGAGATGACAAGAGTTGTATGTTTACATATAGGACTAGCTCTCAAAGTATCTTAGGAGAGTCACCATCTCTCAGATCGTCGGGACTAGGTCATTTATGTACAAATCCCGGGAATGTGTTGCTGGACTGCACAAAGACCGATAGTACTCGAGATGATCTCTTCTCCAATGAAGGTGGAAGAAAGTGAAACAAACAGATAGTTGCGTCGAAAGCATAGACCAACGACATACTTTCTCACATTAGAAAACCGATCAACAGTGGCACATGTCAACTTAAAGGGAGCTGACAAGCGGGTACAATAGGTTTTCAATTTACGTATGGGATCAAGGACGATCGACAATCCACACTTCATGTAGGAGTAGTCTCATTGTTGTTTTCCTCACTTGAAAGGAGGACTAACATCTCTAACAATACTATATTATGCTGATTGAGTAGTCCTAGATGCAACGAAGATGCCGGAAGTCTTTGGAAGAATATCTTGAGGTCATCGATGGAGTCGTCAAATGATTCATACTCTTTCCTGCGATGTCCAGATCACTAATCACCTAATCATCTATCCTGCCATCTATACAACTGTTTTTGAGTCTGAGTACCTGCCTAAAGAAGGTGCATGCTGCCCCCAACCATAGTTGAAGGGAGAAGGCTTGCAATTACATCAGCGATTCTCAACAAGCTAACAACTTTGAGCTGAGTAACAGATGGAGTGCACAAAAGGCTTTATCACGGGACTTTCGAAGCTAAGGGGGAAGGTATGCGAGGATTTAGTCCCTCGGCAGTGTCTGAGAGTGTCGTGCCGCCCTAAGTGAAGGCGGGCCTGCAAATATGTGCCAATGCCTGTTTATAGGCCGATGAGACCAGGTGGAGGGGCCCAAGCAGAGCCTGTTGGAACCCCTATGTGGGCATGGCTCTTCGACGAGGCCTTGCTACGAGTTTGCTCCTCAGCATGCCCCTGCAGGGCCCTTTCAGCAAGCATGAGCCCGCCCTAAGTGAAGGCGGCCCCCTGAATTTCAACATGGCCTGAATTCGTCAATTTTGGCAAAGTTTGGTGGGCGCCGGACAGTTGCCATGCGCCAGTTGGTTACATCCTCCGTGAGCCTTCTAGGCTCTTCCAGCAGCACAGGCGAAGCAGGGAGAACCTCACGTTTACTCCTGGGTGGTTGGGCAGGCCCAACCAATTGGTCGCAGACCACTGTCTGAATGGGCCTAGGCACAGACACTTTGGCCCGATTGGAAGCTACTGGAAATACACGAGGCCCAGCCAGGCAGCAGACTGGGCGAGCACTTTCCATAAAGGAAAGAGCTCGCCACTGGTGGAGGCATTCGGGCACTAGGCAGTGCATGCGGCAGTGCTGCTTGAGCGTGCGCTCGCAGGCTGTGCGCTGTGCACTAGCGCTAGTTGCCAGGCAGTGCGCGCGGGCACTGGAAGAAGGCAGGGTGCTGCTGAGGGCAGCGCCATAGCCAGCCCTACATAGCCAGCACTTGGCTTGGACAGCCAGTGGAGGTGGTGGTGGTCTTCATGCATGAGGGAGAAGACGTGGGAGGAAGACAAGGATAGGGAGAGAGTGAAAGAGATGAGGATGATGATGTGAGGGCGCATACCTGGTATTGGCGATGGTCTGCATTGGTCAACATCTTCAAGTACTTCGGTGGCTGCTGACGTCAACAGTTGCATTGTCAATTCGTAGGCAGGAAGTAGCTGTGTAGGGAGTAGCCTGGGCGCCGAGCGCCAAGTAGGGAGAGAGGGCCTGGATACGTATGTTTGCAATAAATTGCAGTTTCCCAGTGGGGCTATACGCTAAGTGTTTGGCTTTGTAGTTCATTTTCTTGTTTTGAGCCTTGCAGGACTTGGATCCCGTGACCTGTAACTCTTGTGTTTTGTTTGTGAGTGCTGTGCCCTATGGGACTTGATCCCTGAGTCTGTCACTAGTAGTCTCTGTTTAGTAGCCTTAGGCCATTCGACCTTTTCCTTTTGCCTAGGTCTAGGTCCCCTTTTCCCCCTATTTCCATCTAGATGCAGATGAGTACTGGGTTGTTGCCTTTGGAGTCCGTCATAGGTCTAGGCAGAGGGTAGAAGTAGCTGGCAGGAAATTTGGTTTGGGTCTTTTCACGTTTTCGTTAGCTGGGGAAACTCTGCCCGTCCGTTGCGAGGTCATCTTCTTCCTCGAAGCCCAGCCATAGCTGGGGTTGGGAAACGAAGGTGAAGATTGCACTGCTGTTATTTCGCAGCTCTGCATGAGAGCTTCCACAGGACTGTGTTCTTGGGTTTGGGTGCTGCTGCCATCTTCCACTTGGCAGCCATATCTGCCGTTCCTCCTCTCGAGGAACTTTTGTCTTCTTCGGTTGTCTCCTTCTTCATCAGGACTTCCAGCGCTGCACTTCCGTGGGGGTGCTGAGCTGGTGCGGTTATCATTAGGGTTGCTGGTTCAGATTGGCACGTTGTGACAGCTGTGGGGTTACTGCTGCTACAGCAGACATAGCCAGGGGTATGAGGTGGCGAGGAGGAAGAAGAAGACTCCTGCATACTTCGTTCAAAACAGTTGTTTCTGGTTGTTCGGGGTTGTTGTAAACGCGGTTGTGATTCTTGGAACACGTACTCTGGATTGATTGGAGGAGGCCGGGGGATAACAGAATTGAAATTCGTTTTTCAATTCTATTTTGAGCTTCCGCTGTGCATATCTTCTCTCCGGTTTTGTGTGGATTTGCCTCCTTCGAGTCTACTCTGCAATTGCATGCGTGTATGGAACTTGTGAATTCGTTGTGGATTGAAGTTCAGTCGGGTACATAACATGTTGGTGGGGACGAGAGTAAGCTCTCATTGACATTCGGTTTCAGTGTTTCGATTCTCCATTGGTGTAATATTGGTGCAATGCTGCTTATCTGGACACTGCGGGTTTTTCTTGCTTTCAATGTGATTGTGCTATCTGGATTCTGTCATCTCGCTCTCTCTCATTTTCCTTGCACTTTATATGTATACCCGGTAAACTGTGGGCAGAGAGGGAGAAGAGGGCAACAAACGAGGGGCTGTGACAAACTGTTTCGTTGGAGTTTCACCGACTCATCAGGAGGCTGAACCCTATTGTGACGATATATATGTATAACATAACATATATATACTGTTGACCTGCCAAACTCAGTCAGAATCTTTCTACCTTTCTACAGTTCGTACTGTCTTGTCTTCTATGTTTTATTTGGCGCACGTTTGGTCTGCTGCCGCATCTTGTTCTGATGCTAGAAAGTTGTCGCAGGCAATCTCTTTTTTGAGGATTTGCCATAATAACGTCTTGGTCTATACTATAGGATCAAATCAGTTTAGTTATGTCGCCTTTCCATGGCCCGCCGACCTTCGGGGTTGCCTGCATCAGTTCATAAAGGAAACAAGTTCCCTTCAGACTTTAATCAGCTTCAAGTTTTAAGCTCTTTTTTTTTTTCCCAATAAAAAAATCCGGCTACCGGTACGTTTACCGGCCCTTTTTGTCCCACGCGGCCGTGAGCAGGCCGCATCCATGGGCCTTGGATTTCTGGAACGGATTGGCTGGCTGGTGGCGCCAGGCAAAGAAAACCAAAATGGAGAGCACCTGCCGCAGTGGAAATCCACTTCATTGGTGGTTTAACTTTTTCAAGTTATGCTGCTTCTTCCATTATTATGGAATCTCCTACTATTCTCCCTCAGAGTCTACTGTGCAGTGTGCACGTGCTATTTGTCTTCCCCCCACTGAAATCAATTTATTAATTGTGCACTCTTTTTTTCTATCTTGTCTTAATCTTGAACGTTCAACGTTGAAGTTTTTTTTTTTTTTAAGAAAAAAAAAGAAGGGCGACGGCCTTGAGATATCATCATTAAGATGACCAGACCCAGGTAATTCTGAAACAGTTGCTTTTACAACTTTTACTCATCAACTTCCATCATCTGGATTCAAACATGGGTCTGTATTTTCAACAGTCCATGGGTGTACCCACTGAGCTAGGCTCTTGGGTACACTTTAAAGTTTAAAGTTTAAACTTTAAACACTGTTGAAGTTTGAAGCTTAATGTTTGAAGTTTGAACCTCAGAACTTTGGAACTTCAAAATTTTGAATTTCATGAATTTTGAAGATTGAACTTAAGAAGTTCAGAACGTCGAAATTTTGAACTTTGAATTTTGAAATTTGAAGATCGAACTCCAGAGTTCGAACCTTTGAACTTTGAACTTTGAGTTTCGATCTTGTGAAATTTCCCCTCCTCCCTCCCTCTCCACCCCTCCTCCATCACTTCCTTCCTCCATTCCCTTGTTGTTACTCTCATTCTCCGATTTTTTTTTTTTTTTTTTTTTTTTTTTTTTTTTTTTTTTTTTTTTTTTTTTTTGTTGTTGTTGTTGTTGTTGTTGTTGTTGTTGTTGTTGTTGTTTGTTGTGCAGTGCCCCCCCCCCTTCTTTTCTGAGGGGTGACAGCTTGGTTGTTTTTCACCGGCAAGCTAGTCATACAATTTCAAACTATGCTTAGTTTTAGATATTCAGTAAATTAATCCAATTGATATTCAGTAAATTAATCCAATTGCATTCATGAATGACCGTTTATTTTTCAATCCTTTTTTCAAATACTTCAAGTTGAACGTCATCAGCAGAAGGGCAATGTAGCAGATTAGAAGAGTCCAGTTCATTTGCGTGGGGGATTCTGTAAGCCATTGACAGTCCTTTTTTTTTAATTTTAAAAAATGGCGATGGCCTTGAGATATCATCATCGAGCTGACCGGCCCCAGACAATTCAGATAATTCAGAAATATCTGGTTTTATTAATCTATAACCATCATCTGGATTCGAACTCTGGTCTGCATTTCAACAGTTCATGACAGTCCTACCTTCCTCCCATAAGTGAGGTGCAAGCTGGAAGAGTACTCCTTGACGATGTCCTTTACAATTTGTGCTAGATCCTCCCACTTCTGCATGGCGCATGCAACAGTACACCCAAACAGGAGGAGAGAAGTCAGACGGTCTAACAGCATGAGAGGAGTCGGGCATAACTCCCATAATAAAGACCACGAAAAATATGAAGATAAAATTCATAAAACACAATAAAGAATAGAGTGAAACTTTCCCACCCTTGGTGATTACTCGAGTTCTCGCCGCCGAACCGTACCAGATCATAGTCACCTGTCATACGGCTCTCCAACTCAACTTACGATTAGGATAGATAGATATTTCCGGATATAGCCCCTTTTCTAGACTGTATTCGGCTAAAGTTGTCTAAACAGTGAAGCTCTCAAGGATGTGGTCTTTCCGGCACAAGTGGTTAACGGGGACCCCCAGTTTCAGGTCCTGACTAACAGGTCCAAAACTGAAATTAGGGTTTGGGAGTCAAGTTTTATATTTCTTTTTGTTTTTTTTTTTGCCTGTTTTTGTTTTGGTTCAAGGTGTTTATGTACCAAATTTGGTCTTATTTGGAGCATTGGAATTTCCTCTGCTAAGATTTCTGAAATTTATCAAGATTTCTGAAACTGAATGTTGGTGAAATTTGCATGAAAGTGCACTTTTGCCTTGTTGTTTTATAGGTTTGTTTGTTTTTTTTTTTTTTTTTTTTTTTTGCAGTTAATCACTATGGTCTCTACTGTATGACTTGGTGGCAAGTTTGGTTAAAATGACCCTTGGTTATATGCGAGACAAGTGAAGTTCTGATATTGGATGTGGTTTCTGATGGATGGATGTTAGCAAAAGGAGCGCTCGAGTAACAGTGCCCAATTTGCACGAGCAAGAGAAGAGAGTGCTGTATGCCCCAACTTTTACAAGCTGAGGCCAGCTGAAGCTACACCGCGGCACATAAGTAAGGGAACGGGTACAAAGACGTCCGAGGGGGCCTCTTTAACCATTTTTTTCCTGGGTTTGGGTTCCCGGCCTGTTTATCTCACAAAGGGAATGAGAAAGAAAAAATGAAATCACTTCCCAGTGTCCCGCCTAGTAGAATCCCGTTGATATCGCCAAAAGGCAACTCCTCTGGAGTTTGGTGTGGTTCAGGATCTGTTCTCACCGGTTCTCTCCCAGAACCATCCACCGTCAGTGGAGACCTGGTTCTTCGTTTGAGGGATTATTAACAAGGATTAGGGAGAATAGATTGGAGCAGCGAATGTGCCGTTGATTTGTTTTGTTTTCTTTTGGAAAAAAAAAATTGGACCATTTTTTTGATTTGTGCGTGTCATCCTTGACCAGGGGCCATGCTAACCTCTTCTCTCTGTATCGTTCCAATTTTAAACGGATGTCCATATTGTTATTATTGATATTATTATATTATTATTATTATACTCTTAAAGACAAATTTGAAGGAGAGTTTGATCGCTAAAGAGTAGTGAAGAAGAGAATTGAAGAAAACAAGGAAAACATAGAACGATGCACCCAAGTCCGTCAACGTAGAGAAGTGGGGAAGACAAGCCTGGTAAATAGAGAACGATGCAGCCAAGGTATGGTGTGTATACCTTGCTCTGCTTGTAGCATGCCTGTAGCTACCCTGGCCTAGAGCCAGGGCGATTTGGCTATTTTACCTGTTCGGCCTGTGGGACCAGGCTGTGGCCTGAACCCACAGGCCGTGTGCTCATTCAGTCCAGTCCAGTCCTGCCCGGTACCACTGTCGGTACCAGGCCAGTCCAGTCCGGTCCAGTCCAGTCAGTCCGCTGGGGGTATACCCCAGCTGCAGTCTATTTCAGCCTCATTCTTCACTTGCACAGTTTGGAGTACGTGCGTGTTGAGTCTGCGTTGGAGCTGCGCTGTCCCTTCCAGCTCCATCTCCATCCCCCCCATCCTCATCCCTTCGTCTTGATCTTGACGGACCGCCATCCCAGCAGGTCCGTCACACTGCTGCTTTCCAAAGGGCATTATTTTCGTCTTGTTATTGTTCACTTGAACAAGACGAAATCACAATGCATTATTTCAAAATTTCGAATTTGTTTGCGCCTTCGTGATTACTTGGACCGTTTGTGATTTGATCTTGTTCGTAGGGCATCATAATGCACTGAGTCTCTTGATAAGTTGAACAAGACGAAAATGAAAAGAATGCGGGTTAAATGACCTTCATTCGTTTTTAATACTCTTTATCAGTGGAACAAGTGAACAAGAATTTGTCTTGTTCAATTGATAAAAATGAAAGGAAACAAGGCGAAGGGATAGAAAAGACCTTAAAAAAAAAATAAAAAATAAAAAAAATCTTAGTTTTAAGTTTTAACTTTTAAGAACTTTTAACAAGTTCTTGGTTCTTTGAGTAGTCTCAGTGGCTCTTCTGAAAATGCTCTGCTGCTTACCAAGGTTGTTGTCACTGTTATGTTATTGTGTTGAACTAATCAAGAAGAAATAAAAGTTATAAAAAGTTAAAAACCTATAAAAAAAAGTTTGAAGGACCCTTCAACAGAGAAAAGAGCAAAAAAAAAGGAGAGGAAGGAGTAGGAAAAACACAAGAAAGAAAGCATTAAGGGGGGGAAAAAAAAAATATTGGCTTTTTACTAAGTTTTAATAAGTTTAAACTTTAAAATTTATAATCTATCAAGAGAAACCCGGACAAGTGACAAGAAATCATTTACAAATTTATAAAGGACTTGCCGGGGAGCGGGAAGGTCAGTTCCCTGGAAGGAGACACGATTAAGCTCGAAGTGGAGGTCCGACAAGAGGGGTAGAATAACGGAAATCAAAGCCCAATTTGGGAGACCCAATCAGTGCGCAGCTGCCGAAGACGTGGACGTATCAGCCTGGAGTATTGCACAATTTCCACACGCATGCATAGCAAAACATGTTGGTAACATGCACAAATCCAAAAGCATCATTCCATAGCTTTTCATGAGAAAGGAGGAAAGAAAAGAAAAGAAAGAAAGGAAAAAAAAGAAAAATAGGAGCAGCACGTGCTGGGAAGCCGGCCCAGCGCCGCTTATAATGAGATAATAATCATGAGCATTGATAATAAATTAATAATTGAGGATGATTGACGACGAAGCCTGGCCTCAGGTTTAAGGAGGAAAAGCGAAGACTTTGGGGTGGGGGAGGACAGGCTGTTTTGCCACTGTCTAAAGTTTTGCTCTGTTCTTGGGAAAAGAGTCTCTGGTTAAGGGAGGAACAAGGAAGACTGTTTGG
>BFEA01000004.1:9211227-9223481 GCA_003427395.1 Chara braunii | reverse complement strand
GAGAGAGAGAGAGAGAGAGAGAGAGAGAGAGAGAGAGAGAGAGAGAGAGAGAGAGAGAGAGAGAGATGTGGGGGGGTTGGGGGTTGTTGGGGAGATGAAGGGCAGAGGAACAAACGAAATCCTCACAAAGCTAAGTCACTCCAACCATGACATCTGTGAGGTCGGGCCACATCACCTGCAATCTTCTATATGCAGAAGGAGCGAGAACGGCCGTAGTGGGAGGAGTGGGGGACCGCCCGCAAGGGGGCGGGGGGCGGGGGGGTGCGAGGGATTGCAGGACGGGGCGGGGCGAGGGATGTCTGAACTCATCATTGACAAATAATAAAGAGAGGATGACAGTTCTGGGTTTTCCATAACCGGCTAACAGCCAGGCATGATAGCTTTGCGAGGACTGAGCCCCGCAAAGGCCGTTCTTGGGCATACAAAAGTGCTGGGCTCAGGCCCCCAGCAAGCCTCTTGCCCGCCCTAAGTGAAGGCGGGCCTGAATATCCAAGTGAGGCCTCTTTCGGACATTTTTTGTATGTCCGGTAGCAGACAGTTGCAGCACGCCAGTTGGTCACAGAGCAACGTGAACCTCTTCGGGCTCCTTCCAGAATCAGCTGCTGCGCCGTACAGTTGAGCCCAGGGCTCATGTGGTTGCGCCCTGGGCACACACAGTGAGAGGCCAACACATCAGGGAAAGGCCGCAGACCAATGAGAAAGCAGATCCAGCGTCACACACATGCTACAAGCCAATGAGATCGCTCCAAACACTTGAAGCCTGGGGAGCTGCTTGGACATGCCTAACCGCACGGGGTCCAGGCCAGTATCTGAAACTGGGCCTGGGCGCTGACACAGGGGCCCGACTGAAAGCTACTGGAAACTTGCCCAGCCAGGGCCACGCAGCCAGACACAGCACCGTGCTTTGCATAAAGGAAAGTGCCCTGCCCAGGCAGGGGCATTCTGGCCTGCCGAGGCATTGCGGCCACGCTGCTGCTGTGTCGCGGGAGCGCTGTTTGGCACTGGCAGGCTGGGTCGCACACGGGCGCTGAGAGGTGAGAGGGGTGCTGCGGTGGCAGCGGGCGCACGGCGGCCATAGCCGGGCTGCTGGGCAGATGCATGATGATGGCGATGGTGGTCTTCAGGTAGGAGGCACATGCAGAGGGGGGCAAGGTGTGATGAGGGGAGGAGAGAGAACGTTCCTGGTGTATGCTGGCAGTCTGCATTGGTGGTGACGTCACGTACATTGGTCCTCAACTTCGGTGTGCTCCTGTTGCATGAACATAGATAGGCTAGGTAGGCTGAGTAACGTAGGCTGAGCACTGGGCGCCAGACACTAGCAGACAGTAGGAGCGACATTGGATACTATGTTGGTGTGGCCAGAGAGCGTCGGCATTGACATTTGAGTTCATTGTATTGCTCTTATTTGGATGATATCTTGGTGCATCGTGCTCTTTGCTTGGTACATGACTATCTGGGCTACTTCGTGATCTTGCAATTTGGATTTCTGTCTTTCGCTCTCGCTCGTAATCCTTGCATCTTAAATATCTCGTGCACTATCCCCGCTGGAAAAGTGACAAGCACAACTTCAGAAGAATCTGAAAAAAACTCTAGGCATAGGTTTGGATACAGAAAAGTGGCACGGAAGTACAATTCAGAATTTCAGATCTTTTGGTAGCAGAAAACAAAAGCATCTGCAAGAAGCCGGGACACAATCATCACGGCTGCAAGGATATAAAGCATCACGTGTACTCCGAAGAGCCACAGAGCTTCTTACATTTGGTAAAATGCAAAAACAGTCCAGAAGAAAGCCACACCCTCTGACACAAAAACCTCACGGATGAGGCTACCCGTAAGGCCAAGCCACGTGTTAAGCACACCGCCGTCTGAACTATTACTGGGCTGATGACGTCCTACTGCAGTCCCCTAGTATGTAGTACAAACAACGCAATCTATTAAGACAACTTAAAAAAAAAAGAAGAAAAAAAAAGAGAACAAGAAAACCATCTGAAACCTGCTTCATAAGTTCGTAATAATATCAAGGATTATCTTCCTCAGGGAAAAAGGAGAAAAAGTGTAAAACGCAGATTCGTCGTGTGACACAGAAATGATTCCCCTATGACAGGTCATCGCTGAATCTGGGCCCACATAAATTTGTTATCATGGACCTCTACTACCAGTAGCCTGGAGCTTAGCAGCCGCGGCACACTCAGTTTCTTCCGCAAAAAGATAAAAGAGTATTAAACGTTTATAGCTCGATTGGTTGAGCACGTAAGTGGTACACAGGAGGTCGTGGGTTCGATTCCCACGCGTCATCCATTCGATTTCCCACCACGACTCCCTGCGTGGCATACTTCGGGTTCACCTGCTGAGAAAGTCGGCTCATCCCTCCTGGCTAGTTGTGGAAGTTGTGTCCGATTTTCCAGCCCGCACCAAGTGTTAGGAGCTTGGGTGCTGCTCGCCCCGCACAGAGCAGAGTTAACTAGGCATGGACCCATAACCTTAGGATGACATAGCCATACTTAGTGCATTTAAGGCTGGTCCTCTAGCCAATGCAGGGTAGTTCTAAAGGGGTGGACTAAGGGGGTAGTGTAACTGCTGACCTGTCCTTTCCGTACTCTTCAACTCTAAACCCAAGTCCATAGCCCCGGTTAGGTAGTGTGAGATTAAAGGGAATATTGAGAGAAGCGTACAGAGTAGTAAATGCAGCTGTGCCCCCATTTGAGGAGAGCGAAAAAAAAAAAAAAAAAAAAAAAAAAAGAAGTCAAAGTAAAAAGTCCTGACCTGAACAACTTGCTGCAATTACCATTACACTTTCCCCAGAAAAGGGAAAACAAATCCCAAACCAGAGTGACTGCTTCACATTTGGAAAAAGACAAAAAAAACATTCTTGTAATCTGCAGCAATTGCCAATCACTTAAGTGCAAATACAGGTACTTGAGAATGGAGGTGGGCCCAAAAAAGGGAAAAAGATAGATAGATAGATAGAGATAGAGATAGATAGATAGATAGAGAGAGAGAGAGTCGAGATGGTCCCCACTTCGAAGGTCGTAAGTGCCAACTACCAAACCGGAGCAACTCCTGTGCTTAAACCACCAATACACCCGGGCCTGGAGGCGCTGCACTGCACTGCACACCAAGCTTACCTGAACCACCAGTGGTGCACTTTTTTTTGCTTTTTTGGCTGGTGCCGCCAGCCATTGTGATCCGGTAGGCCCGAGCCACGATTTGTTTTCGGAGTAGGCAACAAGCAAATTTCTGCAAGGCTAAGACAGTGTACTGGTGGTTTAAACCGCAAGTACACAGCCCCGGCCTTGAAAGGTTTTGTCGCCACAAGCAAAACTCGGGGGGGCCGCGCGACGTGGGGCGCCGTTGAAAAAAAAAATCGGCGGCCTCCGAAGTGGTGCGGGTTTCGTGCTGACACCCGTGGGCTGATGTGTGCTGCACGGGTGCTTTAATTTAAAAAGGCTCCAGTGCAACCAGGAACACAAATGGAACAGGCACAGAGTGACCAGTTCGTTGAACATCAGACCTTCCAAAGCTTTGGGCCAAATGATAACAGTTGTTAAAAGGTGGGCGGCAGAGAAAACACCCAGGACATAAGAACAATGGTTGCTTGGGTTGCAAATTGCAATGGCTCAACTGTCATCAACTTCTCCGTAGGAAAAGAAATACAATCATTATGGGGTGTTTTCACTTGCCATTGGGGTTTACTAGATGAACACGCGCCATTAACCAAGTTACTTGTTAGTTCTCTCCGTCACCGCACCCTTCCCTTTGGAAGTCACCTGCGGGTGAGTTGTGACTCCCTCGCAGCCTCAGACTGAGTGAGGCACTCCATACTCAGTGGCTCTATATGAGCAGCTGGAACTCACTACTGGCGTCAACACCACGCTTGTGACTTGTAGAAGAAGGTGGACACGGTGATTGTGCTGCTGCTGCTGCTGCTGCTGCTGCTGATGATGATGATGATAACAACGGCAATGACGGTGATGACGACTATGATGATCCCGAGGATGAGAGGTTGATGAGATGACGATCGGTTTTATGACGAAGGAAGACGACGTCATCATACTGTCGTCGTTAACTAAATGATTGCCTTTGTTGTCATACGGGGATGCTATGGTGCACCTTGCCAACACTGATCTAAAACCACCAGTACTTGGCCCAGCTATTGGCCACGAAAAAAAAAGTAGAGTAGAAACATTTCTAGTCGGATGAAATTGGCCGCTCCTGTAGTAGCCCGTATGCTTTCTAATATCGCGGCTTGTATACGGGCACAACTTTAGGAAGTACTGGTGGTTTAAATTGTGTTATCGTCAGGACAAGGTAGGGGTGTTGGGTCACAGAAGGTCTAACTGAAATGCGGATCCCACGCCTGTACGCGATTTTGAGACTGTGCAGCCAGGTGCAAAGGGGGCCTACATCAAGCAACTTGAAGATGGCCATTGATCTGCAAGATAGACACCTTCAAGTTTCTAGTCGGATACATTGAAAGATTCAAAAATATATAAGGAGCCGCATTTAAAGAGACCCCTTGAAGCAGTTGGGGGATGTTCCGCATGCCTGCAGTGGAAGTGACTGGGGAATGACTTTTTTTTTTTTTTTTTTTTTTTTWTTWTTWTTWTTTTTTTTTTWTAATGAYTGRGGCCTGGMCCCCMCAGGTTTCCGGAAAGGAGAAACTTCGCCGCGGAACATTTCTGGAAGACCCCACAGCCCTCCACGGAGTCCTTGGAAGGATGTTTTTTTCCCCCAAGAATGGTTTTCCGGGACCCCACAACCCGAATTTTGTGGCGTGGAAAAACGGAATTTTCTTTTTTCACATGGTTTCCGGCCTGGAAAATAATCGCCAGAGTGTTTCTCGCCGTGATTTTGTGCCGACTGGAGAGGGTAGAGGGGGGGGCGCCATCTTGAATCTTTCCAAGGTCGCATCTCCAGGTCGGACTTCCCATTCTCCACTTTGCACCTGAAGATACGTGCTCAGCCGTTCCAACGGTCGTTGCGAGAGTACTCGGACACTCCCCCACTTTCCTTTTTGGGTCGAATGCCAGGCCACGTTTCCTTTTACGGAAAAAGAACATCTCGCTTTGCCGTAAAATGCACTCCGCTGTGGGGTTCTCGCAAAATCGTTTCCAGAGTTTCCAAAACTCTTTGCCCGCTTTTCGTGGACAAGTGTCTTTTACATCCGCAAAGCTGTGGGTCCAGGCCTGAGTTGGAAAAGAAGGAGAGGAAAAAGAGAAATCATGCCTGTACTCAGATCCAGATCACAGGCCCCCATCTCAAGTGGGATCCATGCCATTTGAGTCCCCTGGGTAGTACTGAGTGTTTTTTTTTTTTTTTTTTTTTTTTAAGGGAACAATGTCTTTATGAAAGCCGGGAACCGGGCCCGGCGTCCCTTACAAAATTAGGTGGGGCCCTCAGTGGGCAAGGCATCATAGGCCAAACAGATAGAGGACACCACTAGATTTAACCCCACAGCCAACTCCACAGCCCCAACAACTCAAAAAGTCAACGAAAATTATCATCACAATCTAAATTATCCCTAAGAAATGAAAATACTAAGAAAATCTAAAGTTCATCACTAAAAATGTAATCACAATAGTCATGTCCACCCTAAGTTAGTGACCTAAATTCCACAAACTGGGGAAAACGAATCAAAACCACAAATAAGAAACGATCGATCAGCCCTGCGTGATCATGTCCACCATTCATCCGGAGTTATTACCAACCCCTGCCAATCCGCCCTACCACCCGTGCGGCAGGGGTCTGTGCCCGCGGGCCCCAACTGCTGACAGAGACCCCCCAAACCCACCCACCTCCTCGCGATTCAGAGTGGATAGCACCTCCCCACGCTCTTCTTTACAAAAACACCAACTCCCACCACGATGCTGTTTTCACTAACCAGGTGTTTAAAGAAAAACATCATCCAAAACAGGTGTTTAAAGAAAAACATCATCCAAAAAAAAATAATAATAATAAATAAAGAAGGAGAATAGGAAAAAAAAGGGAAAAAAAAGGGAAAAAGAAAAGAAAAGAAAAGAAAACTGATGCTGGGGAGGGGAATGGATATGGAGCCAGGGCCATATGACGTGAGGATGGGATGGGTGGTGGCCCCACTTCCTCGGAGCGACCAGGGCTGACCGCTTCCAGCAATCAATGTGTGCGTAGTAACTGGCCTCTACAACACCCTGGACTTGAAAAAAAAAAGAAAAACAGAAAAAAAGGAACTGTTTTTTTTTTTGAAAAAAAAGACGAAAAAAACAAGAGGAAAAGAAAGAATAAAACTTCTTACTATCACCCACTGCTGCCGCTTGTCCCCAGTTGAGCCAACTGCTTCCAGTGGATGATCCAGGTTTTCACCCGTGTATTTTGAGGAAAGACTCGAAGAAAAAGTCAAAAGGTTTAAAACGAAAATGAAAGGGATTAATTAAAAAAAAAAAAAAAAAAACACACACACACACACTTCTAGCCACCCCCTACCACAGCACATCTGCAAGCAAGCCAGCTGCTCAAGGGCCCTAAAGCAACCCTAAAAAACCTGAACAGAGAAATCCTGCCTGATTTTCCAGATCCGGATATCTGGGTTGCAGCCAGAACCGACCAGGTTCGCACGGTCCAGACCCCATATTTGGACGACCCGAACGGAGACGCTGGATGATCTGGAACATAGCACAGACTTTGAGTTATCTTTCTATTTTTGGCATTTCATCTAATTACATTGACATGATGCTGCACCCAGCCCACGTGGCTGAATAGTAATACACATGTAACTGTTAGCTGACAGCTCATGAGCTCGAATCATGATGGAATTAGGTGAATATAACAATTCTAGGGGCTAAACCCCGTAAGGCTTCAACAAATAATACTATTATAATTTATAATAGTAATAGAAAGAACACGCTAAGAAAACATTGACATGGCGGGATGGCGCTGTAAAAGATCTACCCTTCTCACACCTCCTCCCTGTCCTCCCCCGGTCCTTCTTTTCTGCCATGAAGGATTCTGAGTTGGGTCCGGATCATGATTACCTGATAGGATTCTGAGTTGGACCAGGATCATGATTACCTGCTTGCTACCTATGGGCCGCGCGCAGTTGGTACACCCATGAATTGCTGAAATACAGATCCAAGTTCAAATCCAGAAGCAAAGAGATGAACAGAATAAAATAATTCCTGTTTTGATTCCTGAGCTGCCCTGTGGCCAGTCAGCTAAACGATGATATCTCAAGGTCGTCGCCCTTTCAAAGAAAAGAAAAGAAACAAAATGAAAGGAAAGAAAAGAAGAGAAAAAGAGCACATGCTTGCTTGCTATGCCTGGATGATGCTCGACTCTGAACAGTGTGTCTGTCTCCGCAGTGTCAGGAGAAGGTGAAGCAGGAAATGGAGATGGGAGAGGTAGGTGGACTCCTCCTGGGTGAAAGGTCATATCTTTGGCCCCTGTTAGGGCCCAGAATTCTTATTCAACCGCTCAGTGGCGCACCCTTATCTACTTACTACATCAGGGATGAAGGAGGGCTACTCATACTACATGCGCACCGTGAGGGGTACAAAGAAGGGGTATTCAGTGCCCTTCGATGTCACATTTCATTTACTACTCTCCCCTTGAGAATCGGAGAGACATTTTGCGAATCGCATCCTACCTCAGATCTTTCGTTACGGATGCCGCCCAAGGCAGAGGGAGCAGGGCAGAGGACTCTGGAGGCTCTTTTGACAGCAACCATGTACTCGTCTTCTTTGAGTTACACTGCCATGACTGCAGCTTGGTTCCTTCTCTTTTGGCACTGAATCTCCTCATCCGGGCTTTTTACTTGTGCAGGAAAATCACTTTTGGTTTCACCAAACACACAGCTCTGTCCACAAGAAAAAGGAATTGGTTGCAACTTGCATCCCTGTTCAGGGATCCATGTCTTGGGTTGAGCTTTGAGCTTTGCCATCAGACTTCAGTGTGTGAACCTACCCATTCAGCACTCTTTCTTCACTTGTGATACTCTGCTCAAAAGTCAAGTGCACATTTGATGATATAGTAAAATTTAAAAATTCAAAACATATAAATCTCAGACGACGGAAAATCAGCTTTGCAGCCTTTGCTGTAAATTGGGCTCATCGCGGTAATCAGCTGGACATAGCCATACACACGGAGATGGAAATAGATAGATAGGTAGGATAGATAGGTAGGAAGGTAGGTAGGTAGGTAGGTAGGCAGGTAGGTAGATAGATAGATAGATAGATAGATAGATAGATAGATAGATAGATAGATAGATAGATAGATAGATTGATTGCTAGAATAATAGATTGATAGATCTATCTATCTATCTATCTAGATAGATAGATAGATAGATAGATAGATAGATAGATAGATAGATAGATAGATAGATAGATTCGATCGATTTGATTGGGGATTCGATCTGATAAGATAAGAATAGATAAGAATAGATAGGTGGATAGAGAGCTAGGTAGAGAGAGAGAGAGAGAGAGAGAGAGAGAGAGAGAGAGAGAGAGAGAGAGAGAGAGAGAGAGAGAGAGAGAGAGAGAGAGAGAGAGAGAGNAGAGAGAGAGAGAGAGAGAGAGAGAGAGAGAGAGAGAGAGAGAGAGAGAGAGAGAGAGAGAGAGAGAGAGAGAGAGAGACTGACTGACTGACTGAATGACTGACTGGCTGACAGGCAGGCAGGACGGCAGGCAGCCAGCCAGCCAGCCAGCGCGCGCCTGCCCCCTGGCCCCCCCACCCGCCCGGGTAGAGAGAGAGAGAGACTGAGAGACTGACTGAATGACTGACTGGCTGACAGGCAGCCAGCCAGCCAGACAGCCAGCCTGCGTGCCTGCCCCCTGCCCCCCCCACCCACCCGGCCCCTGGCCCGGCTTGGCCTTCCGACCGTGCACCTGCCTGTCCACCCGCCCGCCCGGCTTGCCCCTTCGTCTGTGCACCCGCCCGGCGTGCCCAACCGCCTGCCCGGCCTGCCCACCCGCCCGGCGCCCGACCACCCGACCGACCGACAGACAGACAGACAGACAGACAGACAGACAGACAGACTGACTGACTGACAGACAGACTGACTGATTGACTGGCTGACTAATTGTCTGCTGTCCTGTGTGTTCATTTCATGTTCACACTTTCTCACCCTTCGACATTTGCATCATCGGATGTGAACTTTCGGTCTTAGGATGGTGTGCCCAGTGCAACTTGAATGCAGCTTGAATGCAACTACTCTAGAAGAAAGTGCACGCCATGATGCAAAACAACAAGGGGCTGCTCAAAGACAGACAGAAAGAGTACTCCTCTGGTATGTTAATTAGTGATGGACCACACACACATATGAACAAAAAGCATCACCCTTCCTGCAAGACCTCAGGGATTCTCCTCGCCCCCCGATGATGGCTGGTATCACGGGTCTCAGGAAGCCCACACAGAGACGAACAGGCAACTCTAATGCCTTTCCCTCATGCGAGAACGCTTGAGGGAAGAGCACCTCAGCTGCAAGAGTGTGTGTGTGTGGGGGGGGGGAGTCATTCTACCATCTCCCCTTGAATGAAAGGCATGGTCTGAAAGCCGTATCTTCTTTGAAAGTTGTCTTAGTAAATTATATTAATTTATAATCAGCACGCCTTCTATTGGGGGGAGGACGGTGGCTATTTTCAGGCTTGTTTTCATGCCAAGCACAGCTATAATGACCCCTCATCATTGTCTGCTACCCATTGGGAGAATTTTTTACCATGTTGCAGACAGGTTTTCCTTTCCGGTTAGGCTAGCTGTTTCCCTTCCCAAACTTGAGATTCAGTCAGCTGCTCCCGTTCGTACCTATCAGCCATGCATAACACCTAGTCTCTGACAACAGTTCCTTTTTATTTATTTATTTTTTTAAATCTCTGGCAACACTACATTAGGTGGGGTCCTCTACGCGCCAGATGATGTTTGAGGCACTTTATGCAAACCAATGCACACCACTGTTCATCTTCGTCCTTTTTTTTTTTTTTTTAGCTCCATCTATTGGTGGGGAGCGTCACCTGCTGGAAACCGGGTCCAGCGTCCCAGAAAAAAAGATATCTGTGGGGTCTGCCAGCATTGATTACCCTGCTACCCAGGGGATTGACTGAGCAGGCTAAAAAAGGACCTTTTCGCCCTCAGGAGGAGGACGCCAGAACAACAGTACAAAGTGGAACTATTTGAGCCCTGGTTCTACTCACTGCAAACTGCTCAGAAAAAACTCAAGACTATCTGCTCAAAAACAGACTTAGTCTTACTTCCCTCAAGTAACAGACCGGTATTCACCTTCGTCCATAACTTTTATTACTTTCGTTTCTGCTATCAAATTGGGAGAATCCCCTACACCCCCCCTGTCACATTTGCAAAATACTAGAATGCCCTTTCAGAATGTGTGTGAGCATCCACGGCATCCAGATATATCAAAGTGCTCCTCGCTTCCTTCACGTTCGCGTGCATCTGATCATGGTACTACGGCAACACAGATGGGACCTTCATAGGTGATTACTAAATCTTCCCTGTACCACAAATAGGGAAAAAAAAAAAAAAAGGATCTACGCATGCGATTATTAAATCTTCCCTTTTCTTTTGCTGACATTTTTTAATTTTCTTTGTTTTCATGTTCTTCCCTGACTTTGATATGTTCTCGTCTTCTTCTTTCCTGGCTTGGATATGTTCTCTAGGGGCATGGCCTGTTTTTTTTCCTTACCCTACGGTAGCTCTGGTGCATGTAACCCTGACACACTGATTTTTTATTTTTTATTTTCTTCAAACGCCCCATCCAGTGCTACCGTCTTCACCTGAATAGAACGCTCGATCATTATTGCTGCATATGGACTGAAAGTTGGCCCAAATACAGCAATAATGACTGGGCGTTCTATTCGGGTGAAGACGGTAGCGGTGCTGGTAAGAGCAGACACCGCTAGCACCTGGTGAGAGGCTCCATCCATTGGTGGGGAGCATCACTTGCTGGAAAACGGGTCCGGCGTCCCATATACAGAATGAATTTGGAGGATATCAGGAAGAAAAGTCTGAGAGACGCCTGCGAGCATTGATTACTCTGGAATCCAGAGGATTGACTGAGCAGGATATTGGCAAAGGAAGAGAACCTCTTCGCCCTGTGCCAGGCGCCAGATACCTGCTACCACAAACTAGTCCCTCCCTCCCCCCGCCTATCCCTACCCAATCTGCCCCAGTCATTTTTACCACCCCGTCCCAACTGTCAATCCCTTGTGGTCACACTGATATTGCTGCCATTGCGTGTGAAGTTGTGACCCTGAGTCAGCGTAATCCATAAGGAGAGGGGAGCAGCATAAAGTGTCTTCAAGTGCTACTGAAAAGAAGAAAAAAATGGAAAAAAAAGAACGTTGAAGGACAAAATCAAACTGCTGGTTTTGTTGAAATGTAAATGCACAGTGTCCACGGTAAGATGCGATGATTGTTTTATCAGTCGGGCTCAGTAAAAGCATGCGGGAGCATGAGGGTACACTCTGACAGGAGCCGTGCAGCGATCTCGGATTTTTGAAAAACCAACCGTGCACTACAAGAGTGAAGCGCCAAAGAATCGATTTCGAAAATGTACCACCACGCTAGTGGGCCGACTTCCTTTTGTCAGAAAAAGGGGTTACCCACCAACCTTAAATGTATCTATCTGATGGTTCTGATTCAATCAGGGTTCTAACTCATGACCTGTTGATTAACAGTTAGTAGTAACTTAGTACATGTGTGCACCATATCATTCACCTCATGGGCCCACTTTAAAATTTTTGGGATGGCGACTAGGAGGTAGAGTTTTTTGTGCTGTCGTGAGCAGTGGATTTGAAAAGGGCAGCAGTAAAATCTCTTAACTTACTCTTCTTGTGTGCCAACTATAAAACCACATGGAAAAAAGGGGCAAACTAAGGTTCTCGACTGTCCCCGCCCCCCCGCCACCCTCTTGTGACATCATGAAAAGGTGAACACTGCTGCTCCCTAGAATGAAAGGAGTTTTGATGCAGAAAAATCAAGGAGTCTTTATGTTGTTCATGTTAGGGTGCACTGCTTGGTCTGAACTTTACTAAGTGCTTGAGGAGGGTTTGCAAAGTTTATCCTGTGATGTAGAATAGTACAGGAGGAAGGAGATGAGGTGTAATGTGGAACTGAGCCAATAATGAAGACAATAGAGAGGGGAGATGCAAGAGATATATTGTGTGTGCGTGTGTGTGTGTGCGTGCGTGCGTGTGTGTGTGTGCGTGTGTGTGTGTGTGTGTGTGTGTGTGTGTGTGTGTGTGTGTGTGTGTGTGTGTGTAGATCGGAAGAGC
>BFEA01000004.1:9170557-9183476 GCA_003427395.1 Chara braunii | reverse complement strand
TTTTTAAAAAAAAAATTGGTTTTTTTTTATTCAAAAAAAAAAAAAAAAAAAAAAGAAGGTCAAAGCAATGGTGAGATAGAACGAATTCACAGTCAACGATCCATCCGGTGGTTACCATGTACTTTCTTTATTCTTTTTTCTTGTTTTTTTCTTTTTTTCTTTTTCTTTTTTCTTTTTTTTTTCTTGGGACGCCGGCCGGCCGGGTTGAATCATCACGCGCGGAATAATGCATACTTAAGGGGCCTGGTCCCATTAGCAAAGAGGATTGGATTTAATTCCTGAATCTGGACATGCTTGTGGAAAGATGCGGAAAATTGAGATTGATCAGCGTTTCTGCATCTGTGGGCCAAACACATCCAGATTCCCGAATTAAATCCAATGCTCTTTGCTAATGCGACCAGGCCCAAGAAGTTGCAGTCTTCGGGTTTAACCGAGACATTTTCTATTTTTTCCCCCACGCCGCGCTGCATTTTTTTTCTTTTTTTTCTATTCTAGAAATCTCACTCTCTCTGGCTCTCTCTCTCTCTCTCTCTCTCTCTCTCTCTCTCTCTCTCTCTCTCGCGGACACGCATACATACCAATCACCCATACACACACATACACCCTCGCACGACTAAATCTCACAAGGCGCTTTCGCCCGACGAATCTCGCTCTCTCTGTCTCTCTCTCTCTCTCTCTCTCTCTCTCTCTCTCTCTCTCTCTCTCTCTCTCTCTCTCTCTCTCGCTCGCTCGCTCGCTCGCTCGCTCTCGCGGACACGCATACATACCAATCACCCATACACACACACACACACTCGCACGACTAAATCTCACAAGGCGCTTTCGCGCGGCATAAAATAGCAGAAAAATGTCACATGATGTGGCGTCTGTTCTGTGCAGACTCAGCACACACTGTCAGAGTGAAGGGAGGCCGATTTCCCTCTCTCGGTCTGACAGACACATACGCAAAATCAGCAGAAACAAAGAGCAATGACATGGTGTCGAGTTTATCTCCTTCTGCGTGCTTCCGGAACAATGATGATGAAGATGAAGATGAACTAACTTCGGCTCCTTAGCATTCAGCCTGACTCGAAAATTATTGTGCGTATAGTATGAGAGCGCAAAACGGCTTATCGAACAGACCATTATGACCTCAGGTCTCTTCGCCTGTATGAGGCAACCGTCAATGACCGCGGTAACTTTAGAGTATAGAAGTGCAAAAGTGCAAAAGTGCAAAAGTGCAAAAGTGCGCAGAACGACAGGGTAGCAAACAACGAACGTGACTCGGGAATAACTGAGCACAGTTTGCAAGTGCAAAAGTGCAAAAGTGCAAAAGTGCAAAAGTGCAAAAGGACGACATTGAACCGATCATTAGGATTTTTTTGGGTCCGCTTCACCAGCTGTAATACAAGCCCGAGTAAAAAAAAAAAAAAAAAAAAAAAAGTCAGCATCGCGTTTTGAGATCCCGATCCTTATCCTGGTTTAGCCGTTCCCGTTCGAATGCTTCGGGAATGTTCACATGCAAAAAGGCATCCCGATCACAGGTCGCAAGGTCGCAGCAGCAGGACAAGCAACCAGGATTTTAGCGAACTAACTAACTGGTAGTCTAAGAGTGGCTTTTCATTTTATTTTATTTTATTTTATTTTATTTTATTTTATTTTATTTTATTTTATTTTAAGAGATCTCAACATCATTGAACTGACCGGCCCCAGGTAACTCATAAATTCATGATTAGTATTTCATTCTGTTCAGGTGATTGCACCTGGATTCGATCGTGGGTCTGTACTTCAACAATTCGTGGGGTGTACCAACTGAGGCTTTTGTCGGTAGTGATCTTCTACGAACATTCAACGAACGTTCACTTCAGCGGCAACAAGAAGCTACGGTCACCGAGCCAGTCTGAACCCGAGAACCCGCTTTACGCACAACCGATGGAATCTACGGTTTCTCTGATACTGGCGGCAATCAATCAATCAGTCAATCTCAACCAATCAACCAGCCAATTGATTGCCAGTCAATCAATCTCAACCAATCAACCAACCAATTGATTGCCAATCATTCAATCTCAACCAATCAACCAACCAATTGATTGCTTGGTCGATTAATTGGTCTTTGATTCGCTCGCACGATCAGCGATTGAATATCCGGTTTCTCCGGTTTGTACGTATAAGGGACGCTTAACCCGTTTTCCAGGAGGTGCAGCTCACCAGCAATAGACGGGAGCCATGGGGGGGGCCGGAGGGGGGTACCTGGGGCTGCTCCTAGCACCCCTGGTAACACCTGCCGTCGTGGGTTAAAAAAAAAAAAAAAAAAAAAAGAAGAAGAAGAAGAAGAAGAAGAAGAAGAAGAAGAAGAAGAAGAAGAAGATCGGGCGTCAGTCACAGGATCGTGGTCANAAAAAAAAAAAAAAAAAAAAAAAAAAAAAAGAAGATCGTGGTCCAACAAGAAAAACTCTCAATGCACGAGGTCATAGAGGTACTTGCCGGAAGAATAGAAAAGAGCTCTTCTAAATTGATTGATCAGTTAATTAATTGGTCTATTGGCAGGTTGATTGGTTGAGATTAATTGATTGGCCGCGCTGATCAGGCGCACGAGGTCATAGTCACTGTGGTAATTCAGACCAAAAAAAAGAGATCTTGCAAATTTTGATTGATTGCTCGATTCGTTGGTTAATTGCTTGAGATTCTTGAGGTTGATTCTGCTGATCAATCGCACGGGGTCATACCCGCGCACTCGCCACCACAAAAAAAAAAAAAAAAAAAAAAAAAAAGAAGTAAAAATTGATTGCTTGGTCGGGTTGGTTAATTGGGTGGGATTGATTGATCATTAAAATTGGCTGTTGGCTGTTCATCAGTCCTTGTCTGGATCGATTGTACGATTGAGTAATCTGAGAGTATACTGCGAACATTCACTCCAACGGCAACGAGGAGTAAACGCCACCCCTCCACTCTACGCACCAGGGCCGTGGTCCCATTAGCAAAGAGAATCGGATTGAATACCTGAATCTGGACGTGTTTGAGGACAGGAGCAGGAAATCGAGATAGAACTGCTTTTCTGTATCTCTGCATAAAACATAGCCAGATTCACGATTTCTATCCTATCCCCTTCGCTACTGGGACCACAGCCCAGCGGTTGCAACATCAATCAATCACTCAAAAAAAAATAAAAAAAAACATCAATCATTCAAAATAAAAAATAAAAAAGATCAATCATTAAAAATCAATCGAAAAAAAAACAAAAATATATCAATCGGTCAAGAACTAAACCACAGAAAATTTAAAGAGTTTGTATTTCGTTCATGTTACGTTAGTGGTAATTCTGGCGAGGAAGGGAACGCCGTTTCTCTTGCAAAATCATGCTTTTCAGTATCAGGAATTTTTTTAATACTTTTTTTAAGTTTTTTTTTTTTGATGATACTGTAATGATCTAGGCTACCAGCCGGGCCGCCCGCTAGGCTACCAGCCGGGCCGTCCGGGCGTGCAAGGACCAGGGAAGGTCCCAGTGAAAAAAAAAAAATCAAAAAAATCCAAACAATACTACGTTATGCAAAAAAAATAAAGTGGACAACTTTTGCCTCAGGGTCACATTGAAATTCTTTACCAAATTTAAAATAAAAAATAAAATAAAAAAATAGTTTAAATTTTAATGTAACTATTGGACAAATTGCATCAGTTTTTTTTTTTTTTTTTTTACTTTGCAATTACGCCCTTTCTTGGTAAACTAGAAGCAAAACTTATCAAAAATCATTGTGCATAGCTTTCATTTTGAATTGAATGTCATGCATGATATGTACCAATTCTTAATGTTTTTTTTTTTTTTTAGAGTGGCCCGGCAAGTGGTCCCGGGCCACTCTGGTAGCCGAGGTAATGATCCAAAAAAGAACTGCTCGTAATGCAGGATATATCATAGCGGTAGTTAAGGGGGGAAGCAAAAAAAAAAAACTGTCCTTCGGGACATCCGTTAAAATTGGAACGATACAGAGAAGATTAGCATGGCCCCTGCGGAAGGATGACACGCATAAAAAAAAAAAAAAAAAACTCGAGCTCTTTGGAAACTGACTTAATAAATGGTTAAATAAATGTAATTTGAAAGTCATTGATTGGCTGTTGATCAAGTTTGCTTTGATTTGATTTCTTCATCGATTTTTTTTTTTTTTTTAATTAAATAAGCCAGATGCTCTGCACAATTCTCTCGATACCATTCCATTCACTCACTTGTTCTTCCGCTCAAAGCGAAAAAAAAAAAAACAAAAAAACACCAATGAGCATCCCAGAATCACCGAATCCACCCAGCTGATTGGGTAGTATCAAACAACGAACCATGAACTTTCTCTCTCGAACAAAAAAAAAAAAAAAAAAAAAAACTTTCTCTCGTTTTCTTTCTTTCTTTCTTTCTTTCTTTTAAAGGGGCGATGGCCTTCGCACATCACTGTCTAGCTGATCGACCCCAGGCTATTCAGAATTCGTTGATTTTACCAGAGTAGTTAGTTGATTTTACTCATCATCTGGTTCCAATCTGGATTCGAACTGATTCTTTTTTTTTTTTTTTGGGAAGGTTGTTCAGACTTAGTTGATTCTTTTCTCCCCTTTCGCTCTCCTCTTCATCCGGTGCCTTCTCTCTAGCTCAAGCCTCACGGTGTGCTTTGTGCATGGTGATTGGTTGCCCTCATGAGGTTCTGAGTCGGTCCGACGCGCGTTAAGCCGTTTTCGACTCTCATCCTACTCTTAGTTGATTTACTCACCTGCTTCCATCGGGATGAGAATTCAAGAACGATCGCAGAAGTTTCAACGATGCATCCCTTGACCATTCATTAAGTCCTTCCTTCATTAGTTCATTTTGGCCTCCGGTTCATCTATTTATTGATTGATTGATCGATTGATTGATTGATTGATTCGTTTCTTGGCTCGCATCTGCCGAAAGTGCGCCCATTCACTGACTCATTTTAATCATTTAATTAAAATATTTATTCATTTAATTCAGTTATTCATTTATTCATTTAATTCATTTATTCATTTATTCATGCATGTACTCATTGATTCATTCAATTAGTCATTTCTCCAGTGGCTTTCGTTTGTTTTTTTTTTAAATTACCCAGTTTTTCCATACATGTGAATTAAAAAAAAAAAAAAAAAAGACCTGACACCGAAGAATTGATCCCGAAGGAGGAACAGATTCATTGAGACAATTTATGAGACAGTAATAGCTTGCCGCCGACTCACCTGCATTTTTGGTCCAATGGAGTTTTGGAAACCGTCATCCGTGGAAAGCAGTCTGCTCAACGATGAGTAAAATCAACGAGGCCCCTCGCGGCAGGTGGTGGTCCCCCCAAAGTACTGCTGCAACTGCTCCGCTCTCTGCTGCACTTAGTGCTAGCGCCCGCTCCTTTATTGTCGATTGATTAATATGGATTACTGTATTTTATCATAATGTACGGAATTGTTACCATAATGATGTACGGAATCTTATACTGACTGATATACGGAATTCTATAATGATGTACGGAATGTATCTGCCGTACTAAGAAAACAGCCAGGCAGGCAGGCGCGGCCCAGGCAGGCGCTTAAGGAGAAGGAGCTTAGCTGCATCAGAGAGTGTCTGATGGGCCAGCGGTCGCTTGATAAGCCGTTGGTTGTGTGTTCGATTCTCAGACAAAATTGCACATGCAGTGGTGGTTGAGCTAGACGACCCAGACACGTGGCGATTTCCTGACCGTCAGAGGAGCGGAAGCGGAAATCTGTCCGCCTGGTATAAATAAATAAAAAATAAAAATAAAAATAAATAAATAAATAAATAAATAAATACGTGAAGTCTGTCCACCTCGATCACCCGGCGCTTCCTCCGTCAAAAGCTGCCGTCGCGCACTCCACTGTCGCACTCCGCCAATGACAGTGCCGCACCTTCGGAAACGTGTCGCACACAGCGAACTGACATTGGCGCACTCCGCCGATGACAAGCGCGGAGCGCGCGGGCGGGCTCGTGCTGCCGCTGCTACTCTCTTCTAAGTCTTAGAGCTGACGCGGCGGGGGCTCGCTGCTGATGCTGATGAGCGACTGCCCAGGTGCACCTCCCCTTTTTTTTTTCTTTTTTCTTTTTTTCACCTCCCCTTTTTGCGATTACCAGCCCGCCAACTCCCCTCGCCTCTCAAAATTGTATTTTTTTCTTCTTTTTTTTTTTCTCTCTCAAGATCCAGATATTGTCCTCAATGGTTGAGAATCTGAACAAGATGGTATTTTCCTCTCCAGATCCAGATTCGTTTTTGTCGCTTATGGTCGAGATACGATGCTGTACTTCAAAAGCAAAAAAAAAAAAAAGAATAATAAATATAAATAAATAAATCAACGATCGGTGAGGAGGATTCGCGTCGTCGTTTTCAAGGTTGCCAGCAGCGGTCGTTCGCTCACACCGACGTACGACCAGCGACCTGCGCTGGTCGTTGGTTACTGCTGGGTGAAAAGCACCGTCGGCCAGAGGATTTGAATGTGGCCAGCGACCGATCCCGACGCCGTCATTGGATGCGTAGCGCGCTCGATGAGTGAGAACGACTGTCACAGCTCAGCTCAATTACCACCAGTACGTAATCGGCGCCGCGCTCTTCATAGAAGGACCCAATCAGTTCAATAATAACAAATAATAACAATAATAATATTTCTTACAGCTATACATTGAGCGCAGATCAAGATTGAAATTCAAAGACCTCCGCAGCCGCAGTAGATCCAGAAAGACCCGTCCTCCTCTTCCTCCTCCTCCTCCTCCTCCTCCTCCTCCTCCTCCCCCTCCTCCCTCCTCTTCCTCCTCTTCCTCCTCCTCCTCCTCCTCCTCCTCTTCCTCCTCCTCCTCGTCGAGAACCACGTCTACTACAGACTAGCTAGAGAAGGGCAGAGAAGAGCAGAGGAGAGTAGGGAGCACAGGGTAGAGAGAATAACGTTGCCACTGACTCTCTTCCGACTCAGGAGCACTGCGACCATCTCCGCTTCCGCCTGCGCCTCCCCCCGCCGCTCCCAGTTGTCACCCTCTCTCCCCACGATCCTTCGTCTCGTCAGGAACACGCACACGTCTTCCTCCTCCTCCTCCTCTCCTCCTCCTCCTCCCCCTCCTCCTCCTCCTCCTCCTTGCCTACCCGCTCCAAAGCCAAGCTCAACCCGCCGAGTTACGCATTCGCGCACGCTTGAGCGGCAGCTTGGCACGTCAAGCCGCGCGCTTCAGCGGCACCGCTTGAGCCGCAGCTTGAGACGCCGACACTCTGCCGCCTACCACGTGAACGAACCAGGTGCAAGCGGAGAGCGGCCACATCCTCCTACTGCCTTTTGTAGAGACGTCCACCATGGCTCATGGTTCGTTTCCACTCTCAGGGCATGCTCACCCTGGCCCAGATCCCACTGGCAAGGACGATTGGAATCGGTGTCTGAATATGGACGTGCTCCACGCAGAGATGCAGAAAAGAAGATCAATCACAGTTTTCTGCACCTCGCCACAAACACGTCCAAATTCACACATTCTTTCCAATCCTCTTTGCCGGTCGGATCTGGTCCTTAGGAAATTTTTTTTTGTTCAGTTGTCGACGTCATTGCGATCAGATGCATCCGCATTTAGCGACGATTGCGTCCAGATGCATCAGGAAAGCCGATGGGCCTCGCTCCACACCCTCTCGAAATGTGCAAGATGAGGGCCCTCGCTGCACTACTCTGGACATGCACAAAAGACAAAAATCATGGCGGTGTATCTGTCCCTAAGCTAGCGGAAGAGTCATTCTTGTCTTGCACATTTCGAGAGTAGTGCAGCGAGGCCCGAGAGTGAATCTTTCGCTGGAACATGGAATGAACACCGGCGCCAGGATTGTCTTTTGTGCATCTCGAGAGCACTGGAGCGAGGCCCGATGTGTCGAACGAAACGCGCCCTCAATATGACTGTATCTGGACAAGAAAATAGCTTGCATACAGTCATGATTAGGGTGCGTTGTGCTCGGCGGAAGACGGTACGAGGGAACAGATGCAATATCTCTGGGCAAGGTCCCACTTGCACGGGACGGATTAAGAGATTCTGGCCGTTGATCTTTGCTAATAACTCTTGTAAGTGGGGCCAATGAGGCCTAGTTAGCTCGTAGGCAGTCTGCCTGTGTTGTTTGCTTCGATTTTTTTATTTTTTTAATTTTATGATTTCTTGATTTTTTTGATTTTATGATTTCTTGATTTTTTTGATTTTATGATTTCTTGATTTTTTTGATATTTTGATTTCTTGATTTTTTTGATTTTTTGATTTGTCTGAGTTTCTGTCGATTGAGATGTGTTGAAGCTGGTCTCAGTCTGATACGAGTACCACAAAAGGTGGGCCTCGTACCTACTGGGACCCGAGGACATGGGTTTGTCGCGACTGACTACTAACCGAAGGTGCAGATTTGGTACCAGGGATAGTCAGGACTGTTCAAGTTTTGTCAAGTACCAGGTATAGAGGTGGACCCCACCGGACGGCGGCTGGAAAACCTGCGAGGCCATTAAAAACGGCCCACCGTCGTTAGAACGTGTTTGGCAGATTTTGTGGGCACCCCACGGCGACCGCAAACTTTGGCATTGGAAACGGCTGCACTTGCCCGAATAGGGAAACTTGAAAGGCCAGGTCCGAAATAGGAAAGTTTGGTAGGGGCACCGGTCCATGGCCTTCCGTTGTGGCTGCACCAGGACATGTCTGTGACGTACTAGTTTCCGGATCCGCGCCATCTTCCGGACCCCTTCCTTTTTGTTTTCCCTGCAGCCAGATGTGTACAGTCTGACCCCCCCCCCCTCCTCTCCCCTCCCCTCTCTGTCTATGCCCGATTAAAGATACTTTGCGGAAATCTGTCAGCTCCTTTCCTTTTTTTTTTTTTTTCTTTTTTTTTTTTTGAGTGAAAATGCATGGGAATTTCGCGCGCCTTAACGAGTGCGCTTGGAATTTGGCTCGACAGTTAGAAATCCCGGAATTATCGGAATACCGCGCGACCTTCCGCGCGCGAATGTTCTCGGTCTCGACCTCGAAAACTCTGGGAAATTCTTGTACGAATATGGATCGACGAAAGATTTTCCTTCCCGCGTCTGTTTTGCGCGCGGATATGGTACTTTCAATTTTGAATTAGCATAGGATTGGGAAAAACTGCAACTGTTTTGGTGCCCATTTCCCTCGTGCTGACCGGCGCCATGCAAGCAAGCTCCCTCCTCCCTCCTCCCTTGCGTTCCTCTCACCATCCTTTTTCGCGTGCACACGCTTTCTCGCCCCCGCCCCCTGTAACTGCTTTTCCCTCCCCTTTCTCAGCTCGCGCCTTCTTTTTCTCTCTCCTTCTTGATCATCTGAATCTTGGACCCGTTTCGTGCTATCCTTCGCGCTCCTCCTCTTCCCGATCTCGGATCCGCGCTCGAAAACCCAGTTGATCCTCTCTCCCCACCCAACCAAGGAGAAGCGTTGTGTAAGTTCTTACTGCACGACGATTTTGATTTGTTGAGGTCTAGTTAGGGGGATCAACATGGCTTTCGATGGGCGGCCACTCTCAAACTCTCCTATGCCCTCCTCTGTCTCACCCTTCACCCTTCTCCGCATCTCTCTCCCTTCTCGCAACTATAAATTCCGTCGGCGCCCCCGCAAAACTCTCTCTCAACTCATCGGTCGGCTTCCAGGAAGTAGTGGCTAAGATGATGTGTACGGTGCGAGTCGGAAAGTCCTGACGAGCCGAGTGTAGACTGGCTGGCGGTGCGCTAGATCGCCATGACGGACTGTGGGATCCAGGCAAGCCACGTCGAGACTAAGTTGGCGGGGTGACGATCGCAGTGGTGGAGGATGACGCGCGACGGCCGGGATCGTCGGTGTCGGAGTGCGGACAAGTGATCTGAGTTGAATGGATGACGGGCCCGGGGCCGTGCTGAAATTTAATGGCGAGTGCGCCCTCTTGGTTGCGACTCTATTCTTTGGTGTAACTTTGCGGCGATAAAGCCAAACTTTCTTTCCTCGATCTCTATGTAATTTCTCCTCCGATCTTTATTCCTCCTTCTCTCTCTTTCTTCGATTGTGAATGGTTCTATGTAATAAGTCAGAGGTTGGCCTGTAATGGAATGAGTGTGATGGTTGTATTAAAATGGTTTCTTCCGAAACTCTTCCATTAGTTTCTTGGGTAGTCCTCCGAGTTATTGGATTTTGTCTTGTGAACGGTGGATGCGCGTGTATCAACCACCAAGGATTTTTCCCTCAACGGCAACCTTATTGGGAATTGTCATTTTCGCACCTTCCACAGTGAATACATGCGTGGGAGATGAGAGTGAACGGGTACGAAACCCATCTTGATTAGGGCGAGTCGATAGTAGGGGCAATGTTGTTGGGATTTGGAAATGCAAGAATGCTTTGATTTGTGATTTTCGAAGGAAAGTTGCGAGTATGTGACGCATGATCCAAGTACAAAAATAGTGGCTGCGTCTCGCCACACGTGAGCTTTCTTTTCCTTTTTCCGCACCCTCTGTTTCTCCTGACTGGCCTTTCCGATTGGATTGCTATGATTGCATGCACGTAATGCGCGGTTAAGTTATTTCCGATTGTGTGCCATGTGGACTAACGAACTCAACCCGACTAGGCGACAGTCTCCCGTATCCCCTCATCGCCCCTTCCCGTATAACGAGGATAGGACGCGTATCTATGAGTGGGACATACGAGAAGTCGTCGCAAAGATCGGTGGACAGTATTATTTCCCTCCTGAAAATCGGTGCTCTGGGTTTGTAGGCGTCTGGTTTGTCATTGTGGATATTACGCACTTCCCGCCGTACTCGCTACTACTACCCGTTAACGAATTAATAGTCATCCCGTGGTCGGATGTGGCACCCCATTGGCCTAACACCCTGTGTAGTGATTGCCAACATCACGATCACTACCAGTCAAAGGGGTTCCATTACCGAATGCGGAACGAGGACGAGCACAAGGAAAGGGCCATGCGATTGAGACCATCCACGTCGGGTTCAGAGTTGTGCAGCGTGCGACGTCGGGAACTAGTGCGAAAACGGGATACTAAACACGTGCTCGCTCCCTTCCACTCCAAACGAAGAGTCGTGGCCAGGTGGGAAGTGCGATAGTACTTTTTGGATTGAATTCAAAACTTCTCCGCGTTGCGAATCCGCGTGCGCGCCGAAACCCGCCAGATCGCTCACCTCATCAAACCAACACAGGGGATTTTAGTTTTGTCTGTGTCCCCACACTCAATTTTCCAAAAATCCTTGGCACACCCCATCTTGCTGTTATTCGGGGCCTCCTTTCCGCACCCTAAGCACTCCGAACGGAAAGCAGAGCAGGGCGTGAGGTTACGCGTCACATGTCCGCGTCTGACCCTCCAATGCCATCGGAGAACATGCCCCCCCCTTACTCTGCTGGGGGCCATGTTTGGAAAAGGAATGCTGCGATCGGCCAACGATTTTCCAGACCGCCGACCATGTAGAAACGCCCCGTCAACATTTCAGCAACCCCTTTCCATCACCGGTCGGGTCTGGAAAACCTTTCCAAAGAGGCTTTCCACACCTCTTTCCATCACCGGTGGGGTCTCCAAAACGATCGGGCGCTTTTTCTTTTCCAAGCTGCCGTTCGGTGGGGTCCACCTCATAGTCAGGAGTAGCTGTTGAATATGAACAACGAGGGGATATAAGCAGGTACCGTGTTCCGCAACTTCTTTTCAGGTCTTACGGCAACGGGAGCCAGTCATTTCGAAAATGGTTGTAATCTGGAAGACGAAGGAGGTGTAGTGGAAGGAAGGCGTAGTGTCGGAAGAAGGAGGTTATTTTCCCCCCTAAGAAGACCGCGTGGCGGTAGTCGAAACCGGTCGGGGTGCCATACCCGCCCGGAACACAGTTGTATCCGACGTGATGTAACACCCTGTTGTGTGCGGTAACACTGATGGATACTCGAGTTTGCAACTATGAATCAAATTGCATTCTCTGTCTCATCATACATCGTGTAAGTGGGACCTAGCCCCCGACAAGGGAACAGACCTTTCCCCATGATCTACGGTTGGGCGGCACTCACTGGGAGCTGTCGGAAGGACACCCCTTGCGCAATTTTTTATTATTTTTTTTTTAATGGAATTTGTTTTTTTTTTTTTCTTTTCTTTCTTTTTTTTCTTTTTTTTTTCAAAAAAAAAAAAAAAAAAAAAAAAACCGACGGCTTTGAGATTTTATGTTTTTTTTTTTTTTTTTTTTTTTTTTGAGAAGTTGTCGCTTTATATTTCAAAACAAAAGTGGTCGAGGCAGGGGACCTCACAATTCTACCCGGTGTTGACGAGGAAAACCTGCTGGAAACCGGGTCCAGCGTCCACGACCACACAGCCTCAATAGGAAAAGAACTCCTCAAAATAGCCTTGAAGCACAGAAAAAGGTGGTTGAACTAATCATAACAAAGCTCTCCAATCCTTCAGCCTATAACGTGATATCCTTGCAGCGCAGAAGAAGTACCACGCCGGCATGTTTCTAACATCGAAACACTGTTGGCAAAGGACTACGAAATATAATCTGCAAATCTCGAAAATGCGCAAGGCAATTCACGAGGATTTTACATTTTTAACCCTAAAATTATTCCAAAGGCAAACTAAATTATCCCAAATTTCGAACCAAGCACGTACAAATTTCAAATTAGACGAAGTAGTATTGTCCTGAGAATGAACGATTAAAAAACAGCCAATCCGAATTCCAAGATTTATCAAATTACGAAAAAGGAATCTCGATTACTAAAGCTGGGAAGGAGAAATGGTCATTAGGGTTACCCTCTCAGCCTCACTATCCAAAACGCTGTAAAGAGCCTTTGTTGCCTAGGCGGGTTTCCCACCATGCACCCAATGGATACAACTCTAGTTTGCTCTTCACCGGGTCTCTCATATCAACCCTACCCTATGAAAATCAACCAAAACATATCCCAGTGCTTAAGAATATCGAGAATCAATGGAGTATTTAACCC
>BFEA01000004.1:9142518-9160054 GCA_003427395.1 Chara braunii | reverse complement strand
TGCACCTGCTGGAAAATGGGTCCAGCGTCCCTCAATCAGGTATTACTGATACATGGTTCAAAAACAGGAAGTATTGGAAGTATGAAGAAAAGGAGTACTGCCTCTTCAGCCAGAGCCTGGCCGCCAGATGTTCATGGTTTCCTAGCAGCATTACCTCCTATAGCCCACTCTGAAATAATCCTAAATACTCATGCAAATATCTTTGTTGGAGACTGTGATCAATCTCTCCAGACTCCTTATCTTTCCTTCAAATTCCCCTGTCTCCCTGAAAACCACCCTTCCTATAGCTCTACTACCCTTCAAGTCCACCACAAAAATACCAGAAATAACAATGTTATTTGGCTGGTAACACCATACGAGTATCATTATTCTCTTCTTTCGTATCCAAACCAACTTATGGGGACCAGGGATAATGACGAGGGTGGGAAGGGATCTGGGAACTCTGATAGAGGGCGAAGTGGTACTGTTGGATCCACATTTGTCCAATCATGGAATATCAGGCGGTAGTCTTTTTGAATTTTTTTGCTATGTTCTTCTCGGTTCTCTCTCCTTACCCCACTTTCTTGGATCTTTCCTATCGTGCCTCCTTGAGAACCCCCAAGCCAAGCGCCACTGAATGATTTGATGTGTTGTTGGATTTCGTTTTTATTCGTTAGAAATTGAATTTTTTCTTTTACTTTGTCCCATTATCTGTGATAACAGTTTGCACGTGCAGTTTAATCGACTCCATAAAATCTGGACCATCCAGCCTGACATCCTCCCTTTCAAAAATACAGCATCGTTGCCAAAGGGCCCAGAGAATGGCTCTTCTGCCGGTGATAAATAGGTTTTGGGAAAATTCATTTAATTGGTCTGGAGACCATGTCTCGCATAACAGAGCTCGTCAATCCCAAGGCCAATTTAAGGGATTATTAAGTGAACTCCAAATCCTGTCTCACCAACGCCATAACCAAACTGCTCCTGGCATTGAAGAAAAATGTGCTCGATGGTTTCTAGAATGGTCCTAGATGGGAATGCAGAGGAGCATAGCTTGCACCAAGGTAGAGTGATACCCTTCTCTTCCAGCGAGGTCCTATCTATTAGCCAATCATTTGTGGGAGGGCATCTATGGTCGATTTGCCACTGCAGGGAGACAATTTTTGTAAGATAACAAAATATCAAACTTACAACACACCAACTTCCGAAGATCTACAAGATATCCAACTAGAAGAGCAATCTTCAAAACGGAGTTGGGAGAGGAATAAACATTAGGGTTACCCTCTCAACCTCACTATCCCAAACGCTGTAAAGAGCCTTTGTTGCCGAGACGGGTTTCCCACCACGTACCCAATGGATACAACTCTAGTTTGCTCTTCACCGGGTCTCTCATACCATCCAACCCTTTTTTTTTCTTTTTTTTTTTAAAAACGGGCCCAGTGCCCAAGGCTGATATTATCGAAAGGAAGATTGAGGCCGGTGTGATGAACTAGCTACTGTAACGCATGACTTTCGGCACGAAGTGCTAAGCGGGGTCCCACGTCGATTGGACGGGTTGATGGAAAATTGCATGTGTGTCCTTGCTTTTTTGTTGTTTCTTTGTTCTCGCACGAGCCCCTGATGACAGTTGGGGACAATTCGGGAATACACGGGGAAAAAGGGGGCGAAACTTGGACGGATGCGGAATGCGCGCCGAGTGCACGATTAATAAACATTGACGTCCCTTCTTTTCTTTCGTTTTCCTTCGCTTAATTTTGTTTTGTCGGACTCTTGGGCGCGCAGACATCGCGCGAGAATTTCGGTGTCTCTTTTTGAATTTCTTTCTTGAATTTTCTTTTCGAATCTTGGTCGGAGCCATACGGTCTTCGGAATTTTGATTTTCTTTTCGGAACTTTTCGGCAGGCTAGCTAGGAATTTTGGAATTTTGGAATTTCTGTTTTCCTGAGGCGCTGCTCTGCATGTTCGCGCGCGCTCTCTTGCTGCTGCGCCGGAACCTTGATTGATTGGCGCCTCAATCCTTTTGCAACTGTAATTTTTGACGCATACTTTTGTAACTGTATCTTTCTGTTTCTTGCTTCTTCTTCTTCCCGCCTCGTTTCTTCCTTCCTCCCCCCCCCCTGCCTACATTGGGTAGCTGCGTTTACATGTTCGGATCGATGCGTAGAGTGGGTACGTCCCTCACGCCGCGGCCCGGCCATGCAAACATAGGCACTCCCTCTCCCCCATCTATCTACGTCCTTGTAATTCCGTGTTCTTCGCGCATGCATGCACGCTATAAATTCYGGYTGYRCGATYAACTTGCTCTCTTAACTATTGCTGGAAGCTCGGGGTTGCGYGACGACGGACTGTCGRCACAYGAGCGAAGTAAGAGRTGAGTGAAGTGGGAGTCGGGCGACCCGACGAGCTGGTGCCGAATGCRCGGSGTTGMCGCGGGCCACGACGGACTGTGGGCGTGGAGCGAACCTGACGGGCGCAGGAGGACTAAGCGGGGTGACGACTTCGTGGGTTGGTGCGCGACGACGGACTGTCGGCATCGGAGAGTGAGAGAGAAAGAAAGTTGAGGTTGAGTTGGGCATGGATTTGCATCTTTCTTTTTTCGTTCCTTTTTCATCTGAGTATATAAATTTTGGTGTCGATTACGGGCGACTCGCCCTTGTCTTTTGCGGCCCTCTTTGTCTTTTGTTTCGACTTGGTTTTCTCTCAATGATTTCCGTTTTGATTCCTTTCTCGGACCTTCTTTTCGCGAAATGATGTATGGATAACCCGCGCACATCTTGCACTTCATTTTTGATGGACGTCCCGAACTTATGAAATCGGATGGGAATGGAGATGGCATGTTGGCATGATCGATTGGATGTCTGTCGTCTCACAATGATCGTCTGACAAGCATGACCTGACGTATCGTATGCACGCATGTAAGCACGATCCGAACGGAGTGCGGCTTACACGCGTCCGGACCACCCGGACCCATAAATTGTGTCCTATCTGTCGCACGAGGTTAGCCCTTCGCCAGGCCGGGAGTTGATATCCACAAGATCGGGTTAACCATCGCCCGCAAGTGCGCGTAAGTGCGACTCATTCGCGTCTTTCTTACGCACTTGCGGACGGTGATTTCCCCGAACAGCTTGTCCCCTAGGGTGTGTAGGATGAAAGAATGACGAGCTCGCGAAGCTCCGACGTATCTTGGAATTTCGAGGATTTCGACGCGTATTTCGGATATCGGGAACTCTGGGAAGAAGAACAACGTCGGTTACAAGGAAATCTGAGCAACCCGAAATTCCCTTGTCTTGCGGAACGCGATAGGGTATGCGCCAGGGAATTCCATCTCGCCGTAAGAAGCGATCCACGGGGACCAGATTACCCAAACACTTATAACACGCAATATTTTATATCCCCCGGTTTCGTCATTGTCGCCCTTAATTTCCCGCCTTATCATCTTCTTCTCCCCTATCATCAGCTCACAGTGGTACCGTGGAATTCCATAGCCCCCTACTGGCCGCGAACTCCGTGCAGGAATTGCAGCCGACACGATAATTTCTGAAATCCCAGAGCCGCGGAGCCGAGACATACCCCGCACCAGCAGGTGACACGTGGCGGGACCCGAAGGCCCAGGCCCCCAGGACCACTCTGCCCGGCTTCCCTGAACCGACGATCGCGTCAGGATCGGACGGCCCCGCACCACCAACGTGCCAGCCCGCGCCCGTAAATTTTCCCATTGCTCTATTGCATCTATGCCCCTTAACCTTGCCACAGGAGATCTCAGTTCTGACCTGGGACTCCACCCCCACCTTCAAAAAATCCTTGGCACACCCCTTTTCGCACTTCCAGGCCCACATCTCACTCCGATCAGGAAATCGCGCCAGGCGTGAGGTTGGGCGTCACACCGGGGTCCTCACAGTCTACCCGGAGTGACCGAACCAAACATGCTGAGAACCGGGCTCAGCGTCCCTCATCTGATGATGATGATGATGATGATGATGATGATGTTGACGCTGATGATGATGAACTTCTACAGATTCTATGAAATCTATGAGATAGTAGTTCCAATGCTGATAGTGATGATGATGATGATGACTAGTATGAGAAAGACTGTGCTATATCAACAATTCTAGCCTCCCTTTTTTCTTCTTCGTGAGAGATGATGAGAAGACTACACTTGCTAAACACCTCCTGAAATCCACAGCAGTTTTCCAAACACTCAAGTATCTAAGGGATTTCCAACAGATCATAACAAAGCTCACCAAAACTGACTTATTCTCTGACAAACTCATCCAGGCCTCGCGCCCCCTAACTGCTAGGTTACATTCGTGCAAGTGGGACCTAGCCCACGGGGACCAAATGCCTCAAAAAAGCGGAACCAACTGGCTCAAATTTTTGAGACTTTTGGGGCCCGTGTGAGTATGCCCTGAGTTCGAACTCCACTCCAAGCAGATTAGCAAAATACTACATTTCTGAATTATGATATCTAGTATTTTGCTAATCTGCTTGGAGTGGAGTTCGAACTCAGGGCATACTCACACGGCCCCCAAAAGTCTAAAAAATTTGAGCCGGTTGGTTCCGCTTTTTTGAGGCATTTGGTCCCCGTGGGCTAGGTCCCACTTGCACAAATTAAGACATACTGACCGTAGATAGCAAAGATCAACGGCCGAAATCTCCTAATTTGCGCTAGTGGGACCTTGCCCCCTGTGGTCACATAGGTGGACCTCATCCAGAAAGGACCAAGTCACGACCCTGACACTTTTCATTCAGGGCAAGTGCGCCCGGCCACACGGGGGAGGACCAATGGGCTAGGTCCCACTTGCACGAATTAAGAGATACTGACCGTAGATAGCAAAGATCAACGGCCGAAATCTCCTAATTTGCACAAGTGGGACCTTGCCCCGTGTGGTCACACAGGCGGACTTCTCGTCCAGAAAGGACGAAGTCGCGACGCTGACACTTTGCATTCAGGGCAAGTGCGCCCGGTCACACGGGGGAGGCCCCGACGAAAAGATGGATTGTTCATGGTAAGTTTTCGAAGGTCCTGGACCGGAGCTGACAGGTGGAATCAAAGCAGAAAAGAATGGAACCTTAGCATCACGAGGGCGGATCACGGTACACTAAGAAAAGCCCAAGAAACGTAATGCAAGTGCTAGGTGGCCACGCATATACGGCGCCCGTTCAGGGTGAAGGGGCACAGAAGCCAATCTCTTTCTATCCTGATACTCGAGGTCTTATGAACAGAAGGGACACTGGGCCTGGTTCCCAGCACGAGCAAAAAAAAAAAAAAAAAAAAAAAAAAAAAAAAAAAGGGTGCCAGCGCTCGCCATTGTGCACACGTTAGGAATCAATGCAGGAAAAAAAAAAATTAAAAAAAAATCGACGGCCAAAGCCGTTCGTGGGAAAAAAAAAAAGTATGAACTTGCCCTGTTAGGAAAGAAAAAGTGATTATGAGATACTGACCCTGCCTGTAACGAAAGGAAAAAAGAAAGGAAAGAGAAAGAAAGGAGAGGGGAAAAAAAAAAAAAAAAACGGCAACCATGAGAGGCCACGCTTCATGCACCAACAACAGACACACAAATACCGTAGAATTACAAAAAAAAAAAAAAAAGACATCTGAAGGGAGGGGAAGAGGAAGTGGAATATTACGGCAAGTAATATCTGGAAAAGAATGTGAAGAGCTGCTAAATCCGCAGCAGCGGATCGATACATGGTGGCAGCAGAGCAATTACGCAGTCGATAATCCTTCTTCTTTTCTTTTCTTTTNGGAATAGATAACTGCTGACAGGGCTGCCTGTTACAAAAACCTTGCTTGCTGGTGATAAGTAACTGGACCGATGGCCCCCAGAATAGAAGGGGCTGATTTTTGAAAAAAAAAAAAAAAAAAAAAAAAAGGGACTGCTGTTGGCCTGGGCGAAGCCAGAGTTTTGCAAGTAGAAAGGACTTGTCATCTGCTAGGAATGGGAGATTCTGAAGACTTCAGAGTGGAACCTATGCAGTATAAGTGGGTACTGGACTCTGAGTGTCCAGAGAGGCAGAACACTACTTTGTTATTTCAATACAAGCCAAGAGTAGGAGTGAGATCCCTCCACCAACGATCTTCGCTGACACCATTGGCGCTGGCATCTAGACGCTTCATGAAGCTGAAAGGTCCGAATGGCCTGTTGCCTAATTGGCACGCCATGTGGAGTGCCCTTAAAAAAGTACCTTCTCAGAAAAACGCCAGCTGCTTACTATGGATGCAATCCCTAATGGTGGTCCCCACTGCTCACTGGCTATCTCAGAGAGGAGTGGATATGTCTCTTACTTGCACTCGCTGCCAGTGGGGGTGGGAATCTAATGCCCATCTGTGGACATGCTGTCCGTTGGCTGACGAACTGCGGATGTGGTGGTCCATGCAATGGCGACAGATGGCTGACAACACACAACACTTTCGAATGGAACGACGACTGGATCCTCTATGGCCTTCTCCCGGATGCTAGCTTGAAGTTTTCAGAGGGAGTGGGAGTGGGATATCTGGCTCTTGTCTGCAGGGGCATACTGTGCTACGGAATCTGGAAAGCAAGAAATGCCTGTGTATTTAGAGGGGAGAAAATCTCGGTGTTCCAGCAACAGCAGCAGGTGCGCTCCAATCTCAGACTGACGATCATTTTGGACTGGAGGAGCTGCACTGGCCGCCGGGGTCGCTCCCACCTGTGGTTCTCAAAGACATGGACACGAAATAGCTACCTGGCGAAGATCTCAAATGAGGGCAAATTGGTCCTGTCCCTCTGGTTGAAGTCGCTTTAGGCGTCACTCCGAGTCATACGGGTCGTTGTGTTAGACCCGGGAAGTTAACTAGATTGGCTACTGGGAAGGTACTCTATGATTCATTTTAAGTGGTAGCCAGGCAACCATGGGCTAGTCCTGTCAGGGATAAACTGAGTTTGGATAGTATATTGCTTTCAATGAATATGGAGGTTCCAAGTTCTCTGGTTCCTCCTCCTCCTTTTTTTTTTTTTTTTTTTTTTTTTTTTTAATGGTCCATCAGTTTAATATCTGTTCCTCCTCCTTTTTCCTGCGCTTCAAAGATTTATTTTTGAAAGAAGTACTACCGCAGCTAGGAGTCCTGGACCGACCTTACGGCTTTTTTTGAAAGAACTTACGGCTTTTTTTCTATGGGACGCTGGACCCGGTTTCCAGCACTGGTGCTTACCCGATTGTTATGTGAGGATTCCCAGCCTCTGGTTCCTACATTTGCAATAAAAAGTTCCTACGTTTTTCAAAAAAAGAAAAACTAAAAAAGATGAATTTATTTTTATTTTTATTTTTATTTTTCCCCCACGCTAGTATAACGCTTGGGCCTTATCTACAACGTAAATGTTCCTGGTCGCACTTTCAGTTGTTTGGCGGGCTGTCTTCTTCCTCTACGATTCTCTTCAGTTCGCGAAAACAAAAGGAAAAAAAAACGAAAGGTAATTTGAGACCACCTCCGGAGGTGGTCTCAAAAGGGGTAGGCCGTCCAGCGGCCTAGCTCAGTTGGTAAGGCACACAAGTGGCATTCAGGAGGTCTTGGGTTCAATCCCCGTTGGCGTCATGTACCTTCCTGGGCAAGCTTGGCGCCTGCCACCTAGAGATATGTCGTTGGTCCCCCCGAGTGGCATTGAGCAGAGACTGCTGATGTTCATAGGGGGAGGGGACCGGAGGGGAGGCACAGTGACTGGCCCATCAAAGAAGCTCGGTCCTGATGCTACCGGCTGACCCCTGGCCGGTATCGCCCACCTGCTGGTGGGTGCAGCTCCCGCATGTTGCCTCGTTGGAGGCTTGAGCACGGATGTGGCTGCTACGGGGTTCCCCGTAATACTATAATGGCAATAAAAAAAAAGGCCTGCAAGGCCGTCCTGTCCAGATTTGACAGGGAAAAAAAAAAAAAAAAAAGGGTAGGCCCGCAGCCCCGCAGGCCGCTGACAGAAAGGTCACGGATTGCGGCATTTGGGTAGCGCGCCTCTCCAGTGTGACCTGAAAAATGACTCAAATTTTGGAATTTTGGGTCTTTTGGTCCTCGTGTGAGTATGCCCTCAGGTCTATATTTCAACAATTCGGGGGGTGTACCAACTGAGGGCATACTCACACTAGCTCTCTCGCCAATGCATCTGACCGTATTTGTGGCTTGACCTGGTTGTATCTGGCCCCTTCTACGTCCGTAAATGAGTAAAAAGGTCTTTAAGTTAGTGTGAGTATGCCCTGACCCAGTAAGTCAAATGACAATAGTCAAAAACTGATGGTCATTAGCAACATCCAACAAGGTACAAAAACACAGCAATGATCACACGCCGACCATAACCGAGGGAACACACCAAACAGGAGGAAAAAGACAGGTGTCCCGAACGCGACTCAAAATAAAAAGATATAACATGACGCACAAGTAGATGGAAACCGAAGTTCCAATACCTTTCTCGGCCTTTTGGCTAAGATCAAGTGTAGTATCTGGATCAGTCTGATCAGTTTAATATCTGATCTGTGGCCCATCGGGTCATAAAAAAAAAAAAAAAAAAGAAAACCGAAGTTCCCACACGGCGTAATTACCCGACCGGTTTCACCCAGCCGCCCACTAGGACTCTTCAGGGGTCTGAGAAAAGTTGGCTGCGCAATCCCGCTACTCCTCTCTTGCTCTAACCTCCTCCTTTTCCCCCCTTGTCGGGCACAGTCACACTAGGACTTTTTTCACTTCTGAGACTTCTCTGTGGTCATAATACGGGTTAGGTGAATCCTGGCCAGGTCGGAGAAGGGGTCATATAAGTAGGGGAAATTCCTAGTGTGAGGGCCTTGTTAGACCCTCCTTGGAAAATACTCAGGAATTAGGAGGAAGTCCTTGGAAATTTTTTATCGTTTTCGGCGGCGGCGTTACACCACGTCCTAATTGCATGCCTCCCAAGGAAATCCTTTGGGGGTCTCCCGCGGCCAATTTCATACGCAAATACGCGGCCCCGGGGGTGAATGTCCGTCATCGTGGTGGGATGTCCGTGCATCCTCGAGCGTGGTCCAGTGGCAGCGGCAGGGAGGCCTACCGGGCTGGAAAAAAAAAAACGGCGCGAACATCCGGGTTTAAATTTCGAATTTTGAACCCTTTGTTGTGACGCATCCACGCCGGAGGCCTCCCAGTGCCTGGCCGCTAGAGTGCACACTGGAGCGAAACATCTGTGCAGAGGAGTACTGGCGGCCATGGCCTAATAGGCGGGCATTGGAACGTAGAGCCAACTGTAACGGTCGTCCTGCGCGACGTCACTAACGGGTTTCACATTCGTCTTCGGGGCGTCCGTGATAACCTGTGTCCCACCATAGCTGAGTGCGAACGTCACGATTCCGTGAAGCGTGGAGAGTGCTGCCGCCATCCCCGTTCACATGGAGACAACTGAACGAGGGCGCCAGCGAGCGAAAGAGTGGTGGTAGTTGCGCATTGCCAGTGCACGTCATGAAGACGGAGGGAGAGGTGTGGGGCGGTGTGAATGCATTAAGTTAAACGACTTTGGAGAGAAATGTGGTGGTTGCCGCTGTGTCGGCTGTCACCATTCGTATCGCATTGAGAGAACGACAACTCGCCTGAAGCCGAGAATGTCCATTTGCAGGCAGAGGCAGCTCATGCAACAAGTGATGGAGGCACCCCGATTGTGTGTCGTTATCAGAATCCATTGTGCAATCCTGTTGCACCATGGCATCAGGTGTGATCCCGCAGGCTACTCCGAGATGGTGGATGAAGAGAAGGACGGGAGGGATATGGGAGGATCTCCAGATGATGGACGACGCAGCAGAGGACTACTATAAGGAGAAGCTGCAGATGTCCCACAGAGTGTTCCGGGAGCGTCGAGGCTTTGTCCCCTCATCTGCAGCGGAGGGTGACATTCTCCACAGTGCATCATACACGCGCTTTATCGTTGGGCAAGTGGAGAGACGTACGAGAGCAGCACGTCGGCATTCGGCATAGGACGCACATCAGGATTGATTGCAGTGGAAGACGTGACTCGGGCGCTTGTGAGGGTGTGCCGGGAGAAGATCGTTTGGCCTTCTGGGTTGAGGGGGCTGGTCGTTCTGCGCGCGTTCCAGGCGAAGGGTTTCCCCCACTGCTATGGCTGCATAGACTGCACGCACATCTATGTGGACAGACCAACGAACGCGCCATCCGAGAACTACTTCGACCGGAAGCATCGTTTTTTGGTGGTTGCCCAGGTGGTTGTGCACTTGGACTTGTGTATGACATACGTTTTCGTCGGCTATCACGGGAGATGCCACGACATCCGGGTACTTTAGCTTTCCAGTCTGTGGACGCGTGCCGAGGAGGGGGATATTTTTCGTGGATCTGTTGTGTTACTTCCATTTGGGGTAAAGACACACCGGTACATCCTCGGCGATAACGGCTATCCTCCCATGGAGTGGATCTCGTGTCGTATGGAGGGACCGACCGATCAATTCGTCGACGAGGAGAGGTTTGACAACAAGCAGAAGGTCGCCAGAGGAGCGGTGGAGAGAGCTGAAGGGGATGTGGAGGTTTTTCCTACGCTCACACAAAACAAATGGTGGACACTCTCCCGCAAAAGTTCCAAGCCGTGTGCACCCTACCCAACATCCTGCTAGATGTCGGCATAGACTTTGAAGAGAAGTTGTTGTGGGAGGTGGATGCGAATGGTGTGCATCGGCGAGTGGACTTGGGGTTGGATCACCCACCCCGCCCCATTGCGGAAAACTTCAATCAGCCCCGGGCGCTGGCCTCGCGCGAAGCACTTGCGCAGCGCATGAAACACGAGTGAACGCACGAAGTCTCGGCACTGCGGTAGCTTGGTCGTTGATCTCTTGCGGAGGACGAACATGGTGATATTCGGGATTGGAGGGGGGGTGTTGAAGTACTCGGGTGGTAGTGTCGTGTAGTTTCGTCGTTGGCCGGCTCCGTACAATTTTTTTTTTTTTTTTTTCCCTTTTCTTGTTGTTTGTTTTCTTCTGTTATCGGATATTTGAAGAGCGATTTAGGGGTGCTCCATCACCGATTTTATGAAGATGGCGCTATCGCCTTTATTGTGTGTTTTGAACCTATCCAACACTTTCTTTCGCCCACCTTCGACAACCATCTGAGCAGGTTACGGTTTGAAGTTCTCTCCTGGTCAATTTTTTGTTCAATGTATTTTGTATGTCTTGGGTGATAGTCTGAGCAGACACACATCGAAGGGTTTAATTAGAAACGATTTTGATCATTGTTTTTTTAAATGTGTTTTTTGTTTCTCCCTCTTCCGCAACGCCGCAGTGCACTTGACCACATAATGAATACATATATCAATGAATGAACCGATTAATCAATCAATCGACCAATCAATCAACAAATCAGCCACTCAATCTGTCGGTCATTCAATCAATCAGTCAGCCAATCTAACAGTCAAACGATCAGTCAATCAATCCATCAACCAATCGATCAACCAGGCAATCAATCAATCAATCAATCAATCAATCAACCAATCAATCAATCAATCAATCAATCAATCAACCAATCAACCAATCAATCAATCAATCAATCAATCAATCAATCAACCAAGCAAGCAAGCAAGCAATGGAACAATAAAGCAAGTAATCAAACAATTAATCAATCGACCAAGCATTCAATCATTCAGTCAATCAATCAGTCAATCAGTCAGTCAATCAATCAGTCAATCAGTCAAACAATCAGTCAAACAATCAATCAATCTTTCAATCAAACGATCAATCAGTCAATCAATGAATCAATCAATCAATCAAACAACCAAAGTTCGACACACATTCAGCGCCCATCTTCATGTGTTTCAAAAGAACAATCGATGACATGTAGCCGAAAGGTGCACCAGACAATGAGCTGGCCACTCGACGCAGTCGCGTATTTTGCACCATTCAATTTCATGACGCATGCAATGACTGGACGGCGGACTCACATCAGACGCTGGAAACCGGTCCGGCGTCCCAGAGAAACACAACATGACAGAGCTTCATCATGCAGCAGTTCAGCCTCTTCGCCCATGGGCGGGGGCCGAGTCCCACCAGCAGCGTTGAGTTTCCTCAACGCCTGAACCTGGTCCTGTTTATGGAGACTTGCAGAAATGGCATTTGCGTTTCCTCAACCGCACATCTCCCCAAACACGTCCAGATTCAGGGTTCGAGGACACTGCACGCTGCTAGTGGGACTTAGCCCCGGGCTCCTCATGATCTTGAAGACCTAGCTACCGGAATTAGACTCACTCACTATCAAAGGCAAGTCCTATGGTTCAGATTCTTCAAGGGGCAAGACAAAAAAAAACAAAAAAAAAAAAGGCATACAGTTCTACCAGCTTGAGTGATCTTCATTCACCTTCCGGCCCCTATTAAAGTCTATCTGGAGGCCCTGGGGTTTGTACTAAGGGGGTCACCGTGGTCTATGTATACTACTCACATATCTTTCACGGTGGTCACAGAGGAATTGCAGTATTTCATTCATCTTCTTCCTGTAGGTCTGCAGTTCAACAGTTGTGGGGTGTACCAACTGTGACAAATGCGAGACTCGAACACACGACCAACGGCTCAACAGGCAAACACCTAACCATAAGGCTAAGTGGGCTGGGGTGAAAGTGAAGCCCCAGGACTCAAACCTAAGGCCAACCAACTGAGATAGGCCAGTTGGTTGAATTATCTTCTTCTTTTTTCCCCCTCGAAATGGTAGTTTTATTAATAGGGTACTATCTGTTCCCATCACTTCAATATAGATCTGTGGTCCATCCGTAAGTCACACCTCAAACCTTCCACTCAAAGAGCAGTAGGTCAGTCAAAGAGAGAGAGGAGTGCACTTCAAGAGAAGAAGTAGGTGGGAGGTAGGAAAAAGAATTCAGCAGATGCCATTGAGAAAACAGGTAGGAAGTAGTACAACGAGGATGGGCGTCACCGACGCTGCGCTTTAACGGCTGTCAAGGCGTCATCATCTGGGGGTTCGCCACCAAACAGTCGCCGGGTATTAACCAGACTGACCGCCAATCCGCTTCCATCCGCTAATCCCACCGTTCCCACCAGTCTCTGGAAACTAGTGGACTGTGTGTGCGAATAGAGCTGTGGTTTATCGGACCACACCTTTTTTTTTTTTTTTTTTTTTTTTTTTTTTTGAAGAAAAAACCTAAACGGGTGCTATCGGACCAACTTTCAAAAAAAAAAGGGGCAACGTTTCAAATTTGCAACTTTAGCAGTTCTCGAAAAAGGGCAAAAAAAGTCGCCGCTAAATCTGCATTCCCACCACTTCAAAAAAACGGCCAACCCCCCGCTAAACTTGCACATTCTGAAACTCTAACGAGGACATCGGCGCCATTCTGTCTTTTCTTGCCTATTTCAAACTAACAAGGTGACTCAGGAGCAGTTCCCCCCCCCCAAAAAAAAGGAAGAAAAGATTATATCTCACTCATCTGGTTTGAGTGCAGTTCGAATTCAGATCTGTATTTCAACAGTTCAGGTCAATAACCATACATTTTTTTGAAATTTCTTTTTCTCGACTATCGTGGGGTGTCTTCTTTCTCCTTTCTCCTCTTTCCACGTCCGTGCATGCCTTGCCCACTGCTGTTGTGATGACGACGCAACTTGAAGTGCGGACTTACAATATAATGTATGAGTGCTAAGCTAGGCTACCAGCCCAGGTCCCGGGTGGCCAGCTCGTGCAAGGACAGGGGAAGGTCCCAGCAAAAAAATAACAAAATCAAAAAAATCCAAAAACGAACCATGTTATGCGGAAAAAAAAAACTGAACAACTTCTTTTTTATAAACGGAACAATGTCTTTATAAAAGCCGGGAACCGGGCCCGGCGTCCCTTACAAAATTAGGTGGGGCCCTCAGTGGGCAAGGGCCGCAAGGCATCATCGGCCAAACACATAGAGGACACCACTAGATTTAACCCCACAGCCAACTCCACAGCCCCAACAACTCAAAAAGTCAACGAAAATTATCATCACAATCAATACTAGACCTAAGAAATGAAAATACTAAGAAAATATGAAGTTCATCACTAAAAAAGTAATCACAATAGTCATGTCAACCGTAAGTTTAGTGACCTAAATTCCACCAACCGGAAAAAACAAACCAAAACCACAAATAAGAAACGAGCGATCAGCCCTGCGTGATCATGTCCACCATTCATCCGGAGTTATTACCAACCCCTGCCAATCCGCCCTACCACCCGTGCGGCAGGGGTCTGTGCCCTCAGGCCCCAACTGCTGACAAAGACCCTGCAAACCCACCCACCTCCTCGCGATTCAAAGCGGATAGCACCTCCCCACACTCCTCTTTACAAAAACACCAACTCCCACCACGATGCTGTTTTCACTAACCAGGGGATTACCCTACCTCCCGCGCGGCAGGGGCTAAAAAGCCCCGCGAAACCCACCCACCTCCTCGCGATTTAGGGTAGGCCTCTCCCTCAATCTACATAGACCCCCTACGGACGCTTCCCCTGCCCCCATGACGAAGCCCCTGTGGAGCAATGCTCACCACTTCTCCTTAAGAATTCAGATGACAGCAAACAGCAGCCTATTAGGATGAGATGAATATCTGACCCAAATTCAATGTCTCAGCGGTAATACCCTGCCTCCCGCACGGCAGGCGTCAAAGACCCCGCAAACCCACCCGCCTCCGCGCGATTTAGGGAAAACCACTTCCACTAATCTGCACCTTCTCACAAGGAAACCCCACTGCCCACCATAGTGACGTTTCTACTGAGCGGCACTCTCTCTTTCATTCCATCGCATGGAAAACGCTGCACAAAAATCGCAACAAATTACAACAACTATTACCCAAACAGCGAAACAGAAACCAAACCCTATCACAAAAAGATGGAAATCAAACCCACGATTGCTCAACCCGGATATGTAACCAAGCCCAATATCTTCATAAACCAGCAGTGATACCCCGCCACCCGTGCGGCAGCGGTCAAAGACCCCGCTAACCCACCCTCACCTATTCGTGGCAAATTTCCTTAACCACACCAAAAACTTACACCAAACCAACAACAACAATCCAACACAAACAGTCCACTATGTCCAACTCTCTCTCTCTCTCTCTCTCTCTCTCTCTCTCTCTCTCTCTCTCTCTCTCTCTCTCTCTCTCTCTCTCTCTCTCTCTCTCACACACACAGACCCTAACACGGGCCAGGACAGGTGAGCACGCCCAATCCACAAGTCAATGTGTGCTCCTGCTGGAGATCGTATGCGAAATCTCCACGTACCCTCGCTGTGCAGCGAACATGAGAAGTCTACAATCTCCCATACCTCCTGTCTTCCTCACCTTCGCAGGCTAACCCTGACAACAGTGTCAGGGCAGGAGACCCCCGCAAAAACCTCCGTACCAAAGATCGAGGGGTCAGCACCCCCGATCGGTCTCGTCAGGTATGGTGCAGCTGGTCACATCAAAATTCTTTACCAAATTTAAAATAAAAAATGAACTTTTAACATATTTCTTTAAAATATATATAATATATATATATATACAGGGTTACCAGCCTGTACGTACGGAGGTCCCCGGGCAGACCTCCGTACGTACGGGCGTTCGGGGTCCCGTACGGGGTCCGAACCCGACCGCGTTCGGCCCCCGCCAAAACATATTTCGGGGCCTAGAAATATATATTTTTTTCTGAATTGTTTTTTGTGAGTTCGCTATGACGTGAGGTACATGCCTGTCAATTTTCAAGTCATTTGGCTAAGCCAAATAAGAACTTAAACTCGCCAAAGATGGCTGTGTCAAAACGTGCTCGCCCACGTATTTTTTCACTTTTTACGTTTTGTTTTCACTTTAGTTCGGGGTCTAAACAATTTTATTATTTCTTGAAACGTTTTTAGTGGGTTTTGTATTATGTGAAGTACACATCTGTAAATTTTCAGGGCATTTAGCTATGCCAAAACAAGATGAAAAATCGCCAAAGATACTCGCGCACTCACTAAATTTAATTCTCTTTTTATTTTTATTATTAGTATTTGTTTTCCGTATTTCATTTTTATTTCAGTTTTGGTAAGGAATTCGGATGTGATGCTCAGGCAAATCTTGTTTAATCTATTTTTTTCCATAACATATCGTTTTTTCAGATTTTTTTGATGACCTTTTTTTTTTTTTTTTTTTTGGGTCCGCGTTCGGCCCGAACGGCCGAACGCATCCCCAAGGGGTCCCATACGTTCGGGCGTTCGGGTTTGGGCGTTCGGCCCGTCCCGAAGGCTGGTTACCCTGTATATATATATATTTAACTGTATTTTTTATTTTAAATTTGGTGAAGAATTTCGATGTGACCCTGAGGCGAAAGTTGTTCTGTTTATTTTTCTGCATAACACAGTTTTTTTTCGGTTTTTTTTTTTTTTTTTTTTTTTTTTTTTTTTTGGGGGGGGGGGGACCTTCCCTGGTCCTTGCACGGGCTGGCCGCCCGGGACCCGGGCGGCCCTGCTGGTAGCCTAGGAGGGGTTAGATTTTGCAAACATTTTGCAAATATCGGATATGTTAAAAACTATCTACAATCTCTCCCTGAATAGAATGCGCTACTGCAATTATAACATTTTATCTTTATAGAGCACACATTTCACGTCGCATACAGATATGATAATGTCACAGTAGTTCATATGCTATTTCAGGGAAGAAGATACAGCAAATAAATATCCCACTTCACCCCCCTCAGATCGCTTGCGTGCCAGTCCCTTTTTTTTTTTTTTTTTTTTTCCTCTGTCAAACTTGTCCATTTCAGAATGCATTACCTTGTCTGCCACTCTGCCGTCAGCCGTCAGAGTTGTATGTTCCCCAACCATCTTCCCCCTAGGATGCACACAACGGATTCTCATCATGAATGTATACAAGCTATCTTTCTGGTCCGATACAGTCTCAATGCACACAGCGGATGCTCATCATGAATGTATACAAGCGATCTTTCTGGTTCCATACAGTCGCAGTGCAGGTGCGCTGTGTTTGGCAGAAGACAGAAAAAGTTCTCTTCAGCAGCCAGCAGTGGGACAAGCGAACAAGGATAAAAGAGTGCGGGAGCGGGAAGGGTGGGTTCAAACCAGGAATTTCCGGGACGCATCTGGCCTTGCTTATGACCAGAATCAGTCGTAAAAGCTACCGCGTGCGTACGCCCTCAAAAAAAAATCCAGAACGGCAAAAAGTACAATTTGGTGGTATTCGATAATTTTGGCAATTAATGGAACTCTCCATGATAGATAGATCCTCAACATGGCTAAGAACATACTCAGCGTTACTCATGCACACACACAAAAAGTACTGGATGTATTTGGCATCCATTGCGACCAGATTCAGATGAAAAAGCTTACCAGCAAATGCCAAAACAGTGGAAATAACCACGCTGTATGTACAGGGATGCTGGACCCCATTTCCAGCAGGTGACGATGCCCACCAATAGAGTGGAGCAATCAGAAAGGCTGCTGCTAGGTGGGGCTGCTCATATCACCCCTCCTAACAGCAAGACAGGGCAAAAACAAATCATTAAAAAATCAAGCATTTAAATTTAAACTCTAAAGTAAACTCTTCTACAATTGTTCTGAAAACTTCTGATATTATTAATGCAATTAAGGGGGGGGGGGGGGGGGGGGGGGGG
>BFEA01000004.1:9110120-9121343 GCA_003427395.1 Chara braunii | reverse complement strand
AGAGAGAGAGAGAGAGAGAGAGAGAGAGAGAGAGAGAGAGAGAGAGAGAGAGAGAGAGAGAGAGAGAGAGAGAGAGAGGGGAGACAAAGAGATCGTCTTCCCTGCTACCTCACCTGCAGGAAGGCCGCCGTATGCTGACTGCCGCGTGGTTGCTGTCTTGTGAAGGTCGCGAGCGGAGTCCCAGCTATGGCGCCAGGTAAGTCCGCCGTCCGCAGGTATGGCCTCCGCCCTCTCTTACCTACTCCCCAACCTCTAGTCCTGAGCGCAGCGCTGGTCCAGCAGCGTGTCGCTCGAGAAGTGAGCTACCCGAACTGTCCCTGGCCCAGCCGCTGCCCAGCTATATGTAGCGCTGGGCGGCTGGACCTACCTGGTGCTGGCCTCAGAAACGGCCCAGCTGGTCTGGGTCCCTACCGGACGTCCAGACCATGCTGCTGATGCAGCAGGCGCAAAAAACGTGCCAGGCCTGGATCAGGCCCTGTTACCTGGCCCAAGGCGCTGCCTTCGTGCCTGAGGTCCAAAACGGTACTGGTACCGTTGAGTCAGGCGCAAAAACGCGCCTGGTTTCGGATGGGCCTCGTGCCTCTGTACCTGGCCCAAGGCGTTGCCTTGGGTCTGCAAGTCCGAAACGTCGTCTGCACAGACAAGGGACAAGGCAACGGTAAGTAAATAAAATTTAATAAATAAATAAAGAAATACTGCCGCCTTTATGTGAAATCTGCGCCCTGGGGGCCGCCGTGGGCCCCCAGGGCGCACGTCTGATGGCATGCGGCCTGGGGGCCCCTCAGCAACCGTCGGGCCCCTTGAAATGGGCCCATGTGCAGGCGCAGCATGTAACACCCCCCCCTCCTTATGAAGTCAAGCCGGGTCTAGGGCGAAGCTGACGATCTGAAGGTGGAACCTGGACATGGGTGCGACGTGGAGCCGAAGATACCGGCTTGCCTTGCATCTTGCGTTCGTAGCGTGAGAGGACATCCGAAGCTGTTGCTTGGAGTTCCGCACGGGTCAACCAACGGTCAGCTTTGTGGGTGCAGTACGCAAAGTGTACCAAGTATTCGGTCGGCCTGTTGTCGTAGCGTCGCTGGGAGATGATGTCGCCGACCTCTTGAAAATTGTCCATAGAGGGTGGGTCTTGCAATCGTCCCCCGGGAAAGTCGTCATGTTCCGCTGGCGTGTAAAGAGCGAACTTGGAGCAATGAAAGACCGGGTAGACGGGCAAGTGGGCGGGCACCTGAATGATGAAAGAAGGTCCTTCGGGTGCCTCCCCAGCGAGTGCCACGATCGGCCAGGGCCCCATCCATTTCGGGAGGAGCTTGCGAGAGATATCTTGTTCGAGGCTGAACTCCGCAGCGGAAACCCAAATGAGATCGCCGGCGCGGAATGGACAAGGAAGACGCTGGCGATTGGCCTATTGGCTCATGCGTTGCTGCGTCTTAGCCATCTGGTCACGTGCCTTGACAAGTACCTCTTGCATCCGACACAGGAAGAGAAGATGGTCGTCGCTCTCGACCGCTCGTGGAATTATTGTTTCCAACAGAGAAGTGATCGGCGAGTCATGCTCGAACTCGAAGGGCGACATCCCGATAGCCGGGTGGATGGAGGAGTTGTATGCCAACTCGACATCTGGCAGCCGCTCAACCCAATCCTTTGGTCGGGACGGATGAGAGTGCGATGTGCGGTCTGATGCGCCCTCTTCGTTTGGCCATTGGTTTGGGGGAGGCGAGCTGAACTTGGCTTGAGAGATGAGCCCCATCGTTTGATGAGCGCCAACCAAAAATCGGACATGAACCGAGTGTCGCGGTCGCAGTCGATTTCCTTGGGGTAACCCATGGTTCGAATCCAACCGACGTAAAGAACCTCAGCCAACTCTGGTGCCTTGGCATGATAGCGGCAAAGCGAAAACATGGAGAACTTGGTGAGTCGGTCAACCACCGTGAGAATCCCATCCACACCGGTCTTATGCTTGGGGAACGGCCTGGTAATGACCATGGCAATCGCTTCCCGTCGGCGCAAGGGGACCGGTAATGGTCGCAACTTGCCGTACGGATGATGATTGCGGGATTTGCAGCGTCGGCAAACCTCGGACGACTCGCAATAGCGTGTCACGTCGCCGAGAAGGCCGGGTCACCAAAAGCGCTCGCGAAGTCGACCAATCGTTTGATTGACTCCAAAGTGTCCGGTGGCGGGAGCATCATGGAACTCGCCAAGAAGCTGTGTACGCAAGTGAGAGTCGCTCGGTACGCAAAGGTGGTCCTTCCCCCGTGTGTGGACAAGCAAGTACCCCTCTTGGATCCGGTAGTGAGAAGGCGTCGGGTTGGGAGAGGAGCAATTCACATACTTATCGCGAAACCAGGGTCGGCTTGGTAGTCGTGGATGAAGCTGTCCCGCAGGTCGTTGCCGATCTCGAAGGTTGAATAGACCTCGTTACTAATGATCCGGACATCGTGAAAGAGCATCCGCAAAACGGTTCGACTTCCCGGGAATGGGATCGGGAAAGAAGTCGAACTGGTTGATGAAAGCCATCCAATGGGCGATGGTGCTATTGACGGTGTCTTGGGTCTTGTAGAAGACCAACGGATTGTTGTCCGTCACCCATCGGAATTGACTTTGACCAAGGAGGAAGTGCCGCCACCACTTGAGCGCGTGGACGAAGGCGAGGAGCTCCTTCCTGCATGCATCATCAATGAAGTGCACGATGGGCACTTTCTTGCTGAAGTACTCGACCGGGTGCCAGTCCACGCCATCGTGTTGTTCCAGGACGGCACCAATGCCATAGTCGGACGCATCCGTAGTGACGCGTGTTGGCAATAGCGGGTCGTATATGCGCAAGAACTCTGCAGATAATAGCGCGGCTTTGAGAGCCAAACATGATTCCCGCGCATCCTCACCAAAGTCAAACGGCCGATCCTCGCATTGAAGCTTGGTCAAGTGAGCCGCGATCTTCGAGTATCCCTTGATAAAACGTTGGTAGTAGTCGGCAAGACCAAGGAACGAACGGATATCCGTGACGTTCCGCGATTCCGGCCACTCTTGGATGGCTTGAATCTTGTCCAACAACGGACCGATGCCCTCCGGTGTGACAAAATGGACCAAGTATTCCAGCTCTTGCCGAACAAATTCGCATTTGTCGCGGTTGGCTTTGTACTTGGCGTGGCGGAGCGTCTCTAACACCCATCGAAGGTGCTCGAGATGTTCCTCCAATGTCCGGCTATAGACGAGAATGTCGTCTCAGTACACCTGCACGAACCAGTCCAACATCGCACAGAAATCGTTGGTCATTGCCACTTGAAAGGTCGTCGGGGCATTGGTGAGGCCAGAAGGCATGACCACCCACTCAAAGTGCCCATACCGGGTCTTGAACGCGGATTTATTGCGATCGTTCGGCCGGATCGAAATTTGATGATATCCCAACTTCAAATCCAACTTAGAGAAGTACTTTGTGCCGCCCAATCGCTCAAGAAGATCTTCAATACGAGGAAGAGGCCCCGCATTCTTGACGGTTTGCACGTTGAGCTTGCGGTAATCAATGCACAATCGTAGATCCATATTCTTCTTCCGTACGAAGAGAACTGGCGCTCCGTATGGGGAGCTACTAGGGCGGATCCAGCCCTTGTCCAACAAGTCATCGAGTTGGGCGCGATCCGGCACCACACTTGACTCGAAGATGTCGGCGAACTCGTCAACCAACCGCACCACACGGGGGTCCAAGGACAAGTCCGTGGGGGAAGAGTCGGCTACCTGCTTGTAAGCGCAAGTAGCCCGGAACGACTTGGCCGTCACCACTTGGCACCGCATCGAAGGGTGTGGAAGAGGAATAGTACACGACACTTCGACGCCGAAGGCGTCCCGGACGATGAGAGTCTGTCGATGGAAGTTCACCGTGTGATCCCCACTTGCAAGCCATGGCATTCCCAAAATAATATCGAAGTCCGTGTCCAAAATGTCGAACGTCGCCGGCTCGCATGCATGAGATGCGAAATAGACCGGGACGGCCTTGATATAGCGGTCGAGAAGTTGCTGCGTCTTTCCGTCCGCCAACTTGATTGCCGTCGGGTTTGCCTTCCTTCGAACTGTGCGTCGTTGTATAAAGGCTTGGCTCATGAAATTGCGGGACGCGCCGCTATCCAGCAAAGCGCTGCAAGACGCTTGCCCAACTTGGATGCGGACATAGAGGAGCGGTGCATTGTTGTCATCGCACCGCTGCTTGCAAAACTCGCGGGCCACCTTGGTAACATACGTGAGGATGTCCCCCACCGCAGCTTCGTCATCCGTCGACGAAGTTGGTGGTGCATAGAAGGATAAATATGTGCGGAGATGAGCGCATAGTACTGCGCATTGCGGTCCCGACAAGCGGCCCGTGGTCGGGAGAGGAAGCCATGCGAAATCCCCACACATGAACGGGTCCAATACCTCTACATTGAACTCGCGCCCCAAATCCCGTGACGAACCACTTGAAGACGATACGTTGCCGCTTCCGGACGGAGAAGATGCCGCACACACGTCTTGTCTTTGAGCATGAGTACCCAGCGTAGGAACGAGCCAGGCAGCATAGTTCTCATAAGAATATAGAAGAGGAGGACTTTCGACTTCCGCGTGTGCCTCGGAACGAAGGGCGGTCGCCCGCGAAGCAACCGGTTCAGAAGGCGTCGGGAGTGTTGTCGACTCACTCCCGGCGGTGCTGTTCGATCGCCTTAGGCCTCGTCGTGAGCAAAGCTCGCTCCTCGCCGAACACCTTCTTGCGTCGCTGATTGCGTTCTTCATCGGTAGCATTTGCTGCTGCCTCGTCGTGCTGGCGCTGCTGTTCGATCGCCACAGACGTGCCTTCTCGGCGTCCTCCGCCTTCATCTTCTCTGCGGCTGCGGCTGCATCCTCCCGTTGCTTGGCTTCGGTAATCAGAGCCAGCATCCGGGCCCGATAGGCCGCGGCCGTTTCTCTGGACTTTTGGTCCATGCCGGCTGTTTGCGAGTGCGTGAGCATAGACCAGGCCGGAGGACTGCTGACGTGGCGCTCCCTGCTGCTGACGTGGCACTGCTCGGCTGCTGACGTGGCACGGCTGTCCGCTGACGTGTCGCTGATGTGTCCCGGTGATGTGGCCTGCTGACATGGCCTGCTGATGTGGCACTGATGTGTCACTGCTGATGTGGCACTGATGTGTCACTGCTGATGTGGCCTGCTGACGTGGTCTGCCGACATGGCCTGCTGACATGGCCTGCTGACATGGCCTGCTGACGTGGCCTGCTGACATGGCCTGCTGACGTGGCAACTCACCAATGCCGCAGTAGGGGGTACTCGGAGACGGGACGAAAGAGAGAAGACCCGAGCGGGCAACAACATAGGTGGGGAGGGGTGGGTGGGATGATTCGCCCAGATAAGGAGCCACTAATCAAAAAGAAAAGTTAAAACTTTTAAGAAAAAAAAAATTCCGAGAAATTAATAATAATAACAATAATAAAATCTCGAGTTTGCAAGTTCAGTAGGTCTCCTGGTCTCCCCATCTCCCTCAAATTCAAAATTTTGAATTTTCAGTAAAAAAAAATTGAATTCTAAGACTGCAATGATGAACACAGAGTAATTAATGAATAAAGAATAATCGCAAGTTCAGGGAATTCTGGAAGTAAAACAATTCCGGAATTATTCAGATGAGAGTATGCGCAGTCTGAAAACGTGACTGCAAAGAGGGATTTCCCGTAACATTTCAAATTCGAAATCACGAATTTCGGAAATTCACACAAAAATTTCTTGGAATTTTTGAAATAACGGGAAATTTGCAAAGGAAAACACAATTCGAAAATTTCCGTAGGGTATTCCGGATTTCTCAACAACGAAATTTCGAATTTCAAAAGACAACAAAAATCGAAAATTTAAGATGCTGCACTACTTCAGATTTTGCGATTTTCACAAACAAAAATAGCGCTGAGAAAACGAAACCTAAAAAGAAAAAAAAAAATCGATTTTGGCAGTTAGGTCAAAAATTTCACGATTTTGGGGACTAATGAGTATGACCTGATTAACTAATCAATCACTCAATCAATCAATCAATCAATCAATCAATCAATTAATGATCAATCAATCAATCAATCAATCAATCAATCCATGATCCATCAATCCAACGTCAATCACTAATCAATAGTTCCCGCACACGTGTGAGATCAGGTTGTCCTGATTCACGCGCGGGGCTCCGATACCAACTGATACATGCCCAGTTGGGCAATGTATGTACAGCCAAGGATCCGCAATGTGATGAAAAGGACTGAATGGACGACGCAATGTTAGTGAGACATTAACAAGCAATGTACACCCTGATACATACGAAATGGCACAAAATAGCGCAGTGGAAGACTTRGATATAAGTCCTGATCTGACCGGGACTGAATCATACATCACACATGTGAGAGGAGGAGGACGGACCGCACACAAAGAAGAAAGGTCCCTCCTTGTACACGCACACACCACAGATGTAAGATGGGGGGAGAGGTGAGACGAAGATGGAGGCGAGGGAGAAGACCAAGATCGCAATGGCGATGTCCAAAAATAGTCCCTTGCCGATGTCCAATCAATGTCTGTCTCAAGAATGGAGAGAGAGAGAGAGAGAGAGAGAGAGAGAGAGAGAGAGAGCTGTCTCTTATACACATCTAGATGTGTATAAGAGACAGGAACAGCGGTAAACGTGAACTTTTTTTTTTTTACGCCCGGGTGACCCGGGTGCCGGGCCTGCCCAGGCGTCATGCCCGGGTGCCCGGGTGCCCAGCCGAGCGTGAAAATCTTCCTAGGTGTGTTCTTTCTCACCACTTCTTGGAAACGGTTTTCACCTTCACTGATACATGACCAGTTGGGCAATGTATGTACAGCCAAGGATCTGCAATATGATGAAAAGGACTGAATGGACAATGCAATGTTAGTGAGACATCAACAAGCAATGTACACCCTGATACATACGAAATGGCACAAAATAGCGCAGTGGAAGACNAGAGAGAGAGAGAGAGAGAGAGAGAGAGAGAGAGAGAGAGAGAGAGAGAGAGAGAGAGAGATGGAGGGGAGACGAAGAGATCGTCTTCCCTGCTACCTCACCTGCAGGAAGGCCGCCGTATGCTGACTGCCGCGTGGTTGCTGTCTTGTGAAGGTCGCGAGCGGAGTCCCAGCTATGGCGCCAGGTAAGTCCACCATCCGCAGGTATGGCCTCCGCCCTCTCTTACCTACTCCCCTACCTCTAGTCCCGAGCGCAGCCCTAAGTCGCAGCGCTGGTCCAGCAGCGTGTCGCTCGAGAAGTGAGCTACCCGAACTGTCCCTGGCCCAGCCACTGCCCAGCTATATGTAGCGCTGGGCGGCTGGACCTACCTGGTGCTGGCCTCAGAAACGGCCCAGCTGGTCTGGGTGCTACCGGACGTCGAGACCATGCTGCTGATGCAGCAGGCGCAAAAACGCGCCAGGCCTGGATCAGGCCCTGTTCCTGTGCACCTGGCCCAAGGCGCTGCCTCCGTGCCTGAGGTCCGAAACGGTACTGGTACCGTTGAGTCAGGCGTCAAAACGAGCCTGGTTTCGGAAGGGCCTTGTGCCTCTGTACCTGGCCCAAGGCGTTGCCTTGGGGTCTGCAAGTCTGAAACGTCATCTGCACAGACAAGGGACAAGGCGAAAGTAAGTAAGTAAATAAATAAACAAATACTGCCGCCTTTATGTGAAATCTGCAGCCTGGGGGCCGCCGTGAGCCTCCAGGGCGCATGTCTGATGGCATGCGGCCTGGGGGCCCCTCAGCAACCGTCGGGCCCCATGAAATGGGCCCGTGTGCAGGCGCAGCATGTAACATTCGCAGTCGCAGATGCAGATCTCAGGGCTCGATCCCTAGACCTTACCTCACCCGTGCACAGTATCCAGTCGACCCCTGTGTGTGTTGAACCCGTGACCTGTGTTTTGGTAGCTGACTGTAGTCTGTCATAGGTCTGTTTAGCTGTCGGGATTTGAACTGTAGACCTGTCGAAGTAGGCGTCATAGTTGTGTAGAGGTTGTAGCTGTAGCAATTCTGAAAGGTCAAGGTCGTAGCTGCTACAGTCCTGAAGGGTCAAGGTCGTAGCTGCTACAACTTCGAAAGGCCAAGTCCGCAGGCTTCCGGAAGGTCCGGAAGTGGCCTTTCGAACACTGCTCACAGCAGACCAGAGGCAAGTGGGAAAGTGGTGAGTCCACCCTTGCTTAGTCAGCGGTGCCCAGTCCCCGTCTCACTTAGTCCAGTCAGCAAGTGCCATGTGGGACTGTGTGCACCAAGGGCCCTGGGGAAAAGGGGAAGACCAGTGACCAAAAGAAGTATAAATCAAGAGGCAGCGTCCAGCCATTCATTCATTCTGCTGTGCGCCATGCAGAAGCGCTGCCCAAGCGTCTTGTGCGAGGTGGTCTGCAGATGCCCGATGTCGGAGTGGGCCGTGAAGAAGATTGACCGCCATAGTTAATAGTGGCCGGCGGCCATAGCTGCCATAGCTAGTGTTAGTGGTAGTGTGTGTGATACAGAGTGAACGCGCGTGGGATATTCAGGGTGACCCAGAGTTGAGTGTGTGCAAACGGGGGTTGTGGACACAGCGTTGGATGTGAGAAGTGTAGGCACTCAGGCGCCATAGCCAGTTTGGAGCGAGTTTGTATCTGAACTGTGTTCTCGGTCTTTATATCTCTGAGCTTTGTGTAGACGTCTGGCGCCAGTGTGTTTCGCGATCTGTTTGCATGCATGCAAGGTAAGAAGAAAGCGAGTCTGATTTCATCTTAACAGTTCTGGACTTCATAAATTACTGATTACCACAGATAGGTGAGTGTGTTCATGTCATGTCCCTCCGCCCTCGGGACATCCGATAAAAATTGGAACGATTTAGAGAATCGAGATTAGCATGGCCCCTGTGCAAGGATGACACGCACAATCGAGCAACGGTCCGAACTGAAAAAAAAAAAAAAAAAAAAAAAAAAAAAAAAAAAAAGACTTAAAAAAAGTGAACGTGTACATAGCATACCATTTAGGAAATGAGTAAGCCTTTCAGGAAATAGTGAATCACACTTTTCAAAACTTGCGTACAGAAGATACCAAAATCTTCGATGAAAAAAGAGAACTACCATCTTCACCCCAGTAGAACACCCCGTCGTTATAGCTGTATCTAGACTCTACGTTGCCCCAAATACAGTTATAAAATGATCTGGCGTTCTATTCCGGCGAAGACGACAGCAGCAGCCGCCGACCTCTACCAGAACGCAAATAGGGCCTCGCTCCACTGCATGACATTCGAAATGTATCTGGATTCTGGACCTGTACATCATGGTCCCACTGCATTCCAAATGTCGATCAGTCCGAATGCATCTGGCCCAAATTCCTGTCCAGATACATGTCAAATCTTGCATAGTGGAGCAAGGCCCATACACTCAAGACCGCCAATGCTGGAATGCAGACAGATACAGATATTTAACCCAAAAAAAAAAAAAATTAAAAAAAACTTTTCCAACTGCCTATTTCAATGCTTGGAGGGTTAACCCATGCGCTGCACAAAACAAAACAAAACAAAACAAACAAACAAACAAAACCAAAAAAAAAAAGAAAAAAAAAAGGGCAAATCCCTGTTAAACACTCTGAAAGAAAGGAATCCAGATTCAATGGATACGCCAATGAGTGGCAATCACACCATTTCATACAGAACGACTCTGCTTCATCCTAACAAGGCAGTCACCTGACAGCCTTGCAATACCCCGCTCAATACGCCCTGAGGTGGTCTCAGGGCCACAGACAGGCCGCGACCCCGGTCTGAGGCCCCAACGGCCAAGGGGGAGGAAAACCCCAAGTTGGCTCAGGGCCTGTGCGCCCGACAGTTGACTACGGTCAACTGCCCAGCGGCCCATAAGTCAAAGTCAACATGCACCTAGCCCAGGCCGCCGGTCAGACACACACACTTGTTTGTATGCAGGTACCAAGACAGCATTCGGACCAAGTGAAAGTCTGCAACTGTATGCGATCCAGGCCTTCCACTGTGAGTCAATCTGAGCCACCGTACCGTGGGTGGGAGACCTGAGGCCGAACAGCCTCGTCAAACATTACATAAGGACGCTGGCTTGACGCTAGCTGGACGCTGGCTTGATGCTAGCTGGACGCTGAGCCCCCGTGCCGTGGGTGGGAGACCTGAGGCCGGACCGGCCTCCAGGGAGTCAACATTCAGTCTTGCTATGCTACTGTGACGCTGGCTTGACGCTAGCTGGACACTGGCTTGACGCTGGCTGTACACTGGCACTGTGGACGACGAAGCGAGACTGCTGCTGCGCGCTGGCACCTTCCTGCATTGGCGCCAGCCTATGCTGACGTGGAGCAAGGCCACGCTGTCTTAGACATTGCATATTTGGTGCATGCCAGTCTGTCCTCATTGCTGACGTGGCATTTGCCACACTGTCTACATTGCTAATTTGGGCGCGACAAGGAGGGAGATTGGGATCTGTCGATGATTGAGAGGAAACGGGATACTTACCTGCTGTTGATGTCGATACCGTGCGCTGCTGAACGTCTTCAACGTCTTCACGAGAGAACTGTGCCACGTGGCACTTTGATGTGATCAGGATCTGTCAGGCTCGTTACTGGATACTGTTTTGCTGACGTGGAGGCGAGGGAATGCCCGGAGAAGGAGTGGGAACTGTTGGGCTACTCTCTTTGTGGTCATTGATGAATTTGATGGTTACTCTCTCTTCCACCTTCTCTATTCCCCCTCCACGCTCTTCGTCTATTGGAAATGAGACATAGTATCAGAGATCACATTCATGTTTATTTGGAGACATTAATCAGAACTGGCATTTCGTGTATTTCGACATCTGACGAGTATCTTCCAGACTGGGTTCATTACAGCCTGCACAGACCCACTGACATCGGGAAACAGGTGTCAGGTGACTGCCTTGTCAGGTGACCCGCCCGCGGTCAGTCTGTACACCATATACATATCACTAAAAGACTAGTACACCCTCTGCTTTTGTCTTCATAGGCAGTGTTTCACAGCCAAGCAAACAGAAATGAAGCATAGCTACGCCGGACCGGACTCCGGACCGAGTCCGGACCCCGGACCCCGGACCCCAGACTTCCCGGCAACATCCGGACTTCCGGAAAACCGGAATATTCCGGAATATCCGGACCGGTCCGGACCCCCTGTCCGGATGCACGTCCTGAACCCCTGTATTTTCCGGAAGAAAGAAAGAGAAAAAAAAAAAAAAAAAAAAAAAACACTGTGGGCAGTG
>BFEA01000004.1:9056454-9072347 GCA_003427395.1 Chara braunii | reverse complement strand
GAGAGAGAGAGAGAGAGAGAGAGAGAGAGAGAGAGAGAGAGAGAGAGAGAGAGAGAGAGAGAGAGAGGAGGGGGACGTGGGCAGCGACAGATAAGACAAGACTGGAGTGCCTGTTACAAGAACCGCTTACAAACAGACAAAGACACAGATAGTAGTCCCTATCAGAAGAACCGCTTAGCGGCCAACGAGGAAGGCAAGCAGCAGCGATAGCAAGGCACAAGGGGTGACCTTTTGCCTACCGGTTCGTTGCTAAGGCGCCCAGCGCACGTGCACGCCCAGGGTCGCTGCTCTCAAGACAGTCAGAACGTGTCCCGATCTGCGCCAGCCGCTGAACTCCTTTCGACGGCTCTCGTGATCTGAGCTTAGCCGCTGAGGTCCCTTCTACAACGGGCATTCTAAATGTGGGTCAGGTAAACTCATTCTTTCTTGCGAAAACTTTTCGAGATGCCCCTGAAATATCGATACCTTTGCGGCGTGCCCCTTTCACGGCCAACTTAACCTGTCGAGCCCTTCTGACAACCAATGATGTTTCCAGAAAACCCCTGGTGTCGTTTGGGCCTGAACCATGTTTCATATGCCCCTACCCATACGTCTCCCAAATTTCCAGTATGCCCCTATCGGATAGCCGTTGGAAACATTTCCTATATGTCCCTACCGGTACCGAGAATCCTTACAGCATGACCCTGTGGCTGTCGTTGACACTCTCGGCCTTTCCCCTGGCCCTGGGAGAGGAGCTACCGGGGCGTATCAGAAATCTGGAGACGTTCCCATCTCTCTCTCTCTCTCTCTCTCTCTCTCTCTCTCTTACACACACACACACACACACACAAAAAAAAAAAAAAGGCTACGCGTAGGGGCATATGGAAAAATTTTCTGGCTGTACTGAACGGCTATCCCGTTGGGGCAAACTGGAAATTTGGCCCCGGTACCACTAGGGACATATTGAAAATGTCTCAGGCCCAAACGACGCCAGGGGTTTTTTGGCAACTTGAATCAATGTCAGAGGGCCAAAGCAGGGTAAGTCGGCCGTCGGAGGGGCAAATCGCAACAAATGCAAACTTCAGGGGCATTTCGAAAACATTCGCAAACAAAATTGAAGAAAACCTCGGCAGGAGAGAAATTGCAATTGCTTGCATACTACAATCTGGCAAAAAAAAAAGGTCACCATCTGCTATCAGTTGTGTGGCCACGCAGACAGCAGATGGATCAATATTCAGAAAGTGGCGGCCATGTCTCATTCAAAAGGACCACCGTGTTTGAGTATGGGCCTCGCTGCACTACTCTAGAGTCTATTAGAGAGTTCGACTAGCCTTGTCAGAGAGGCGAGATTCTCGAAATACCCGACGTCGCCGCACTTACTGTAGAACCTGCTACACTAGCTGCACTCTCGAACCCCCGGGTGTCATCGGACTCTACAAAAGACATGTATCAATACGCTACAGGACAACGCCAGGCTGGTCTGGCCGCCGGGACAGGAGGTCCACTCTCAAAAAAAAGAGCTGGTCGGCGAGCAACTCCCGAGGACACTTGCCAATTCGTGTTTTGTAGGCGGGCGACTCTCGACGTTTCGAGAGTGGGAATATAGCATGCCTTCTGACAGCTCTCGATCGGGTTTCGAGAGTTTCCCGATCGAGAGTTAGTGCAGGGACGACCCACTTTCGAAAATTTGAGAGTCTAGAGTAGTGCAGCGAGGCCCACTCTCGCCATGCACAAACGACAAAAATCATGGCGGTGTATCTTTCCATATTCTAGCGGAAGATTCACTCTCGTTTTGCACATTCAGAGAGTAGTGCAGCGAGGCCCTATGCCGCACACCTAATTCTCAAAATCACAGAAGCAAAATTGCAAAAAACAAAATTGCAGATTTTGCATTTTCTGCAATTTTGCTTAGTGTGTGTGAGTATGCCCTAAGAGCATGCTCACACTAGCTATACCTCAAGTGCGCAGTTCGCAGCCAGGATGGCTGCATAGACATGGATGTCATTTGTCGTTTAGCGAAACTTGCTTTTGGCAAAATGTCGTCGACAAGCTAATGGGGTATACAGGAAATCGTTGTGCACATAATAAGGGTGTGGTTGCTGACCGGGGACAGACCGGTGGTTTCTTGGGGCAGCACGGTGGCGGGCGTGGAAGAGGGTGACACGGTCGTGGGGTGAGTGCAGGCAGTGGGAGGTCATTGTCGAGTTTCTAGTTTAGGAAATTTTCATGTTTTCATTTATTTTTTTCCGAGGCCAGATACATGCAGCTCCGGCGTGGGGCGGTCGTTCGTCCACATCAGGTGCATTCAAATGAGTCCAATTTTTTTAGACGTATTCATGAATCTTGCGTTGAAGACAAAGAGGTAGCATACCGATCACGGCTTGGCACGACATAATGAATCTGGCTCTGAAGATGAGCAGGTGCATGTATAAATATCTCCCTCATAGGAGAGAAAATTGTGTGGGGAAGGTCGAAAACAACAACACTGTCTACAAAATTTTGTCTTTCGTTTTTGTTCTTCTGCCTGCATATCTGCTTTTGCACTGTATTGTACCTGGTCGTATGTATTTACATAATAAAGGTGTTTTGTTCAGGGGATAGCAGCAATTTGCCTGCTTCAGCGACACGCCCACCACCCTGGTTGCAACCCCACGCCCAACGTGGTATCAGTGTCTCTGATCCCGTGTATGGTCACGACAAGATATATCTGAGCCCAATTACGAACAAAAAATAGTACAAAACTCATATTGCGAGTATGCCCTAACTGTTTCGCCCAACCCATACTTCACAAGGGTGGAGCGTTCAGACTCGCCTGAAGAGATGCAATGTGTCCTCTTTCTAGGAATGTTTTCTGGCTATGAAGCCATGGAATTGACCCGAGGAGGTGCCACGGGTAAGATAATTGTTTCGCTTAGGCCATCCTATGACAAGGGTAGAGAGTTCTCACTCGCCTTCCCGTTAGGTGCAGATGACCACCAAGGCGGTCAAACCTATTATTTTGTCGAACCTCACTCTTGCCCAAGGTTGGACTTGCTGCATCTGGACAGTAACCAATGCTCCACTACTCACCAAATAAGCAAAATGAGAATGAACCTTCGGTTATAACATAGGAAGATGCACCGCCATATTTTTTATCTTTTGTGTATGTATTATGGGAGTAGTGGAGTGAGGCCCCAAAGTGAACCACAGCAATGTCAAAGAATCCCATGAACCCTTGTCATGACGATGGATGGAGTTCCTTTCATGGTTGCCTAAGGCCTCGCCATGCCTCTACCATAGTATTCCCTCGTGTTCCCCTTCCCCCTCACTTGTACATCGGCATGGTCATCAGGGGCAGTGATGGTTTGAACCACCACTATATATAGGGCTCACCTGCGCCCTTTGCCAGTGCATACGGGCAAGGATTCGCCTTATCCCCCTCTGCCACCAATACCTTTTCAGCCAAAGAATATAATATGACGTGTGCAAGCAGCTACAACTATGGGGCTCGACCTCTAAAGCAAAATGGTTGGCAACACTAAGTAAAAGGAGGCCCATTGTCACGCCCCCACTACTTTCAGGGCCTGGTTCGGTCTTCCTCCCCGGGCTGAGTGCGGTGGGTTGGTGGACTGGTAGGCTGTCACGCCACATTTTAGGTGAGTATATATATAATAAAAATAAAAATGTACCTAGTAAACACTCTTCGTCACATTCAATCATGCAGTCGAGTAGTTAGGGATATCCCTCCTGCCAGTGACGACAAGGCTTAGAGTGAGGCGTTCGGGTTTGTCGCCTGCACTTGACCCCGTATAAAGGTCAGACTCGAGGTCACCGAAGTCCCTATTATTAAGGATTTTTGCAAGTAGCCTTGAGTGTAACATGTGTAATGCGATGAAAAACACAACATTTTATGCATCATAGGACAAATGACACCGAAATAATAGTAAGAAGGTAAAAGAACAGACTATGCAAGAGCATGACCAGAGACACGAGACTTAAGAGTTATAGTACACATGGTATGCAAGGAGCATCCATTGGAGGACTGTTGTCACTAATAAATTATAATAATGTCATAATACATCACAATGACAAGAAAGAAAGAGTCTTAGTCGATAATGATAACTGGTACCCCCTCGTGAGTAAGCCCTACTATTAAGGACTTCATATCTGGTACACGATGGTCTTCCTCATCATTATGAACCCGAGTGGCTACCGATTATGGGACCACGTAGCTGATATCAAGAGGCGTTGCAGGATCTATCTTGCTGATGTACGCCATACATCTTGCCAACTCCTCGTCTACAACGCTCCTGAGATAAAATTCCTCTCCAAGGGTAATATCGTTCGTAGCTCCGATTTGTATCTCAATATGTCCCCTCTTGTTAATGTAGACGTATGGAACCTAAAGGAAACAGTCTCCGTAAAGTGGTTTCCAGAAGACCTGCATCGCAAAATATACCTCAACCAGGTGATTGAATCCATCGCCGAGATATGAGACCGGTCCTTCCCCTCTTGGAGGTCCAACAACCGCCTCGGTCTTAGGCTCATCTCGCATAAAGGGATAAATCTCCCTTGAGCAAATATCGTGCCAGAAGATATGCAATTCATCTTAATGTCGCTCTCCGTCGCCGCCACTTACCAGTCTCTAGAGCTTAGGCTATCCCCAACAGACTCAGTCTCCCAATCGAAGGAGTCACCAAGATCGATGTCACTTATGCTGCAAGGGTCAAGGTCGAACTCATCGCTCTCCGACCTCTGTGTGCAAGTAGTGGGAGCGTCACCGCTTACCGATCTCCAATGCTTAGGTTATCACCAACAAACTCAATCTTTGTGGGTATCCCAATCGAAGTAGTCACCAAGATCGATGTCTCGTATGCTGCAAGGGTCAAGGTCAGACTCATCGGTCTCCGACCTCCGCGTGCAAGTAGTACTTGAGATCCCGGATCTAGCTATCTCGACCCTGATCCGCTATCGGTGAGATTACCCTTACAAGGGTATCTACCCTGTTTTTTTGCAAGTGAGAGAGAATAAGTTTGATTTAAAGTTTGAATATACTGCGTGAGTCGTGGTTGTGCTTTGAGTACGCTGACTAAATGATTGACCAGAGTAGAGAGTGTGTGGGCATGCAGACTTAAGGCGCATGTGACCTCTCTTCCTATTGATGGTTCTAAAGCCGGCGGGATTGACCGACCAAATTTTTGTCTCTGATTTAAACTATAATTAAAAGGTTTCGTATTTTGATTGGTACGCTTGATCGTGACATAAGCGCACGTACGGAGGACGACGTTGACGACGGCATGGTTTTGCATGATGAGCGGAGTGAATGTAAGGATAGGAACGCGAGTACGGGTGGCCTCGCGGTGAAACACGGAAGGTTGATGGCCGTGGGATTTAGTTGGTAGGCCGAGGTAGGGCCTTGGACATGTCTTCAAGTTGGTAAACCCGCGTGCCACGTAGTACCCGTTTTTTATAGATTGCCGTTAGGAAAGGGATCAGCGTTGGGCCTAACACTATGGGCTACGGTAATGGACTTTCGTTCAGGAAATTAAGGGATCGAGGTCATCCAGTAATGATGCAGGAGTATTGAATTAGCACGAAGGGACCGAGAGGTTGAGAGCCCGACGAGGCTACTCCTCATGGTTTTGTCGTCCGCAGTGCCAAGGTGGAACTAACAATTCCCTTCCCTCTCCTGGTCTTGCGGCTTGGCTTTTATTTTTGTGATTATTATTATTATTACTTTCTAGGCGGGTAGTGACGCCGGATTTGCTTTTTTTATTCGAAGAGATTCTTTCTCTTTTCACGCGAAGGGATTGGGAGAGAGAGAACGTGTCTGGTGTATGCAGATGGTCAGCATTGGTGGCGACGTCACGAACGTTGGTTTTCAACCTCGGTGTGGTCCAGTTGTGTGAACGTAGGTAGGCTAGTCAGAAAGAGTAGTTTAGGCGCTGCAAAGAGAAAGGGTTGGGCCCAAAAAGAGTTCGAAGTAGCAACGTATCTTCACATGTTCTAGTGGTTACCGTAGATTCATTCCGATTTTGTTTATCTTATCCCTGATGGGAGTGAGGTCATCCACGAGGTTGGAAGCTTACCTGGTGAATCGCTTGCTACTCCACGCACGGAGGCAGTAGCATTTGAAGCTCTCTACGAAAGCAGTTGAAAACGGTGTATACGTCCACTGTAAGTTACTCGGCTCAGAACGAATCGGCTCGTACCATCAGTGAGAGCAGCGAGAGGGGAAACACGGGTTTGGAGGCTTACTAGTGTGATGCTATCCAACACTTGACGGTAGTAAGGTACGTAGTGCGAGGCTGGAGATTCATTACTAACAAGTGTCCCGTCCCTTCGGTCGGCTGAAGCAGTGAGGGAGTGAGTCATGGGGTTGGGATACTAGCTTGCCAGTCGGAGCAGCAGGAGGCCAACACCGAGGCTTGGTTACTTACTTGTTGGCATGGGCGCTGCCCATCCCTGCCAGAGAGTAGCGAGGGGACAGTCGAGGGTCGGAGACTTACCTGCAGGAGAGTGAGTTGCTCAACCTGTTGAGCGGAGGCTGCAAGCGGGCTGCGATCTAGACACGTACCTGTGTGTTGGAACGCTGCTCTCCCCGGTGATCAAAAGCGGGGCAAGAAGGGGAGTCATTAGCCTACATACCTGCCTGCTGATGAGACATTGCTCATCAAGCTATACGGAGTAATGATAGGTGAGTTACATGAGTTGCACGATTGCAGGCTTACCTTTTTTGGCAGGCATCGCAGTTTGCTGTTGAACGAGACGGCAGCAGACCAGCTCAGGGGGGGCGCCAGACCAGAATGTCGACTGAAACGTTGTTCGTCCTATCACACTGAGATAACTGGAGGCGAGTTATGCGGTTGCAAATTCGCCTATAACCAACGCACTTGGGTTTGAGTGCGTCAAAGGGGGGACTTTGCTGCAATTTGAAGGGTCGTCAAGGAGTCAACGGTTGGTAGCTTGACATCAATTGACCAAGCTGTCCTGCGTATTTTGGCCCTCATTGTTGGGCCCTCAGGCGATCGAAGGTATCAAGGTCCTCTCACACAAGTCTGAGTGCACCTCTCTTGTATATGAGCGTCTTAAAAATTCTCTTTTTGCCCTTCTCGCTTTAAGTCTAGTCTATTGGTTCCCAGAGGAAGGCGGCAGGCGGGATTGCAACCCGTAGCCCGCGCTAAGACCTCTTTGGGAGGTTGCCCCATTGATTGTGGGAGCTCTGGCGGAACCTAGGCAAGGTTCTGGAGGCAGGGAATTGAGTGGTAATCTCCCTTTCCTTTTATAAACCCAGTTAACACCCTTATCGGTACATTTTGTTACAGTTTGACAGAGTATACTGCATGTATCCCATACTAAGTTTAGGTTTGATTTTCATGACTTAAGCCAGGCTAAAGTAAAAGGAAGGCATAAACAATCTCATTTTCACTTTTGTTGTCTGCCTGAAGTCAGATTGCAGAAAGGTTTTGCATTCGGGGAATGCGGAAAGAAGATGGTTTTGCTTGCGATTAACCAGGTAAACCAAAAGTTGGGCATTGTTTTTTTAAGTTGAATGACTTAGTGCTATGTTTATTTTTGACTGCTTAGAGAACCAGACAATTGTTCCTAAGTCGGATGGTCCAGTTGCTCTGACTTGCGAGGACTGTCTGTGATTGCATTTCCAAGGACCAAGCAATTCAAGTTCTTCCTAAGTTAGATGGCTTGGTCGTCTTGGTTATTTTTGAGTTTCTGATATTTCTTTGTTTCTGAAAAAGGAAGTCTGAGCAATTGTTCCTAACTTGGATAACTCAAACTTCTTTTTATTTCATTCTGAGGGAGGATCAAGCAAATGACCTGAAAATTATTCCTAAGTTGGATGATCTAGTCTGAAGCCACGCACATGCTAGAACCAAAGAATAAATTTTGTCCATACTCTAATACTATTATACTAATGAACATACTAGTTAGACAATTATTCATAAGTTGGATGGTATGACTACAACTTATCACAAAAGAGTAAAGTATTAACTAAAAATAATTTGGTGGTAAGAAGGGGCAGGTTGAACCTTGTTTCTTAGTCGAATGGTACAGTCATATGTTATCTTAAAATATCAATTGCAAATATATATATATATATATAGCTTGGCTATTTTAAACAGTCAAGGGCGACTAGGTATTATATTAAGTTGGATGACCTAGTAACATGCCCAAAGAAGAGAAAAGTTTTAGTGCTTTGTGTTTGTGTATACTCAATGGTTTGATCGTCCAACTTTACGCCTTAGGTAAGCTATAAAGGATAAATCATTGAAAAACAATGAACTATTGTTGACAAGGTTTGACTTTGGGATAAGGTGAGAGTACTTATCATTGTGGTTTGAACTTGCATGTGGCTAAGCGAAAGTTTTACTTAGTCTTAGTTTCAGTTTGATAGGTAGTTGTTTTAGATGTTCGCCACGTGCTAGAGCTATAAGAGTTAGTTCAATTCCTGCAATTTTTAAGCTAACTTTCTTTTACTTAGGTCAATTCTCGTATTTTTGTAAATCATTTGTTATACTTGGCTTTATATAAATCTTGGAAAGGTACTTCTCTTACGGGAAGCGCTGTCGAAATTTTTAGAAAATCAATGAGTTAGTCAAATTTGACTTTCAAAGTTCAATTTTTTGTCTAAGTTTTATATCTGGCTTCAGGGTAACCGGCGTTGGGCCGAACACCCGAACCCGAACGCCCGAACGTATGGGACCCCTTGGGGATGCATTCGGCCGTTCGGGCCGAACGTGGAAAAAAAAAAAAAAAAAAAAAAAAAAAGTCATCAAAAAAATATGAAAAAAAATGTTGTATGCAAAAAAATAAATTAAAAACAAGATTTGTCCGAGCATTACATCCGAATTCCTTACCAAATTTGAAATCAAAATAAAATATGGAAAACAAATACTAATACTAAGAATAAATAAAAATAAAAAGAGAATTAAATTTAGTGAGTGCGCGTGCATATTTTCGACACCGCCATCTTTGGCGATTTTTTTTTTTTTTTTTGGCATAGCTAAAATTTACAGATGTGTACTTCACATAATACAAAACCTACTAAAAAAGTATCAAAAAATAATAAAATTGTTTAGACCCCGAACTAAAGTGAAAACAAAAAGTAAAAAGTGAAAAAATAAGTGGGCGAGCACATTTTGACACCGCCATCTTTGGCGATTTTTAATTCTTATTTGGCTTAGCCAAATGACTTGAAAATTTACAGGCATGTATCTCACTTCATAGAAAACTCTCAAAAAACGATTCAGGGAAAAATAATTATTTTTAGACCCGAAATATTTTTTGGCGGGGGCCGAACGCCGTCGGGTTCAGACCCCGTACGGGACCCCGAACGCCTGTACGTACTGAGGTTTGCCCGGGGACCTCCGTACGTACGGGCTGGTAACCCTGTCTGGCTTAGTAAAAATTTATAAAGTTTTTTTTTTTAAAAAGAAGTATTGCCCAATTTTTTACTAATTTAGAGAGTTAGACAAAACTTGACTTCGGAAAGTCAAAGTCATTTCATACTTTGAACTTAGCTTTGTGTAAATTTTGGAAAGCTACTTTCTCTACGGGAAGCGCTGCCGAAATTTCTACAAATCTAAGGAGTTAGTTAAATTTTGTTTTGGCAGAAACTCAAACCTTATTTTCGATTTCTTATCCTTAGTATAAATTTGAAAAGTTTACTTCTCTAACGGTAATGCTGCCCGAATTTTTACTAATTCAGGGAGTTAAACAAAATTTAACTTTATAGAATTAAGGATTATTTCAGTTTTCATATTCAAGCTTATTATAAATTATGAGAAAATATTTCTCTTACGGAAAGCGACGTCGAAATTTTTTTAAGTTTACGAGAGTTAGATTATATTTTGGCAGGTAACAATTTTGACAATCCACCCAGCATAAGGGAGATTCAGCCAAGGTCTAACTTTCCTTGGGCGCAGACTTAGAGATAGACTTAAACTTAGTTAGCAAAAAAAAATTGAGTGAGAATGTACTATGGAGATTAATTCTTCATACACTGATAGTGTGGTATTGGGAATTGACATGTCTTGTGTTACATGTTATTTTAATCATTTCGATTCAGAACTTTGACTAAATTCATCTTTTGTTATCGATGATGACAGGTCGGTTGTTGATTCGTCGATTTACGATATTTTCGCTACTCAACCTAAATGTTTTAACCGCTGTGGTTTTATTTGTTTCGTTGGGTTTTCACCCGGAATTTATTGGATGACCATTTAACAACGATGCTGAGTACTTTATTATGGAAGGTTTGACAAACATTGGGGTTTGTATGGCTAAAACGTGGGATGTGAACGCAGAGAGTGGTTGAAGTTGAACTCGTGTAGTGTGTGAAATTTGGTTGAATCTTGATATGATTGCATGTATGTTTGTGACATGGACTCCGTATTTGATTGTCTGTGATTACACACATATATATGGTTGAGGGGAGTCTCACTGTGATTATGAGAAATGATCGCCTTATATTATATAATGTTTTATATATGTACATATATATGCTAGTGCATGAAGTGTCCGCGCAGCCTACTGTGACCGTGCGTAAGGATTAAACAGATTATGATTTGAGAGAAAAGGGAGACCCCGATTTACCTTTGTTTTTATAATTATTATAGTTGGATGTTTGAGTCTATGGCAGCCGTCAAAGTCAAACCCCTTGATTTCTCTTCAGGCCTTGGATGATGGAACTTGCCTCTAAGGCCATGAGAATTGACTATCACCACAAGTCGGAATCTGTGTACCACCCGCTCTCCGCAGGATGCAGAAGAGGCTGTGGTCCTCAACTCCCCAGTCGGTTGTCTAGCATTGAAAGATTAACCCCTCAAGGCGTGTGTCAGCCGATACTTGAGTGTCGAATGTGACCCTTGAGATTATCGAGAATCGTGTAATAATATGTACTACATAGTACGTCATCATTGCGACTACTTGCTTATGTTTGCATGACTAGTCGATATGAGAAAGCCTTGCGGCTGCACGATTTTATATTAAGTCTCACGCGTGACGCCTAACTGATTTTCTGTGTCAAAAAATTATGGGTCGGATACTGAAGGGACTAGGAGTGTTTTTGTTTCTGTGTGTATTTAATTTTATGTTTTTAGCGTGGTGTAACATGTGGTGAGTGGGATGCGTCCTAGTCGACCGACGAGGAGTCGCGCTTGGGACTTCAGCCCCCCAGTGTGTCGGTTTGAGTGCGGGTTCGATAAAGGCGTGGGACCTCGTATACCCCTTATGCTACAACATACGAGAAACATCCTCAGTTGACCGACCTCTTCGATTGTAACTAATTAACTTTCGTATTGTGGACTGATAGCTTGGCGAGGATACGCCCATCGAAGGGAGGTGACAACTCCAACAGGTGGAGGTAAGTTGTACCTCGCGTAGGCCCTATCCTGTCGTAGGCGCTCGCGAGAGGTATGGCTGACGCACTCGGTCGGAGCTGCTATGAAAGCGCCATTTGTGTAGCAAATAAAGGATGAAAATTCCTGTCATAAAATCCTCCATGAGGAGGCTGGGACGGTCCCCCTGAGAGACCGATGCGCTTGACACTACAGGGGCAATCCAACCGCAGTGGCCGGACCATGTAATTTTCGTCCTCATTACCAGTCCACGGCTCTAGCAGTTCATTCGCCTCTGGTGGCGAGGCACAGGGGGTCCTACTCCAGAAACACATGGTCAGTATCTGCCCCTTGCTGCTCCCCCCAGCGTCCCGGCTATCTAAGACAGAGACTGTCACCGTCCAATCTGCCAATCCTTCCTCCGCCCAACAACTTAATAGAAATTTCCTTATGGGTCTGCTGTGTTTTATCGAGTTTCATGACCATTCGTCGTTTAACTCTGTTCCAATCCTTCCAGTACTCCACCTCCAGCGTGATCAAATGTTGTTTTTATGCCAACTGCAGTGGTTGTTGCCTTTGCTGCAGGAATGCAATACACCTTTTCTTCCAATCATCCAGAGAGTCGAAGGACGCAGTGTCAGAGTTGAAACCCTTATACAATTATTTGCTCATGATAATTGAATGTAAGACGTTATTCGGCTTCCGTGGAAGGTTTTCTAAGTTTTACGACTTGTTGAGGTTAGTGTATTTGTCGAGGTTCATTCAAACCAAACCTACAAGTGAGAGAGAATTTTTTTTTACCTATGCCCAGACGCATGCGGCATTCGGAAGCGACGGTGAGGATTGGCAGTATGATCGACCGCTTTTCTCAATTGGCAAGATCACAGGGAGACATGGTCGTAGGGGTTATAAAGCCTATTTTATTAGCAACTATGCGATTCTGGTCTTGGGCGGGCCTCCGACCTTTTAGGAGGGACGAAAAAAAATGATGGTCTCCGATGAGATTTATCAATGGCAGCCATCGTCGAGCCCGACCTCCAATTTTTTAGGAGTTTTGCCTTACAACTACGGATGTACTAGTGTTTTAAACAGTCGAAAATGCAGCCACGTCGAGGTCACAAATGAATGATTTGGGCATAAGTTTTATGCTCAACTTTAATAATTTTATAGTTAACAAGGTTCGATCCCACGCGTACCCTTAGGCTGATTGTTCTACTAGCCTGTACGGCTCGATGCACGTGAGACCAAGAGTGGGGCGCCAACCCTTTAAAAATTAGAGTAGGCTAGGTCTGCCAGGCTATAGGCAAGTAACCTACCAGGGGCACAACTCTTCAAATAGAATGGTTGCTCTTACCACTACCGTGATTGAAGCTAACCCAGTAGGTATCGCATCAGACTTTTACTCAGCAGATACTAGTGGGCATAGATCCTTTTGTTAGAGCACGGGAGGCAGGCAGGCAGGCGCAGTCGATCCCGGTCGTGCGATTACAAACATCGCACGACTGAGATCACCCACGTTGAAATCATCATGGCGCCTACGCAAAGATGACAACGCAACTGCGTCCGTGTTGGTGGTTCGCGAGGTTATTTATGTGTTAGTTATTCCAAAGTTGTCTCTAGGTTTTCTTTAACTCCGGCATGACGTGGCCAAGAGGGCTCTATGCCTTTGCAATAAAGGCAGGAGCCGATGCGCTCGACAACAGTCCTTGGAATAACACCCATAGGTACGTCTCGTATGGCCCCATGGTGAGGTTGGGTAGGATGATTTGGGGTGTGAGGGCTCCAGTGAGGGCGTGCCACCAAGAAATCAGCCTGTTTCAGATTTGCTCTGCGTCGGGGTAAGAGCGCAATGCATCATGTCCTCCATTTGACCTGTGTGGCATACTGTGCAAAGCTCTACTTGTGTCGTTTTGTTCCGTATGACCCTGCGCTTGTTGAGCCAGTGCTTGGTCGGAAGCACCATGTGACCTATCAACCGCTGCATGCTCCGGATGCGTGTATCTCGCCCATTCTCTCGCTGCCGTAGTCTGCAGGCCCACTCCGCCTGGGCTATCTCAAGGTTCTGTATTGCGGCCAGACGACAATAAATGAGGAGCTTCGTATTCTCCATGACCCTGACCTTGTAGAGCTGGTCTCTCCTCACCGCAACTTGAGCGAAGGCGGTTTTGCATACCAGGGTGCTGGTTGTGCCTGGGTTGCTGATGCGGTGCATGTCAAAGAGGAGCCAAACTCTGGATGGCGACGGGACAAAGGCCAGAGCCGTCACGAGAGAGGGTTCCTCCTTCATGAGCCCTCCTGCATGAGCCCTCCTGCATGAGCCCTCCTACATGGAGACCCAATCCCCCCGACTCCCATTTGCTCGGATGCTTCAAAACGTCCACCTAATCTTTCGCGATAGAAAGGAGCACAGCGTTGTAGTTGGGTTGAAGGTCTACCGCCTCCACACTTTCGCCACCGTCCATAGTTGAACACCGCTGCAAGAGAGACACGTCACACGCCACTCATGCAAAGTCACCTGCGCTGGCCGCAATAATAGAGAAATGTGTGGTATGGTGTCCACAAACATGCAGGCGGGGGCTTGACGAACCAGTCCTTACGGGGCGCACTGCCAATGCGGAATTTGAATTTGAATTAGGTGGACCATGCGCGCGTGTTTCGGCACGGGTGGACGACGTCGGGGGACCATTCGGGAGGCTCGCCTCGCTTCGCCGCAATTCGGATTCTCATGTCCCATGGGCCCAAGGTCGCGGACATGATTATGTCCAAGACAACTACGAGTCGGACATTCAAAACCCCACAAAAAACTGCATACAACAGAATCGGAGGCACCTGAAAGGTAGGTGCGCGTAAGTGTAGGGTTTTCGTAAGTGGTTGTGGAATGACGAACAGGGTAAGGGAAAATTAATCCATTTTCCATCGTAAGGGCGCCCTTACAAAGTAAGGGTTATGAGTGGTGTCGAACAAGGCCTATGTTTGTGATTTCACGCACGTTTGGGACAGCCATAGGACCCCAATAACAAAAACAAAAAAAAAAACTACCAATGGGAGAGCAAAAGAAAACATCATTTTCCCGGGCTTAATTCACAAAAACAGGCTACCGCCGATTTTCTGCCAAATCCACGATGCCTGACAGTCACACACCTTAAACACTACTCCACATACATGGCTAGTGGACTACAGCGGGGGGGTGGGAGGGGAAAGGGGAGGAGAAAGGGGAGGAGGGGGGCCGCATAGCCCAGGCATTGGTAGACGTCATCACCTTGTCTGGTCTGTCGGACACTCCTTTCCTGATGGCGAATGCACGCTTTGCTCCACCCCACTCCCAACTCCATAGCCCCCCCTACCCATCTCATACCCCTCTGCCCCCCTTCCAAGTCTGTATCCATCGCCTATGCCGGTGCTGACCGAAGCAGCCTGTCGAAGCTTCTTCGCACCCCTCCTCCTTCCACGTCGGCTGCAATTGCCGGCCAGTCGCCACACGTGCAGAATGATCACCAATGTCAACGCTCGAACCAGGAAAAAGAATAGAGCCGCTTTACGCTTTACGCTTTACGCTTCTCGCCACGTCGGCATTTCTCACCATGTCAGTCATGTGCTCATCCCGTAAAGTACAAGGAATGGAGTTGGCACCTATTGAACTGGACGAATGGCACATGTGATGGCCGACAGAGGAAGGGCGCAAAGACCGATGGGCGCTGTCGACATCCCGCGCTCGAATTCGAATGTCCCCGCCAACGATCATCTCACCCGCCTCGGATCCGTGCAACGGGCGCCTTCAAACGACAGCCAAAACACCCTAGTGGAGGGAATGCAGGGGCAACGGCAATGGCACCGCACGACCGTTGGAGGTTGTTGTGGGACTGCTGTCCCATGGTCTAGCTGACAAGACTGTCGTTGGACCAGGAACGGCAACCAAACACATGATCGGGAAAAAAAAAAAAAAAAACGGTTTGTTCGTGGATGTAAGGGTGCAACCCCCTACTTTCAAGTCACCTCCACGGGCATCCTTACGTTAAGGTCCGTTTTGGCTTGGCGGTCCTTACTTTTGTAGTGACCGCCCTTACGGCCGCGAATGTGAAAACAAGTTAGACTTCTTTTTCTTCATGATTAGGGAGGGGTGGAACGATGAAAACCTTACATGTAAGGGTTTTGTAGTGGTATCGAACGAGGCCCCAAGTTTTTTGGTTCGTGAAATCACACACGTTTCACTTACGGCGAAGGCAAAGACGGATGACTTCATCGCTGGAAATTGATTGTGGTTTGGGAGGTGTTTGGGAGGGTTCGATCCCCTCGCCTACAGCAAATGGTGTATGAAGTTACTCTTGCCCTCCTTTGCCAAAGAGAACTTCTGTCAGAACAACCGACTGCACCCTATTTCAAGGAAGCCTTAGACTACCGTCAATGAATATGGTCCGTGTGCCTACTCACATGCAGTCATCTTGACTGCCACAACCATGGTCAATGAATCATGCCCCAACATCTGACACCCCGCCTGGAGGAGACACCATCTGTGAGAAGAGCACTTTCTTTTCTTTGTTTTTTTAGCAGTTGTTGTTGTTGTTGTTGTTGTTGTTGTTTTTT
>BFEA01000004.1:9001054-9014680 GCA_003427395.1 Chara braunii | reverse complement strand
GTCTCTCTCTGTTTTCCTGTGCCGCTGTGGAAACACGATACGCAGATTTTTCAATTTTTTTGGTAACTGATTGGCTGGTGATTGTTGTGCCCTGTGATCCAGAAAGTTTTGACTGCAGAGCTGAAGTTCTCAAAACCTTAAAAAAAAGCAAAAAAAAGCACCGAAAGTACCACTTTGTGTTGGGAGACATGTGAGTTGAGAATGTTTTGCTGGTCCTTCAGGTCTGCTTGTTTTTCGTTCTGTTTTCTTTTATGGACTTGTAGTTTTCTGTTCTGGCTTGGTTTCAGGTCTTCTTGCTTGGTGGCAGTTTGTGCTTTAGCGGGTTTGGTTGAGGTGTGGTGGGTGTTGCGGACCCGGGTTGTGCTCAGGTTGGGTTGAGCTTTGTTGGTTAGCTCGAGTTATCGGCAGCAGCCAGTTAACAGTGTTTTTTTTTTTTTTTGTCTACAGGAGTTTCTCAAAGCTCGTGAAGACCTGAGGCGACCCAAGGAGGACCTAGCTGAGCTCGATAAACTGTCTCTGATAAGAAATGACTACGTATGTGCCATCGATCATGGTAGAGAATCTAGAGATGCATTGAAGGAGCACATGAACGTTCGTGTGATAGAAGTTCATCATGGAACCTTTTAGGAAATTAAATGCAGAGCTTTTAACTTTCAAGTCTTTTTCACTTTTTGAGAATTTTTGACATCTAAAACTACCGGCACATCTGTGAGCCTATCTTGCCAAACCAACCGCTTTCTGCCACGTGTCTTTTTTTTTGTTTTGTTTTAATTGGCCAGCATCAGCGCTGGTTGCTAAAGGTAACTCCGGCCCCTGGGGATGTGGGCAGGTACATGCAAGAACATAAAGTGCGATGGTAGTTTTTTTAAAACTTTTTAAAAGTTTTTATGACTCCAGGCTAAAAACAAAAACACGATGAATTACGTGAATTTCTCTGACTGCCATGTCTGCCCTAGAGATGCTTAAAAATTAAAATGATGAATTCCCTGTATGGCTGTGAATATTACTGAATAATGAATTCGCTGAATTCCCGAAGGGGTGGCAAGCGGGCTGGAAGTACCCAGGGATTTTTAATTTTTTTCTTTTTTTTTTGTTTCTGTTCTTTTTTTCCCGGATTGCAGGGCTGGCATGCTCTCATGCACATCATGCAGAATCTGCACTTCGTTGTGAAAAGAAGTTCACAGAACGTTATGGGGGCAGATTGGAGTGAGGGAGAGGGGGAGGGGAGGGGTGCGGGGGAAGGACTGGGGGAGTTGAGATGATGGGGGGCAAAGGAAAAGAAAGGTAGTAGGGGGACTAACCATGCTGCGTGTTGGGTGGGGTATAACAAAGGAGGCGACATGCGGTGTTGGCGACCAGGGGCCATGTAGGGAGAGTGCAGTGCATGGCAGTGATAGTGAAGGGTGACGATGGTGCATCACCGACGTCGAATGGGAAAGGGCAGCTCAGAGCGAAAAAAGAACCCCGATTTGAAATCGGGCCCTGCCTACGGGAAGAAGCCAAATCACACGCCCCCCGGACCCCCGCCTGAAAAACGACAGACGGAAGAAAAACACCGATAGTAAAACGGAACAAGACAAAAACGAACAATTACAGACACCTAAGAGCATTTACGGTCCTAAGAAAATGACCGTGGGCACCCATGTTGGCCCTTCTGTTTTTGTCTTTTTGCCCCAGTGTGCTGGATCGACCAAGCCGGTATTGGGCGGACCTGGAGGGTTCCCGGCCCGCACGATTGTAACACAGCGGAATATTTTAATTGTTTCACATAAGGTTGCAAAACTACTTTCTTTTCATTTGTCGTTGAATAGAGTGGTTGAGTATGCTGCAATTGGTTTCGGCTGGTCCTGGCTCGAGGCCGTTGAGTACTTTCAGGGTTGGTTGGTTAGTTAGGGAACTTATAATAATGAAAATGTGAACCCCCCCCACCCACCCCCACCCCCTGCCCAGGCACAGGCAGGTAAAAAATCACAGGGGGGTTTCTTCTATCTTTGTGAAGTTGTGAATCCAACCCTCCCCCCACCGGTCCAGGCAGCGTGGGCTGTACTGCTTAGCCCTGACCCACGCAGCAAGGCAGGTAAAAAATCTAGCTTTTGTGCGTCTGGGTTCGGGCTTGTATTGTGCCCGATAGTAGAAGCAAAATCAGAATTCAGCTGTGTATTTGATGCCGGGGGACGTCGGGGTGGAGACTGCGGGGGGGCGGCAGGCAGGGGAGGTGTGAGGCTAGGGAGGAGTGCAAGCATCAAGGTGTGATGTTTTTCTTTTTCTTTTTTTTTTTGTTGTAAAGTGCATCTAGGTGTCAGGTGCATGGAAACACGTGGCAATTATGATGATGACGATGATGATGATGATGGTGCTTATGACAATGATGCTGCTGCTTATCCATTCTCCTTCCCTTGCTGCTCCTGCTGCTGATAACTGTCGTAGTCGTAGTTGTAGTCGTAGTAGTAGTACTAGAAGTACTAGTAAGTAGTAGTGGTAGTAGTAGTGGTTGCAGTAGTGTGGTTGTCATTGTTCTAGCTGTTGCTGTTGTTGTTATTGCTGCTGTTTTGGTAGTGGCAATGGTAAGAGTAGAAGAAGAAGAGGAAGGAGAAGGAGAAGGAGAAGGAGAAGAAGAAGAAGAAGAAGAAGAAGAAGAAAGTGTGAGAACAGTGGCATTTCTATGTTCTTCCTTTTGTTTCCTTTTTATCCTCTCCTCTCGGTGCCTGGTGTTGGATAGAGAGGCTCAGATGGACGGGCCTCAGCTGGACGGGGTTCAGATGGATGGAGAATTATCTTGAAAATGTGAGTGGCTTGGGGCTCAGATGTCACGGAACTTCTGAACTAATGCGCACTGCAGGTGACTGTCAAGGATCTCCGGAAGCAAGCGAATGTGCGAGATCCAGAAGTGAATGTGCGAGATTCGGACTCGAGTGATCTTGGTTCTTCTCCCGGGTCGCCTTCTTTCTCAGACTTCTCTAGTTCCAGTGTTGAGGAAATACCGGCGCCCTGCAGGTGCCGTCACTGCGAGCCTGTCTGGCCAGGAAGAGGTAGGGAGAGGCGCGGCTACTTTACCCTGTCCTTCGCAGTTTGAATGCGTTTTGTTTTTGCTACTTCTTTAACAGACAGATTGCCCTAATAAATAGATAATTTTTTAATTGCTTCCTATTTCATTTTGCTTGGTGGCTAGGCTACCAGAGTGGCCCGGGGTCACTTGCCCGGCCGGGCCAAAACTGTTAAAAAAAATAAAAATAAAAATAAAAACTTTTAAAATTTATATTTTATTCTACATTTGGTGAAGAATTTCGATGTGACCCTGAGGCAATAGGTATTCAGTTTATTTTTCTGCATAACATAGTTTTTTGGGGGATTTTTTGGAGTTCTTTTCTTTTTCTTTTTTTTTGCTGGGACCTTCCCTGGTCCTTGCACGGGCTGGGCACCCGGGACCCGGGCGGCCCGGCTGGTAGCCTAGCTTGGTGGTGATTTTTTTAATTTTGTTTTTACCAAAATGTGCCTTTGTACTTGGTAATCTTTGAATTACCTTTTCTGAATTGAACATAGTTTCATTTTGTTTTTGTTTAGGTAGCTCAGTTGGTTAGAGCGAAGGACTGCTGGGAAGAGATTGTTTTGCACTTTGTGGCTATGTTACAGTCCGGGCACCTGGAACCGCAGGTTCTTTTTTTTTTTTTTTTTCTAATAACCCTATAACCGTCAGACCTCCGCAAGAACTGGACCCAATGGAATGGTTGTGGAACGTTACGACCAGATACAGTGTAAACACTGAATTATTCAATTAAACCACCCTGTGTGCTTACGACCCTTCCCTTGCCGAGCCTAGAAAGACCCTGCGTGCCCAAAAGAAAACGAGCCGCCAGCCATTTAGCTGCGCGGTTGGCAGTGCCCCCAAATGTTGAGCTGCGTTAACGCGACGTCGGAGACGAATGGGTGGGAAATGCACTGGTGGGTTAAATCGCCAGTACACGGCCCCAGCCTTGCTGAAAATGAAACTTGTCGCCCACAAAAATTTCGGAGGCTCGGCCTACCGGACCACAATGGCTGGCGGCGCCAGCCAAAAAAAAAAAAAAAAAGGTGCACCGCTGACTGTTCGGAAAAGCTTGGCGCGCAGTAAGGTGCCTCCAGGGCCAGGTGTACTCGAGGTTTAAGATGCTATGTTAAGGTGCAGTCACTGCAGAGGAGCCCATTGAAAGAGCTGTGTGTCAATTGTAAGGAAGGACAAGCCAGCAGGATTGGTTTTGCTGTTTCGTCAGGTGTAACGAGTAAGTTTGTGCATTTACAATTTGAAAGGAATGATGATCTGTTTTGAATGTTTAGAATTGAATCAAATCAATAATGGTTTGCTTAGTTGCTCGCGAATCGTAGGTGATGTCTGCACCCATTCCCTTTTAGGAAATAATGAAAGGGTTTCCTATTACTCTTGACAAGGGTTTTATTTGTAACCATGCGCAACACACTTCACACGATTCTCACACCGGATGTAGCACACCCGAAGCACATATGAGAAGTGAACTAAATAATAGTATCTGCAAGTCAACACTTGTACACAAGATCGTTTTCCTCAAGCCTAGGCAGCAATGGCCGCCGGTAACAACACACAGGTGCTCCCTCTCTCTCTCTCCCTCTCTCTCTCTCTCTCTCTCACACACACACACACACACACACACACACACACACACACACACACACACACACACACACCCCTCACACCCGCTGACCCTACTCACAGTCCTCACAATACTTTCTGAAAAGCTCTCACTAACCTAGCTACGGCTATGGGTGCCCAGCACTGTGAACTACCCCGTGAACTACACTTGCAGCAGCGCACAAGATGCGGTCGAACTGAGCGCACAACAATACAGCAGCGCTTTCGCAGTGGCGCGGTAGTGAATATGTGATGGCGACCTCAACAAGTGCACTTTTTCATCCGGCGCTTCAGTTCTGGACTTGTTCTTCGGGCTATGGGCTGAACCCTGACTTTCCTGGGACTTTTCTGCTGACTGTGACCAACTGACCGAAAGGCCTACCAACTTCCACCGACTTTTCTAGCCCTACGCGTACCTGCCGGATCCTACCTGCGACTGCATGCTATTATGGGACCCCACCTGCGGCACTTGCATGGGCCGCAGGAATCTGGTACATGAGACTGTGACTGGAACTGGGACTTGGGGGACCGGAATTGAAGCTGGGACTTGGGACTGGGGCAGTGAATCCTTTCCGTTTTAGGGGGAAAAAAGCGTTGTAGGTAGTAGGTACGCGTTTACAGAAAAGGACGGCCCGGGATGTTTGCTACCCCTCTGGACCAGGATGTTTTCTTGCTGTTTTGGCAGGCCACAGAATAATTTACAGTGTCCCTTTGCTACCAGCGGCTGCCAGTAACCCCGGGCAAAAGGGACAAGTTAAATTATTCTTTGGTCATGACTAAATCCCCGGGAAAAAGTTAGAAAAACTGAAAAGTTGGTTGAGAAATTCTCAAGAAAAACAGCCTCTAGTTTTTTTCTGAGCTCATGACTAAATCTTATGCGTCTTTGAAGTTCTGTTTTCGCTATTTTTCCAATTCAGTGGGGTACTTTTTTTCGATTTTTTTGTTTTCCCCTCTTTGGTATGACATGATCGTGTTATGGGGGGTGGAAGTTGTGTTATCAATATAGGAAGTCACGATGTTTTCTTCTTTCTCTGGAAAGCTGACGTGCACCTCCATTTAGTAGTTAGTATTTACCCTCTCTGGATTTTTAATTTTCTTTTTTTTATAATTTCTTTTGTTGTCATCGTTGATGGTGGTGTTTGTTTCCAGAGGACAGCGAAGGGCGATTCATTTGCAGCGCTCATACTCTTCATGTTACCTGCGGAGGCTGCGGGCAGCTGATGCCAATTCGCCAAGTCGAAGGAGTACACTGCAAGTGTATGTGTGCTATTGTCTAACATGTTTTCACTCTTCTCCTATTCCTCCCTTCTCCTTCCTTCCTTCCTTTTCCCTCCCTCCCTCCCTCGGTCCCTCCTCTCTTCCTTCATTCGTTCTTCCCTTTGTCCATTCTTTGATTTTGTAATGCATTCACTGTTGCAGTTTCAAATGTTTTCTCGTTAAGTAGTTTTTGTCACTGCTTCTCACACTCTGTTTTCCACCCATGTCAATGTAAAAGTGTTTGTGTGTGTAAGTTTACAGAGTCCCGATGTCCTGGACACCTTTTCTCATTCCAAATCCGTTGCGTGAAATGGATGTTGACTGCGACACTTATTCCCCTCAACCAAGCAATCTTTTGTCGGCATTTTTGTCGAGTTTGAAGCTGTGTTGCCAGAATGGCCCGGGACCACTTGCCCGGCCGGGCCAAAAATGGAAAAAAAAAATTTCGGCCCGGCCCTGAGGCAACAGTTATCTTTTGTCGACATTTTGGTCGAGTTTGAACTTTGGAGCTGTGTTACCAGAATGGTCCGGGACCACCTGCCCGGGCGGGCCAAAAATGAATAAAAAAACTAGGCTGGTTGGGCCCGGGGGGGTCTGCCCGGCGAAACTGGGCGACGAAAAAACACAGCAAGGATTTTTTTAATTTTTTTTTTTGAATGCGGGGTTGTGCTGCGCTACCCTAGAGGACCCCGAATCTCCAATAAAAAAAGTGAACTTCGGGGGGGGGTAGGGGGCTTGGGGGTGTCAGTGCTGGTATGTCACAAACCTTGCAGGTGTGTATGTGGAAGAAAAAGAAGAAGAGGAGGAAGAGGAGGAGGAGGAAGAAGAAGAAGAAGAAGAAGAAGAAGAAGAAGAAGAAAAAGATGCGACGAAGAAGAAGAAGAAGAAAAAGATGCGACGAAGAAGAAGAAGAAAAAGATGCGACGACGAAGAAGAAGAAGAAGAAGAAGAAGATCTCTCTCTCTCTCTCTACTACTACTACTAACCGACTTACCTTGGCGCGACAGCGTGATGGCGGGCGTCGGCCGGCTCGGCGGCGTTGGCGGGCGTTGGCGCAGCTCCTGTCGAGTTGAGGCGTCGGGCGAAGTGTGCGTTGGGCGGGAGAGGTGACGGGGGAGGGGACAAGGGCTGCGGTGGTTCCTGCCCGATTTCGAAAATTCCAAATTGTGGCCCATCTGGGCCGTCGATCCTGGAGATCGACGGCGCAGATGGCCACAATTTCGAATTCTCGAAATCGGGCCTACCGGCCCTTAGTTCTTTCGCACTGTGATGGCCTGGACAGCCTCCTTTGGGGGGAAGAAGGCCCCCCGCGTCGAGAAAGGCCGAACCCCCCCTCTTCTGAGATGCGCTGGCCTCGCCCGGTGGCCAACCGGGCGGAACAACCTGCCAGGCGGCCCGGCCCCTCCCCGGCGACCACTGGGTCGCCAGGCGGCCCAGGGACCAGCACAGTAAAAATATAAAAATAAGAAAATATTTGTTTAAGAAATTTAATTTATTTTTTATTTTTTTATTTCTCAAAGAATTTTGACTCGACCCTGAGGCAACATTTCAGTTTATTTTTCTGCTCAACATATTTTTTTTTCGTTTTTTTTAACTTTTTTTATTTTTTTTATTTTTATTTTTATTTTAAACAGGGACCTTCCCTGGTTCTTGCCCGGTCGGGCGGACAGGTCAAACAAGGTGACCCGGACGGCCCGATCTATAACGCAGGTTTGAAGGGTATGTGCGTATGGATTTTCCGGAGGGAAAAACAGCAACTTGTGAGCGAGCGAGTAACTTGTGAGCGCGAAAAACAGAAAACTTGTGAGCAAGAAAAAGTTGAAAAACAGTAAGTGAATGATTTTTCGTGCCTGTTTGTGTTGGAATCTCTCTTGTTTCCTTGTTTTCCAACACGGAACTTGCTTCTTTTTTGTCAAAAAAAAAAAAAAAAGGGCGACAGCCTTCAGATATCATCGCGAAAACTGACCGGCCGTAGTAGCTAATTCAGGAATTGGATTCGAAGTTCGAACTCAGTTCTGCATTTCAAGTTTCAGCAGTTTACGGGTGTACCGACTGAGAGCTTGTTTGTTGTGCGTCATTGTCTGTGATCGCATCAGGTATGCAGTGCAACACTTTCTTCTGCGACAACTACTGGCGATCCCAGGGAATTCCGTCCCCTCTCGGTGCTCCAGGTTGTGAGCTCGAGGTCGAAATCAAGGAGGTTTGTAAATAACGACGCAAAACCGCTGTTTCTATATAGATGCATGTATATCACACTATTCATATAATATAAGAATATAGCATATACGCATGTGTCGGTGAAACCCTGACGAAACAGTCTGTCACAGCCCCTCGTTTGTTGTCCTCTTCTCGCTCTCTCTGCTCCTTGGTTCACTGCGCAGTTCTCTATGACAATATATATTCATATATATGCATACACGTGTGTGTGTGTGTGTAGAAAGAATAGAAACGACTGCACAGAAAAAGGCAAAAAGGATTCAAAAGAGTGGTTTTTGCCTGTGCCTCATGCAGTCTTCTCTTTTCTTCATTAAGTTAATCTCTTTTAATTGACATAGAGATGTATATCATCAGGTACGGGACTCTGCAGACTGTAGGGGGATCATTCTGACGGCAAGTCGGTGAAACTTCAAGGAAACAGTCTGTCACAGCCCCTGGTTTCTTGTTGTTCTCTAATCCCTTTGTGCCCAAAGGGTTCATTGATAACTTCAATCTCTTGATGAGTTGGTGAACCTCAGCCTCAGATTGCAGCAGTCTGTCACAATGCCCCTTTTCTTTCCCTCCTCTCCCCTTTATGCACACACTTTGCTACGCAGTTTGGGTTGCTTGTTTTTCTTTTCACTGAGCTTGGTGGGCTTGTTGTCACTGAGCTGGGTGGCTTGGTTTCGCTGATCTTGATCTATTGTCCTGACAAGCGGGCGTGGAGGGTGGGTCATGAGCGGCTTTCAAGCCTTTGGCTCCGTCTTCCCTTTGTTTTCTCTTACTCTCTGATGCTGCAGCTGCTTCGGCATGATTTTCAACAAAAAAAATAGAAAAAAAAAGAAAGCTTTGATTGCCAAAAATCTGCAAGTTTTTTGATGGGTGTTCTGGTAGTGGTGGTGCTGTGTTTCACATGTGGGTGGGGAGGGAATCCTGTTTAGTAGGAAATTGGTTGCCGCAGCAGTGAAAGCTTATTTTTAAAGTAGCATTTACTGGAAACCAGTGCGAGGGGGGGAAGGAGGAGAGGAGGGGATGAGGGGGCGAGGGGACGAGGAGTGCTCAGCTGAGTGGCAGTGCATCATGTACCCGAGGACATTGTACAGCGCCCACACAACATGAATGATTTTTTTTATACATATGTATGGCGTACAAAAATGTTCCCCCCCCGCCCCCATTTACTGGAAACCAGTGCAAAGGGGGGGGGAGGAGAGGAGGAGGGGATGAGGGGACGGGGAGTGCGCAGCTGAGTGGCAGTGCATCATGTACGCGAGGACATCGTGCAACACCCACACACCGTGGATGATTTTACTTCTTACATTTGTATGGCGTTGAAAAATGTTCCCCCACCACTCCCCCCTCCTCTGGGTATTGAATTCTTGTCTCAAAATCCGTTGCAAATTTCAATCTTTGTCTGAGGCAAAAGTTGTTCAGATTCAGAACAACGTTTTAGACTACATATCTTTCTCTGTTTTTTTTTTTTTTTTTTTTTTCATTGCGAGGGTTTGATCCCTCGGCATAACCGCATAAGGCCCTACATCAAGCATGTGCCCACCCTAAGTGAAGTCAGGCTCCTGAACTCGTCATTTTTTGCAAATCTTGGTCGGCGCCAGACAGTTGCCACGCGCCAGTTGATTACATCTGCCTTGCTCGTGAGAATCCACAATATTCGGGAGCTTTCCAGACTCAGTCCAGCAACGTGGTCAAAGCAGGGAGCATCGCACGCTTGCGCCCCGGTGGTTGGGCATGCCTAACCACTTCGGTCCCAGGCCACTGTCGGAACGGGCCTGGGCGCAGACACTTTGGCCGAGACTGAAGCTACTGAAAACTCGGTCTCGCGTGGGAAAGGAAGGCAAAGCGCCCGCCACTTTCCATATAGGAAAGGGCAGGGCGCCGGGCTCAGGGAACGGGCACTTTCAAGTTGCGGGCAGCAGCGCTGCTGGAGTGATTGCTCACAGGCTGCTTGCTGCGCCAGTGCAGGTGCTGCGAGCACGCGCGGACGTGCAGCATGTAGGGCGCTGCTGAGGGCAGCGCCATAGCCAGCCCCACGTAGCTGGGGCTCGGCTTGGACATAGCCAGTGGAGGTGGTGGTGGTCTTCGTGCTGAGAGGGAAGACGTGGGTAAGAGAAGACGAGGGAGAGAGAAGGAGATGAGGATGAGGATGTGAGGACACGTACCTGGTCTTGGCGATGGTCTACAAGGTCGACATCGTCATGCACTTCGGTTGTTGCTGCTGATGTCAACGGGATGCATTGTCCATTTGTAGGCTGCAAGTAGCTGTGTAGTAGTAGTCCGGGCGCTGAGCGCCAAGTAGGAGGAAGGGCTCTCTGATACATGTGTTGGTCGGTGGTGGCGAGAGTATGCTCTCATTGACATTTGGATTCAGTACTTTGGTTCTTCGTTGTTGGAATATCAGTGCATTTCTGCTTTCTGGACAGTTTGACTTTCTGGCCTTCAGTGTGAATTTGCATTCTGGACTTCTGTCATTTCGCTATCGCTCATTTTTCCTTCCATCATAATTTTTTGAACTTTTTTTTTTTTTTTTTGACTGAGCTCTATTCTTCTCTCAATTTCACCGTTCACCATCTAGTATCTACCTACCACTACTCCTAAGCCTATACAGGGGACCCCTGCAAGCACAGCTACTTCTCACACTTAAATTATCGACGGTGGTCAGGGAGTAGGGTGGGGCCCTTCCACGAAAGTGCTACCGTAGAGTACAACGCCCGTGCAACGGATACAAGTAAATTATTTTTAAGATATGCGAGAGATGCAATGCCAAGCGGGAAATCACTCCACTCACATTGTCTGAGGAAGAATGAATTGCGCACAGTGATTGGTTTAGACTCTAGAGATGATCAGAAGCCCGAAGCGATTTTTGTTTGTTTTGGTTGGGGGGGGGGGAGCGACTTCCTTGCCTCGACTTGAAAAAACCGACGTTCAGATGTGTGATGCCTCTTCAACACTGTGAACGCTGGTCAAGAGCTTACTCATACGAGGACTTTTCAATATAATCTGGCTTTGATTGCGGCCACATGCATTCAGGAAAGAATCTCTTGCTTGTCCGTGATTGATTGTCCTATTATAAGGATATCACATCATATCGGTGTGCATTTCCACTTTCAGGTTACTAATAATTCGTATTTAATAATTTAATAATGTAATATTTTATTATTTTTATTTATTTGTGGTCCTGATTTTTTACAGTCGCTGTGCCTTTGTTCTTTACGTTCTTGAGTCTTGGCTGTTTATTCAATTGTAATATTAAATTAAAATATATTTTAAATTGAATTTGTATTAAGTACTATTAACTTCATTTTCATTTGCTATTCTGTGCTGCTCTACAGTTGCGAGATTGGGAACCTGCAGGCGAATTGCACCATGCCTTCGGTGGCAATCAGATCGAAGCTCAGGTACTTGGGCCCGCCTGAATTGTCAGAGTGCCAGAATGGTACACTTGTTAGTAGTGATTACCATCGCACAAAGTCCCATTGCAAAGATTTTCCAGAAGGGCCTAGTTGCACTACTCGCCACCTGCCGACATTTAGAATGCATCTGGACAAATTTGAGTGCAGATGCATGCAAAATGTTGGCGGGTGGCGAGTAGTGCAACTAGGCCCTCAGGTCGCTTTCGGAATGATGATTCCATCATGGTATGGTAATCAGACTTAAATGTTGTTGAGCTTAATTCTCGTTTGGGCGAAAGAAAACAGGAAAGGGGGGAGGGGGCGGGGGGAGAAGAAAATACTAAAAAATAGAGATCATCCGCCTTCAAGGGGGAAAAAAAATAAAAATAAAAGTTCATGTTGCTGCCTGCACCTATTCCTCTTCAAGAGGGGGGGGGGGGGAAGACGTGTCTTTTTCTTAAAGTGGGAAAAAAAAAGATACCTTTATGTTTCATCTGCGAGGAAGGACATGTTGGTGTGTAGTAGGGTACGCAACACTACACGTTTGTTTCATTTCGTGTTTACAATTATCCATGTAAAAAAGCTAAAAACTACAAAAAAACACTTTTCAGAGAAAAAAAATCCGATCCTTGTCGTTTCCAAACTTAAATCTGATGCAGGGAAAAAAAGAAAAAGACACTACAAAGAATGAAAACATTTCCGAACCGGTGGTCTGTAGCAGTCCCCCCCTTGCCAGGCGTCTAGAACTACCACAAGGGTTGGGCTGTTTCTCTTTTTCCGTCTCTTCTCTTGCCCTGCGAGGATCAGGCTCATTTTCCTTGCAGCCCCCTCTCGGTTGGATGTAAAAAACTTGCTTGCCGGTGACAAGCAACCGGACTGTTGCCCCCCAGAATAGAAGGGGCTTTGTTTTTGTTAAAAATAATAATAATAATAATAACGTTTTCTAACCATCCTTTTTGAAAAAAGAAAAAAAGGAAAAGTTTCCTAAATTTCTAACCACGTTTTTTTCCCTGTGTGTGTGTGTGTGTGTGTATGCTGAGTTCCTGGAGGCTTCGGTTTTTTTTTTCCTGTTTCTTTTCTTTTCTTTTTTTTATCGGCCGTTCTCAATTTGTCCGAGTTCCCTCTGCATGTGGTCTGCGTATGTGTCCAGATTCTTGAGGACTACTTAACTACGCACAACATTTCACGTCAGGCGCTTTGGCAAACCTGTCTTGCAAAAATGGACGCTGGCGAAATGGGTGAGTGACAATTTTTCTCCTCAAGTAGTACACTGTACTATACACCCATATCTGTTTGGTCTGCTACACGGATGCCAGCCATTTGATAAGCCAACTCTTTTTGTATGTGTGTGTAAGTTGGGACTATGTCTTCGTCGTGTGTGTGTGTGTGTGTGTGTGTGTGTGTGTGTGTGTGCTTTTATAAATCTCCCTCTGCATGGAGAAGCACCTGAATACAAAGGACTTCGGGAGGAGAAGCATGTGGGTATGTCTGTGGACGCGCTGGCCACTGAAAAGAGAGATCGTGTGGACGTACTGCTTGGCAGACGTTCTGCCTTCAACTGTCTAGTGATGCCAGGGGCATGTGCACATTTTGGTTCATTTAGAGAGAGAGAGAGAGAGAGAGAAAGAGAAGGATGAGACATGGGTGAGAGAGGGACTTACAGAACTTGAGTCCCGCCTCTTTCCTCCGTGACGTCATTTATTTTCTTTATTGCATTTTATGCTCCTTGTTTTTGTTGGGGGCTAGAAGGGGCACAAAATGGACAGAGGAGGTGAAGAAAATAACCCCTCCTGTTATCATTATAAATTCAATATTTCATATTATTTATGGTATTACTGTATTTTACAGGATGTGAGATGGGAAGTTTGAATCCCCAACTTGTGTTAATTGTTAGTTATGACTCTTATGAGTCATCTTCTGAATTTGAGCAATGATGTGAATGATGTGATGCCATGTAAATTCCATTTTCGGACTCTTGTTTTTGTGTTGTGGACCTGGGGTTTGTTGGGATCCTGTTTTTCTTTTCTTCTCTTTTCTTTATCTTTTTTTTTCCTCTCTCTGGGCTCCTTGTTAACGTTTTTGTATATGTCTGTGTTTGTTGGATTCGATACGAGCTGCACTATGACATGC
>BFEA01000004.1:8978660-8994554 GCA_003427395.1 Chara braunii | reverse complement strand
GGGAGAGTGGTTGGGGAGCGGTTGGGGAGTGGTTGGGGAGAGCGGTTTGGACAATGGATGGAAGAGTGTTTGGGAGAGTGGATGGAAGAGTGGTTCGGATAGTGGATGGAAGAGTCGTTGCGAGAGCGCATGGGTGAATGTGGTTGCCAGAGTGGATGGAAGAGTCGTTGCGAGGGCGCATGGGTGAATGTGGTTGGCAGAGTGGTTGGGAGAGAGGTTGGGAAAGCGGATGGAGGAGTGGTTGGGAATTCCGATGGGACAGTGGTTGGAAGAGTGGATGGGTGAATGGCCTCAGTGCATGTAGTGGCGTGCTTGCGGCATGTCGTTGCAGCTCAGGTGGGACGAGGATTTTCAGTAGAAGGCTACTAAAAGAAAATAAAATATGCCGTCGAATGGTACCTGAGGCCGGCATTTTTGTTTCCGTTCAAGAATGGTTTTATGTTCCGAGGAGTCAGAGGAGAGGAGGGTGGGCCGTAAAGGATAGTCCCAAGGTCCACGAAGAGGGTGGTGAGGTCTATAAAGAGGATGGACCGGAGGTGTTAAACATAGCGTGTTCTTCAAGGGAACTGACCTGCAATGATTATTGACCCCCTTTCTCTGTCCATTTGTTATCTTCCATGGGGTGCGAAGGCCGAGCAATGTATCGTTGTTGTTTGAGCAAGAGGAGGGGTGAACTCCCTAAGGGGTGGGGACTCTACAATTCACAGGCCAACACTACGCCAGAGAGGGCTCTGCGCCTGCGGGGCTCAAAAAGCCGTCGTTATCAAGACCTTTTTTTTCTTAATCGTTTTCGAGACCTGCTCTTTGTGCTGTCAAGAAAGGAGGGATGGGGAAGAGAGATTACCTTATTACCTTTTCCGCTGTTTGCAATCGGCGCACGATTCTCAAATCGAGCCCCGGAAAGAGGAGGGAAGAATGGCAGGGCACTTGCTGAAATGGCAGGTTGATTTTTTTTCCTTGCCTTTGACTGGCGAACGAACTATGCTCTGGCATTTGTGATCCAGGGCGGTGACTGTGGATGGGCCCTGACTAGTAACAAGAGTCAACATAGTTGAAGTCTCATTCGCCTTTTGACCCGCGAACGAACTATGCTCCGGCATTTGTGATCCAGGGCGGTGACGGTGGACCCTGCAAGTCTCAAATGGAGGCTGGGAAGGAGGAAGAGGAAAGAACCGAAGAGAACTCGGTGAATGGAGGATTCGTTCTCATTCTCTCCACTTGACCGGTAAACCATACTCTGCCTTTGATGCCGGTAGTGGAATATAGCCTCTGCCTTTGATGCTTTAGGCAGCGTCTGTTATTGGGATGCGGCATCCGTTAGGTTCTCGGAGCTGCTATTAACAAGAGTCGACATAGTTGAAGTCTCGAGTAAGAGGATCGCCTGGATGTCTTCTCACAGATAGGACACGAATCAGTGCTGTCATTTGGAATGTATAGAGGGAAGGAGTCGGCCGGTTCACCATCGAACCCTTGGATCACCTTGCCCTGGCGCCGGTCTCCAGAGGAAGATGGTTTATTGTGGTCTTGGTGTTTTTTTTTGTTTTTTTTTTTCGTGGTCTTTTTTCTACATGTATATAGATAGGTATGCAGTTGGATGGAAGGGTCAGTAAAGACACTGATGCCGCTGACTCGTGTCGTCGTTGTTGGTTTTACTGTTTTTGTATTCTCGTGGAGTGGTTCACGGAATCTGGCTGCCATTTGAGGAAATATTATTTTGGTGGATGGCAAATGCGGCCGACTGATTGGTCACTGTTCCATCAGGTTCCACACTTCGTCGTGTTAATGCTCGAGTGTCCCAACCATGTGCTGGTCGGCTGATGGGCTCTTTCTCGGGCCTCTCGGCACGCTTCAGAAGTGGGTCTATCAAAGCCAGCTAAGCTTCAGAAATGCAGGTGTTTGCATTCTGAAAATAAATGAAAAAACACCTCCCTCCTCCTCCCCTCTCCTTTCTGGGTAGAAGAGAGAGCCAAGGTAGGTCCTCATTGACACCACGATTCTTCTAAGGGGATGCATGCATAAATGTTGGTGTTTGCATGCAAAACAACCCCCCTCCCCTCCTCCCCCCTCCCCTCCCCTTCCCTTTCTGGCCAGAAGAAAACTGTGGTTAGTTCTGCTCGACGGATTATGAGCGCGTTTGCAAGAGGATGCATTTCAGGTTTCAAGGTTTGCCATCTGAACGCACGGGGATTTGCATTCTCAGTTTCCAGTTCAGCATTTGCGAGTCCGAATACGCTGCTTACCTGTTCCAAGCTCTCAACTCTGACGAGTCTGGACGGGTGTCAAGGAGACAGATATATAAGCCAGCTGGTTTCTTTGGTGTTATGTCAACGAAGCAAAACAGCAGACGTGAAAACCCTGAAGTCAAAACAGCAGCGAGTTTCTCTTCGAGTATAAACACTGAGCAGTCGAACTTCTCAGAGCCATTGACAGAGAGGAAGGCGAGGTTTTTTTTTCTTGTTTTTTTTTTTTTTAAGGGGAAGGCAATTTTATGCCTGGCTGCAGTGTCTGGGGTCAAAACTTCTCAGGGTGGACTTACGACGGGGGCGGGAGCGCGCACCAGAGGTCTAGCACTCTGAGTGTCAGTTCCTCTTCAGCCTTACAGTAGGAGGGGGTTTCTCTGTCTGCGACATGGTGCAAGCAACTTGCAGCTTTGAGGTCATGGCGGACAAGTCTAGATGTCAGATGTTTCGGATATTGGCATCGATCGAACGATCCATGGTGGTTCGAACTTTGAAGCTTTGCTGCGTATCCAGTGGTGACAGCTCCAAGCTGTGGCTATGGCAGAAAGAAACCTGTGGCTGTGGTGCAAATGATGCATGCATGCATGCGTTTTCTGCACGAACATGTGAACTTGAACTTCCACTAAGGTATGGTTGCTATGGGCTGATCAGATGGACTGTCAGAGAGACGACCAGATCCGACGAACTGACTTGTGCCCATGTCCGACAGATTGACAGATGGTCCGATCACATGGGCTGATAATTGGCCACGTCAGGCAGACTGACAGATATAGTCAGCCTTTCAAAGAGAGATGTGGACAAAAGCACCTTTGGGGGGGAGAGTTTTGAGCGTTTGGTTTTCATCACCGAGTGCCCTCGACTTCTTCCTTGCTTCACTGAGTGCCGCTTCCTTGGTTCGGCACCACCCATCGTGGCTCTGGTATTGTTTCACAGCAGCAAGGTTGCTGGTTCAAATCACCGTAATGGTTCTGTATGTGGAGCCCCTTAGAACAATATATGCACGTTCTCAGTTGTAAACGTCAGTCCCGGGGCACCTTAGAACAAAATATGTGTCTTTGTCTGCGGCAAAGATTGTTTGCGTGTGTTTTCTTTTGTGTGTGTGTTTTCCATCTTATGTTTTTGTAACAATAGCACGACGACGGTTCTGTTTATGAAAGTGTATGTTCTGGCATGCCGAGGATCTTATGAGAATGTGCATTGATCGTTTTTTCCTTCTTTAACATCTATCTTCACGAAGAGGGTTTTCAGCGAGTTCGGTTTTTTGGACGTTTTCCACAATATGTCTATGTCTACACCCAGAGCTTTAGAAAGTTTTTTTTAAGTAGTCTGTGTTGCCTATGTTGTCTCATGTCTGACTGTGAAAGAGCAAGACGCTGAAACTTCATCTGAACTTACATAGTGCTAGTGATGAGTTAGGCGTCGGTAGAGGCAGTCTTCCTTGGACCCCCGGCGTGATTGAATTGGGACCCAAAGTTGGTTCTTGGGATCAGAATATGGGGCTTCATTTGTGCGACTCCATTGGGGCCTAAATTGGGTCTTCCAGGGACGAAGAACAAAGGATCCATTTGCTTGGGAGTCGGGACAGAAAAGGTCGAATTTGAAATTTGGTCAATGAAAGGCATTCCACGATGCAGACCCCAAATTCAAATTTCAGGGTCAAAGTCTCAGGCCAAGAGAGGCCAAGTTGATATAAGGACTGGCCAGCCGCATCTCAGGGAGACTGCTCATTCGTGAGAAGTGTGGAAGTGCTGCTGATGCGCTTGTTCGCTATTTGCAAGTAGCATGCGTGAGAGTCCTGCTCGGCAGCATTGAGCTACGGAAGGGAGGCTGCCATAGCCGCATAGCTAGAAGTAGGACATAGGGCCTGTAGATAGCGGATGTATTCGAAGTTAAGATCCTCAAGTATAGAGGGAGGGCGAGACAGTAGAGGGAGAGAGTGAGCACATGCATGAAGAAGACAGAGAGAGAAAGAGGGGGGGACAAAGAGAGAAGAGAATCACTACCTTGGATGAAGTTGCTGGAATTGGGTTGTTGAACTCTGCGATGATGAGCGCTGGTGACTGGAACTCTGTAACTGCTTAATACAATGATTTGTTGGAAATCCTAAGCTGCGTTTATTTGGACTTTGCATCTCTGGTCTCCAGTGTGGACTTCGTGTGATCTCTCATTGTGTGTGTGTGCTCAAGGTGACAAGCAGTGAGGCTCAATGCAATTGGTATGAGAGCCGGTACTCGTTACATCAGGTGGTGACGAACGCTGGCAAGATTAAGTCCGGAGAGAGGAGGTTGGGAGTTTGACATAGGGGCTTCAGGCCGAAGAAGTGGCCAAATTGGGGGATGCTGATTATGTACATGCCAGGCGAGGAGCGTCGAGGAGCTTCATCGAGGGAGCGTTCATAAGTGAAGTGCATCGCCTCACTAAGCCCTGCATTTGCTTTTATGAATGCATAAGTGTCATGGTACCTTCCCACATCTTGGTGTCGCTGTTGCTGGACAAGAACACTCAATGGCGTATTTGAATTTGGTTTGAGTCAGCATCTGGTCAGACACATGTGCATGAAGTAGGTTGTGTTTATCACCCGAAAAGTAGAAAACATGGGCATGAGCGGCGAGCGCTCGTAAAACAACTCGTCTAACCCTAAGACCGGTACTGACCGACATGCGACCGAACCGGTGTTAACGCAGTGAGGAGCTGTAAGTCTTGAGAGCGAGCCTTCAAATCCTAGTGGGCACACCGTTCTGTCTGCATCGTTAAATAATTCTTGAGGTCCTTGCTGGCTGACCTTAAGCTGTTGGCTGCCCGTCAACTTGAAAAGGTAGTTGTAGGGACACTGTGGGAGGGAAGAACTCAGATAGGTTTGATCCAATCTAAGTGTTGAGGGTGAGGTCTACGTGGTGAGGAGGTGGAGCCTACTTGCCTGTGCCTTAGTGACCATGGATGACTACCCGATGTTCGCAATGTTGACTCTGTCCGTGTTATGGGGTCCCCTTCTTCGATTTCTGTTCAGGATTCCATCGTACATGCGGCATGAGTGTGACCATGAGGTCTGGTGGCGGACCACACAGCCATATACAACAGAACAGTGAGTTGATATTGGCAGGAAGTTGCTTGAGAAGAAGAAAGAAAAACAGGAAAGGAAAAAACGAAAGGAGGAAGAAGTTAAAAAAGAAATTGGAGGAGGAGAACGAACAGATGAGAAAAAGATGCGGAAAAGAGAAGAAGAGTTGAAGGAGTGAGAAGTTAAAGAAGAAGAGGAAGAAGAATGAGGAGGATTGGTGAGAAGACGAGTCCAACTAGAAGGAGAGGAGGTGGCGGAGAACAGTCATGCTGCGGAGTTGAGACTCTAGCAGGTTGAGAACTTGGACTGGGTGGGGAAATTTGGGTGTTGGACAGAGTTTCCAGAAGAAACTGACGAAGAGAGATTGATTTGTGGCGAAGTTGGCAGCAACTAAGAATCAGGAGGAAGGGAATTTGTTGATCGAGGAGAAGAAGAGTGAACTCAACCAAAAGTTGTTGGCCACGAAAAGAAAAAAAATTGATGAGAAAAAAAGGTTGAAGAAGGGGAGAGACTCCATGCGTTGTTGAAGGAGCAGAAAGGGAAACAAGTGGAAACTGAGGATTGTTGAAACCTTCTTACTGAGACTTTGTTGCATACCACCCAGGAACGATCTGCACTTCAAGGAGCCGTTGGGAAGAGAGAACGACTCGAGGAGTTTGAGGGCATCTGGAACAACTTCCTTAGTGTGCCAATCAGCCAAGTGGACCACAGGGTCCTACAATATGCACACCAACTATAAAATATGTCACTCAGAAATTGGTTAAAACCATCGCTGCAATTAAGATAGGTAGCGGTGACTGGGGTGGAGATGTTGGCGATGATGAGGAAGGTAATAAGAAAGGGAAAATATGAAAGTAAAACTCTTTTGGACATATAGTGGGGAGAGGGAAGAAAACATTTTTCATCGAAAGGTGATGCGGAACATGTACCTATACGCGCAGTTGATTCCGTATTGGGACTGTGTACTAATGGCAAGTTCGTGCATAGGGGGAAATGCAGCAAGCCATGTATAGGAACGTAGGAAGTTAGCACAAGTCTTCCTCCAACCGAAATGCCTCTCGGATTCGTGGCATTCCCCTAGGATAAGACTGTGAATCTGCTCGCTATTTGGTATGAATAGTCTACCGTGCACATCTATTTTCTCAAACAGTAGTCCTTGGGCCACTCTATGATCCGAAACTTTGTGAGGTGTCGTCTGCACCTTGTTCATTAACTGACCATAGACTGGATCACGAACATAGAGGGACCGAATATTTTCTTGCGACTCGATGCTTGCATCTAAGTACGTCACAATAGTACCATAAAACTCAGTCTGCCTACTTAGTGCGTCAACAACAACATTATGCTTCTTTTTTACTTGCTTAGTTCAAAGTCAAACTGATCAATTTCCTCAGCCCAGCTTATCAACTTAGGTGTCATTCTAGCTTGGGTTTTTAGCCAATGAAGTGGTTCATGGTTTGAATAAAATTTAAAATGTATTCATGGTCTGAATAAACTTTGAAATGGCGTCCTAGGAGATAATATTGCCAATAGTTCAAGGCTTCTCTAAGGGCAAACAACTCCTTCTCATGCGTAGAAGCGGAGACTTTCTCACTAGGCAGTCTACATGATAGGGACTCCACAAGTCTGTACCCATTGCCATCATTCTACTAGAGTACGACACCTATTGCGTATTGACTGGCGTCAATGGTCACTGTAAATAGTAGGGACGGATCGGCGATCTTAAGAACCGGATATTCTATCAAGCACTTCTTAAGACACTTAAAAGGCTGAAGTATAGTCTTTATCTCATTTCCAGACTTTCTTTCCTCGACAGCCTGCGCAACGGAGCAGCTATTATAGTAAAGTTTCGTACGAACATACAAAACTTGACGCTTGGCCCAATTACACTTCATCGAGTTCAACTTAAACTCAGCTTCTCACATTAATGCAAGTGCTGCTCGTCTTCCTATAGCGATTTGTTAAAAATCACGATATCATACAAATATACAATGGCGAGCTTGTCTAACCAATCATGGGAGAGTTCATTCATGCAATGCTGGAAAGTAGCAGGGGCGTTAATCAACCCAAACGGCTTGACCACAAACTTGTAGTGGCCATATCAAGTTCTAAAGGTCGTTTTGTGTTGGTGTTCAGGCAATACTTCGGTTTCATGGTAGCAAGATTTCAAGTCTATCTTCGAGATAAATTTGCAACCTTGCACTATATCCAAGAGATCGTCGATTTGTGGTAATGTCTCTACATTCTTTATGGTAACCACATTGAGTTCCCTATAGCCTATACATATGCACATATTGCCTTCTTTCTTCGGCACAAACAAGGCTGGCGCACCATACAGTGAAGAACTTAGCTTAATTCACCCTTCCTCTAGTAACTCGTCCAATTGTTTGCGCTTAATTCACCCTTCCTCTATTAACTCGTCCAATTGTTTGCGCAACTCATCAAGCTTTTTGGGAGACATCCTATAGATGGAGCCCTTGGGGATCTTACTACCGACATCTATATCTATCAGGTGTTTGGTTTCCCTTTCCACTGCTCCACTTGGGCCCTTTCCCATGTCAGTGAACTCGTCTAACTGACTTTGCATATTGGGTGGTATATGCACTTCTTCCTTCTTTCCCTCACTAACCGGTCTCACATAGGCGACGATCATTGGTTCAACGAGGTCATTCTGGACCACATATGGTGAACAGGGGGCACTCGTACAACAAAGGGACAACCTATGCTCTACGCAGGATGCATGGAACAAACGTAACTTTTTCTTCCCACTTGTGGGACTGGGTTGTCGACACTCGCGGTTGCCCATTTTAATATCAACATACGCGGCGTTGCCCCAATCAGTTCCTAAAACCATGTCAGAAGGAAGGTTATCCTTCACTAAAAGTGTCAGGGAGTGCAAACCTTTTTTCACCTTACCCCCTGCCTCCAATTGGAAGTATGCCTTGATCCCTTTAACATACTCACATACTACCATCTCTTTGTTTTGGTCAACTTGTTAATGATCGGCTCATCGAGCTTCTTCACCTTTATTTCTAGGGGCATCTTCTGCAACCCTCTACGACTTATATAACTGTGCGTCGATCAACTTATACCAACGCGCCTATCCTTTCTCTACGTACTTCTATATCTGCTATTATTAGTTGCCCCTTCGACTTCTTGCTCATTTCAGCCAAGTGTGGTGACGAGTGATCATCTCATCACCAATGCGTGCGAGGGAGCCACCTAGAGAGGTCCTAACACAAGCAAGCTCTGGACAACTAGCTAGGTGGGGGCCTACATCAATCTCTGGTATTGGGATCTTCGGATACGAGGGTGCCTTTTCAGCGCACGCTTCTATCTTCCTATCTGAGTCCGAAGTCCTCATAGAGGTAACTGCAACCCCTAGTGGCTGCTCTGTTTTGGGTATCTGTATTATGGGCAGAAGGGATCTATGTGGTCGGGGTCACCACTTTTAAATATTGGTGGGCCTTACGACGGTTTTCGCATACATCCTCGTCTATACCGATCTCTTCCCAAGGTTTGCCTGCAGCTATCCCCGGGTGTGTTGGGTACGACCGCCAGTTCGTACCTCTTCCTCTTCCCCCAGTGAAGGGAGAACCTCCACCTCGTCCTCGGCTTCCTCTACCTCGGCCTCTACCTTGTCGTCCTTCACCATGGGCTGCAACTACCGCATAGTCCCCTCCTCGGGCTACTTGGTTGTTATCCTCATCTAGATCATAGTCTATCTGGTCATATGATAATGACTCCACACTTCCTTCGAAGGTGACTAAGAGACTGTCCTTTCCCTGGATACTACCAGATAGGGTTCTATTCTTCCTTCTTTTACCGGTCTGCAAATCCTTTTAATAGTGGCAATAATTTGCCTCTTGTGAGAACCCGGCATGGTCTATACTACCTCTATAGCTATCGTGCTGAATTTTTCATAGGTTATCCCCTTTTCTTTACTATGGGGATATAACTGGGTCTTAAACCCACCAGTACCTTCGCCAGTGTTGGGAAATTACGATGTCCTGGCCAGTACCCGAAGTTTTCGGGGGTCGGACACAGGGTCGGCAATATCCCAAAAATCGTAGTTTTCTTTTGCCCGTGCATGTAAGGAAAGGAAAAAATAAAAGGCCTTTGTACTGCAATGATGTCGGACAGGGTAGTCTAGGAGGTCGTGCTCACAGTTTTGAATGCATCTTACAACAAAAACGATCACATTTCGAAACTTGTTTTCTTTTTTTTATTTCTCTTTGGTTTGTTATATGTCCCCTGCCAACGAGGCAGGGCGGAATCCGCGATCTGCTCTAGCTGTGTTTCCTCAGATGATTGTAGCCCTGATGTATCCAGCCGTTTCCAAGGCCGAATCCATGTTTCCGTTTTTTTTTCTTGTTTTTTTTTTTTGGAATCTGACAATTTGAATCCGTGATCTGCTCCTCAGAGGATTGTAACTCTGATCACACTGGCACTTACGGGAATGTATCTTGCCATTTTCACAGTCGAATCCGTGTTCCTGTCTTTTTTTTTTTTTTTGAGTTTTTGGAATCTGACAACCTGGCCACGGGGTTGAGATGCCCTCACTGAGGGCACACTCACACTAACACTTCCAAGAATGTATACAATTGCAATCACGCCCAGAGCTTTGTTTCGTTTTCTTGTTTTGTGAGTTTTCACGGCCGCAACTTTTCTTGTTTTTTTTTTTTTGTTGTTCTTTTCGTGAGAGTACCATAAAAAAATGGAGTGGGACCCAGGCTCGGCAAAACTCGGAGCGCAGTGAAAATCAGGGTCGACAAAAACAGGCTCGGAGGTACTGGTGGTTAAACAAGTGGTTCAGGCAACGCTCTAGCGAAGTTATTGAAAGTCCTAACGGGGGTTAATCCATGTTTCGGACAGTGCAGCAGCTCATCCATAATGGCTTTGATTGTCGACGCACTCTTCCACTTGCAATCCTCAATGTTAAGGATGAGGGACTCAGTATGACGAGCAAAGTTCTTATTCTCGAAGCAGTTTTTTTAAGGCCTTGAAGAAGTCCTCAATCCTAGTGCGTTGTGAGTATTACACCATCAAGGTGCATCCGGTCTCTTTCCGCAACCAGATAGCGAACCTTGTTGCGTTTACCCCCACGCACGAACTTGTCTTCAGTACGCGGTCCCAATACGAAATCGACTGCGCGTATAGGTACATGTCCATCGCCACCTCCCAATGGAAAATGTTCTCCTTTCGAGTATATGTCCAAGGAAGGTTTACCTTCATCTTCTCACTTCGTTTTCCTCCCTCAAACATGCCTTCCTCACCTTTCTTTTCTCCATCATTTATGGGACCTTTCCCTTTCTTGTCATCATCCCTATCATCGACACCATCTCCACCCCCCCTCCCCCCCATCGCCACCTATCTTAATTGCAGCGGTGGTGCTAGTCAATTTTTGAGTGAAGATATCTTCTAGTTGTCGTGCATATTGTAGGACCCTATGGTCCACTTGGCTGGATGACGCACTAAGGAAGTTGTTCCAGGTTCCCTCGAACTCCTTTTGGTGTCGTTCAATCTTCCTAACGACTCGCTGAAGTGCAGAGAGTTCCTGGCTGGTATGCAGTAAAGTGTCCGTAAGAAGGTTCTAGCGTTTCTTAGTTTCCACGTGTTTCAATTTCTACTCCAACAATTCCTAGAGTCTCGCCCCTTCTGCAACCTTTTCTTCTCATCAAAATTTTTTCTTTTCGTGGATAATAACTTTTGGTTGAGTTCACTCGTCTTCTCCTCGATCAACAAATTCTTTTCCTCATGATTCTTAGTTGCTGCCAACTTCGTCACAAATCAATCTCTCTCTTAATCAGTTTCTTCCGGAAGCTCTGTCCGACACCCAAATTTCCCCACCCAGTCCAAGTCCTCAACCTGATGGAGTCTCAACTTTGCAGCATGACTGCTCTCCGCCACCTCCTCTCCTTCTGGTTGGACTTTACTTCTCACCAATCCTCCTCCTCCTCCTCCTCCCTCTTTTTCTTCAACTTTAACTCCTTCAACGCTTTTTCTTTCTTCTGCATCTCTTTCTCTCTTTGTTATTTTTCCTCCTCCAATTCTTTTTAACTTCCCCCTTTTTTTTTTTCTTCCTTTTTTCTTTCTCTTTCTTCTTCTCAGCCAACTTTCTGTCATTATCAACTTGTTATTCTGTTGTATATGGCTGTGTGGTCCCACCAAACCTCATGGTCACACTCATGCCGCATGTACGATGGAATCCCAAACAGAAATCGAAGAAGGGGACCCCATAACACAGACAGAGTCAACATTGCGAACATCGGGTAGTCATTCATGGTTGCTAAGGCACAGGTAAGTAGGTTCCACCTCCTCACCATGTAGACCTCACCCTCACCACTTGGATTGGATCAAACCTATCTGAGTTCTTCGCTCCCCACGGTGTCACTACAGCTACCCTGTCAGGCTGGTGGGCAGCCAACAGCTTAAGGTCAACCAACAAGGACCTCAAGAATTATTTAACGATGCAGACAGGACGTTGTGCCCACCAGGATTTGAAGGCTCGCTCTCAAGACTTACAGCTCCTTACTGCGTCAGCACCGGTTTGGTCGCATGCCGGTCAGTACTGGTCTTAGGGCTAGACGAGTTGTTTTACGAGCGCTCACCGCGCATGCCCATGTTTCCTACTTTTCGGGTGATAGACACAACCTACTTCATGCACATGTGTCTGACCAGATGCTGACTCAAACAAAATTCAGGTACGTCATCGAGTGTTTTTGTCCAACAACAGCGACACCAAGATGTGGGAAGGTACCTTGACACTCGTGCATTCATCAAAGCAAATGCAAGGCTTAGGGAGGTGATGCACTTCCCTTGTGAACGTTCGCTCGATGAAGCTCTTCGACGCTCCTCGCCTGCATGTACATAATCACCATCCCCCAATCTGGCCACTTCCTCAGCCAGCAGCCCTATGTCAAACTCCCAACCTCCTCTCTCCGGCCTTAATCTTGCCAGCGTTCATCACCAGCGGATGCAGCGAGTATTGGCTCTGATACCAATTGCATTGAGCACATGCACACTATAAGAGATCACACGAAGTCCACACTTGAATTCCTAAGCTGCACTTATCTGGACTTTGCATCAATGGTCTCCGGTGTGGACTTCGTGTGATCTCTCATTGTGTGTGTGTGCTCAAGGTGAGGAGCAGTGAGGCTCAACGAGTTGTTTCCGTCTCATTGATCTATGATTCCTCCAGAAATGGATGGCAAATATGGCGTGGACCACATCGTTGCAGAGGATGTTTATAGACCGGTGCTCAGGGGTAGACCCCAGCGACAATATTAAGTTAGATTTGCTTATCAAGGGCCTTCGGAAGATCGCTGGTTTGCTAGAGATGAGCTGGCTGAGACAGCACCGCACATAGTGTCTTGCTATGAGAGAGCTAGTAGAGGAATCGACATAGTTGATAGATAAAGATTGTAACTTTCTCAAAGGACCTCGAAATTAGGCCGGCGAGAGTGAAAGGCATTCCACGATGCAGACCCCAAATTTGAATTCCAGGGTCAAAGGCGCAGGCCAAGAGAAGCCAAGTTGGCGAGTTAAGAAAGCGCACAGCCGGGTGCGTCAGCAGTCAAGTCCAACAGGCACCCGTCAAACAGTCACATCCCAAAGGCAAAAGTGGCATTCTATAAGCAAAAGTCACGTCGCATATTGACAGGTCATATTCCACAGGCAAAGGACGGTTCTCCAGGCAAAAGTTGTGTCCCAGAGGCAAGAGTCACATCCCACAGTCAAAAGTCATGTTCCACAGGTGAAAAGTCATGACTCACAGACCCAAGCAGCCAATGAAAATTCGAGAAAGTACCAGGCCTTGATATTCTGAAATAAGCAGGCCATGGGAATGTGGTACCGAGGCCAGGTCAATCCAAGGAAGCAGAGACTGGGACGAGTTCAGGCTCTGTCCAAGTCGACATAAGGACTGGCCAGCCGCATTTCAGGGAGACTGCTCATTCGTGAGAAGTGTGGAAGTGCTGCTGAAGCGCTTGTGCGCTATCTGCGAATAGCATGCGCGAAAGCCCTGCTGGGCAGCTCTGCGTTAAGGAAGGGAGGTGGCCATAGCCGCATAGCGAGAGGTAGGAGATAAAGCCAGGAGATAGCGGATGTATTCAGAGTCAAGATCCTAAAGTAGAGAGAGAGAGGGAGAGAGAGTAGAGGGAGATAGTGAGCGCAAGAGAGTGAGCGCATCCATGAAGAAGACAAAGAGAGAGAGAGAGAGGGGGACACAGAGAGAAGAAAGTCACCTACCTTGGATGAGGTTGGCTGAACTCTCCTCTGATGAGTGCTGGTGACTGGAACTCTGTAAGTGCTTATATGATAATTTGTTGGAAATCCTAAGCAGCGCTTATCTGGACTTTGCATGTCTGGTCTCCAGTGTGGACTTCGTGTGATCTCTCATTTTGTGTGTGTGGTCAAGGTGACGAGCAGTGAGGCTCAATGCATCAAATTTGTTCTTTTGGTATTGTGAGAAGTTGTTGCTTATAACGATGTAAAGGTACAAGTGATCGTTTTAAGATGGTTTAGCTCAGGTTAAACATGTGTGAGGATTTAGACTGTTGGCAGTGTCTGAAAGTGCTGTGCCCGACCCAAGTGAAGGCGGGCTTGCAATTTTTTGCCAATGCCTGTTTATAAGGATATGAGACAAGGCTGAGGGGCCCAAGCAGACCCTGTTGGAAACCGCATATGGGCATGGATCTTCGACGAGGCCATGTTACGAGTTAGCTCCTCAGCAGGCCCCTGTAGGGCCGTTTCAGCAAGCATGAGCCCGCCCTAAGTGAAGGCGGGCCCCTGAATTTCAATATGGCCTGAGTTAGTTAATTTTGGCAATGTTTGGTGGGCGCCAGACAGTTGCCATGTGCCAGTTGGTTACATCCTCCATATTTGTGAGAATCCGAAATGATTTGTGAGCCTTCTAGGCTCTTCCAGCAGCACAGGCGAAGCAGGGAGAACCTCACGTTTACTCCTGGGTGGTTGGGCAGGCCTGACCACTTTTCGGTCCCAGGCTACTGTCTGAATGGGCCTGGGCACAGACACTTTGGCCCAATCGGAAGCTACTGGAAACACACGAGGCCCAGTCAGACAGTAAACTGGGCGAGCACTTTCCGGAAAGGAAAGAGCTCGCCACTGGTGGGGATATTCGGGCACTAGGCTGTACATTTGGCAGCGCTGCTGCAGCGTGCACTCGCAGGCTGTGCGCTGTGCGCTAGCGCTAGATGCCAGGCAGTGCGCGCGGGCGCTGGTAGAAGGCAGGGCGCTGCTGAGGGCAGCGCCATAGCCAGCCCTACATAGCCACGGCTTGGCTTGGACAGCCAGCAGTGGTGGTGGTGGTCTTCGTGTATGGGGAGAAGATGTGGGTAGAGAAGACGAGGAAGAGAGAAAGAGAGATGAGGATGATGATGTGAGGGCACTTACCTGGTCTTGGCGATGGTCCACAGGGTCAACATCTTCATGTACTTCGGTTGTTGCTGCTGACATCAACAGGTTGCATTGTGAATTCGTAGGCTGGTAGTAGCTGTGTGATTGCAGTCTGGGCGCTGAGCCCCATGTAGGAGGAAGGGCTCTGGGTACATATGTTGGTGGTCGTGAGAGTATGCTCTCATTGACTTTCGGATTCGGTGATTTGGTTCTCTGTTGGTGTAGTATCAGCGCATTTCTGCTTTCTGGACAGCGTTGGACTTTCTGGCTTTCAATGCGGTTTTGCATTCTGGATTTCTGTCATTTCGCTATCGCTCGTTTTCCTTGAGCATGTGTTCGCTTTTCAGTATGAAGGAAGCAAGCTAGCAACCCAAGCGTCAAGCCCGTTGGCCAGCCCGGCTCTCGTGGGACTTAACAACTGGTTCTTGACGATCACGAGAAAAGAGTCCAGCCTTCTTCATCTCCTCCTCAAAATACTTTTCTGTCTTCCTTTTCAAGACAGTATATTGATGTGCAAAGGACGGTGCAATATCTATCTAGCATTCTAAATAGCTGTGCAATACAGCCTCCTGATGAGTCGGTGAAAATCCGATGGAACTATCTGTGACAGCCCCTCGCTCGTTGTCCTCTTCTCTCTCTCTGTCCTCTTCTCCCTCTCTGCTTATGGTTTACCAGGAAGTTCCGTTGGACGTTATGTACGTGTATGGTATGTATCTCGACTTCCTAGCAAAATGCTTTGAATTAAAGGTGATGATGTAAAGCTTGAATTGATGCTGTTTCATGTAGGACCAGCATTTTGTCAGACATGACTTGACATTGATATTCTCCCAGTGATTCTTTGCGCAGTCATGTGTTTTTTTTTTTTGTTTTTTTTTTTCCGATTCAGGTGACCTGCTTTGAACCATCATCGTAATGTGAACGGACTGAACTCTGTGGATGCATATGAATGCTGCGCGCCGGTTGTGAAACTGTGTGCGATGATTCCAAATTCAGGAGGTCTCAGCATGAAGCAGCAACAAACTTTAAACCTCAGCCCACACTTGCCACTCTTTCTTGGAGCACTATGGGTTTGTCCCTTTCTACTGACGAAAAAGATGGGAATCTGTGGAGCGTGCTTTTTCACCGGGAGCGTGTGTGGCTCTGTGCATGTGTGTGTGTGTGGGGGGGGGGGGGGGGGGG
>BFEA01000004.1:8955983-8969108 GCA_003427395.1 Chara braunii | reverse complement strand
AAAAAAAAAAAACTTTCAAAATCCAGTTCACCTAAAACGAAGGGAGCTTCTCCCTCCCAGTAAGAATTTGTGTTTTTCTTTTTTTTCTTCTTCCTATTTTCATTGCTTTGTTGTTGTTTACTTTCTGCTTTGTGGGATAAGCGTTTCGGTAACTCGTTCTAGAAGAGATGGTCCGGCTTCCAGCTCCGCGCTTGTAAAATAAGACGCCGAACCGGAGCTTGTGATCTTTTCCGGAGTTATGGATGGTCAGTCTCAGGATCGGAGGTAGCAACAAGGTGGTGGTGCTATCCTGTGGACTGTGGGAAGGATGCCTGGTCAGTCTTTTTGTTTTTTTTTTGCGGGGGTGGAGGGGGGGGGGGGGAACAACAAAGAATAAGAAAATGGGATTTTCTCCTTCCTAAAACTTAGTGGTCCTTAACCCAGCAAAGGATGGAGATTGAAGGGATGGAACAAGCATGGGACCAAGAACATGGTTCTCAACAAATGGCACAAACCTGGAACAAGTTTCCCAGGTTTTCCACTGAAGTGCGTAATCTTAAACGAAGTTGTGTTCCAAGTCGGATCGTCGTTCCATTAGACTGGAAAGGTGGTGGCTCAAGTATCCACTTCAGGTTTGGGTTTGACTTCTGTTGCAAGTTCCTTTCCCAGCTGATGGTACAAACCAGGAACACAACCTGTCTGTGAAGGCCAGCACAGACAATGGACCTTGTGCCTGGCCGGGCATGTCGGACCGGGCGACGGCCCAACATAGCCTTGAGCACTATACACACCCACACACACACCAAAAAACAGAGCCAGTAGAATACAAACTATATATTCATACATATGCGTATGCATATGTATATCTTTCTAAACATGTGTATATGTACATATTGAGAAAGAGAGAGAGAGAGGGAAAGAGAGAGACTACACTACAGAAAACACCTTTTGCTTTCCCAGATAGCAATCAACGACAAAATTTGAATAATGATTTAGCAACTATGCAAATCCCTGTATCCACAATGTAACTAAAATTTAAGTTAAAAGAACAAAGAAAAGAAAAAAAACGAAAAAAAAAAAAAAAACAGCATGAAAGTGTGGCCGAATCGTTTTTTTCCTTCCGTAAGTCCAGGTTGTTGTAGACGTTGGATACTAGACATATGACAGTCACCCTTTTTTTTTTTCTTTTTTTTATCGGCAATTGGGCATTCGGTCATCCGGATGGACCCCTCAGAAGACCCCACCCACACTTCTTCGCACCAGTACCCCCCCTGTCCTACCCTGGTGTTAAACCACCAGTAGTAGGCCCAGCTATCGGCTGCAGAAAAGAATAGAGTAGAAACGTTATGAGTCGGATGAATTTGGGCGCTCATGTAGTGACCCGTACGTTTCCTGAAGTTGTGGCATGTTAATGTGCACAATTTTAGAAAGTACTGGTGGTTCAACCACCAGGGACCATCACCCATCACTATCTTGTCAGGATGTGCGGCTTAATCCTGGGCATGCCTCAATGCCTTCCTCATAAGGGTACCTTCTCGATGGCCCACCTCAAGAGTGAAGTCAGCTGGCAGGGGGGGGAGGATTGTTGTCTTCGTCACTGCTTTCATCACCAGCCCGCCTCTCTGGCCTGGAACACCCAATTTAGTCACAGATTGTGAATGTTGCATAATGCATGGAACTCCTCATATAAGGATTTGATGTGGGGTTTGTGTGTAGAGGAAACATCCTTCACATGTTCTCAAAAACCTTACAGTCACTCCCTCTGGATGTTATTTGCCATACAAAACAACCCACGACCTTAGGGAGGGGTAACCATGATGCCTCAGCAGGGCATAGTACCTATGTGCATGCACTCCTTCAGGTGAAGTGATTGCATCGAAGGTGAACAACCTGAACGTTCCACTCGGCTGTCTACCAGGAGGTTGTTGAATTATGAAAAACTTGTGCATCGTACACGAAGCTCGGGCACCTAACGATACCATCGTAGATTCAAAGAACAGCAACCAATATCCAGCAATGGCGCTAGCGCGGAGCAATACGACCGTTGTTGTGCACCCCCTAGGCTCGTTATCTCGCGAACCTTAAGCCACAAAGCACAATAGAAAGTGGTTCCTTGAGCACCGGTCCAATGAAAGACACTTTCTATGGTTGTGAGGCGAGGCCCTAAGACTCGGGTATGCTCTGATAGCTGTCTATAGGGATAAAGATCGCTAGGGGGGCTACCTTCTTTCCCCTAAAACATTATGACTGTACCGAACGGTTTTTTTTCCCCCCATGAACTCCAGGTGGTTGTAGAGGTGGGGTACTAGACATACGACCTACCTCTGAATGTGTAGGAGGGAAATAGATTGTGAGTCAATGGGGTTAGGGGGACCGTCACTGTTTCTGTTGGACTTTACTCTGTTGCCTTGTGTCATTGGCATAAGGGAAGTTCTAGTTAGTGGCTGCCTTTCAGCCCAAAGCTTCTCTTGCTCTGCGGTATTGTCTGTTTTTCTGTTTTGTCCAGGAGGTGGTCACTGCCCCGCAATCGGGACTGGGTAATGCTCCCGAACACATGGTTGTTTTGGGCAAACTGTGAGGACCCCGGCCTCAATTGATTTATTGGAAATGGTTTGAGAAGCCGATCGATAGCGTTTTATGTGCCCTAATTGCGGTTGCGCTAACGCAATTTACCATGCCACGGTAACTACATTAATCCTATTGGTTGTTATGGTGGTGAACTTGAATAGGGGAACGCCATATTGGTTTACTAGCATTCCTACCCGTCTCTAGAGTACGGGAGGGGCGTCCAGCAACCGGGGACGTCCCACACAGATTTTACTAATAATTACCAAACATGGTGGGCTCTGCCTACCGTGTCTATAGCAACTCCAAGACAATTTTCTCTTATTCTCCTCCCACTGTTTCCTTTCTTCCACCCTTCTCATTGCTACACGCCGGTGCTCTTAACTTAACTCTTCTGTTACGTTTTCTATATGGATACATGTCCCTTCTGCTCGGATCTCTTCTGTTACGTTTTCTATATGGATACATGTCCCTTCCGCTCGGATCTCCTTTCCTACTCTCATGAGTTTTCTTGTCCTTTTGAAAGGAAGGCCTGGTCCTTTTCATATTTAGGAATCGAACCATGGACGAAAAATAATAATTACTCCTACGTCGCTTCGTTCCTATCTTGGGGAAAAGCTAATACGTGCCTCAGTCCAATTCGTACCACGTACGTCTTTTACTCTCCCCTGGAACAGCAGCAGGATCAGGGTGTTCGTATGGAGCCGGTTATTGATGCTGAAGAGAAGCTTCACATCCATACATTACGGGAGCAATGCTTCCTGCAAGGGGATATTTCAAATTTACATTGGGGTGGAAACAGAGAACGAAACAATTACAACAGAAAATTTATAAACCGAAATCATGCTTGACAATTGAAGTTCAAGTGTAACGTCAATTTTTTCGTGCATATAACGACTTTTAGTTTTGATTTGATTGTCCGGGGTGATTTCAGTCCATCAATAATAATTCCTTCTCCCTTGAAACAAATGCAACATGTCCCTACTCGTTTACCAGCGTTCCTACTCGTCTCTAGAGTACGGGAGAGGCATGCAGCGACCGGGGACATGTTCCACACAGATTTTACCAATAATTACCAAACATGGTGGGCTCTGCCTACCATGTCAACTCCAATACAATGTCCTTTTATTCTCCTCCCACCGTCTCCTTTCTTCCACCCTTCTCATTGCCACACGACGGTGCTCTTAACTCTTCTGTTACGTTGTCTATATGGATACATGTCCCTTCCGCTCGGATCTCCTTTCATATTCTCATCAGTCTTCTTGAAGGAAGGCCTGGTCATTTTCATATTTAGTAATTGAACCATGGACGGAAAGTAATAATTACTCCTACTATTACGTCGCTTCCCTCTTATCTTAGGGAAAAGCTAATACGTGCCTCAGTCCAATTCGTACCACGTACGTCTTTTACTCTCCTCTGGAACAGCAGGAGGATCAGGGTATGTGTATGGAGCCGGTTATCGACGCTGAAGAGAAGCTTCACAACCAGACATTACGGGAGCAATGCTTCCTGCAAGGGGATATTCCGGTTTTAGAGCGACACATCGGGGTGGAAACAGAGGACGAAACGATTAGCGGCATTATTAGTGTAGAGTTCAGCAAGGTACAAGTTCAGTAGCTTAAGGGCCATAGTGTGTTTTTATATTCGAAGGTAAGGCAAAAAACCTCTTAACCCAGAAAAACTTCGTTTTATCCAAAATTTGGAGGATGGACGGTTGGCAATGGCATTGAAGGCATTAGGCAAGGGGACCTCACACATAGAGGGAAAAATGATAATCTCGTACATCACTAGATCTACGGAGGCAAAAGCGGCACTGTTAGGTTGACGGCCTGAGATTGAACTCACTCTGAACAACCAAAAGTACAGAGTGTTGGCTCGGCCTTGGTTGTTGAAGGACGAATGAGAATCTGAGAGAGAAAGGGAATGAACTGCTTATTGGATACTTGTTATTTGCTTTCCGTTGTTCCTATTGTCATTAGGTCAGTGACTTTGAAGGCCTCTGGTCCAATCACCAAGGAATACGAACCTATTGATGATGAAACAATGCCGCACTCGGTTACGGTTTGTACAGAAGTGTGTAATTCAGGTTTCACACAGTGTTGGCATTAAAGCATCACTACCCCCGCCGTCATAAATTAGGGGGAACCGGTAGCACATGTCCATGAGGACTACCGGTAGTAAAGTGGGGGGAACTGGCGGAGTGGCAAAAATTCGAAAATGCGTCGAATTACGCCCGCAATTTATTTCGCAATGCAAATGACCTTTTTTTTAAAAAAAATATTTCTTCTGTAAAAATCACGACAAAATCTACGGACCCTTAAATTTTCAGATTTGTTGGGTCATTCTTCTGATTGCAAAAAATCGTGAAAGTTGGGTTTCTTTTCCCGTTGGCCCATACGTGGTAGAGTAGCAAACGTGGAAAATGTGACAAAACGGTCCGGCATTTACTTCACCGTTTAATTTTTATTTTATTTTATTTTGATATTTTTCCTGGAAATATCATCAACCTAATCTACAGGATCATATCAAATTTTCAGATTTTTTTGCCAATTGTTCTGAGCGAGAAAAATTGTCAAAGTGGAAATTCTTGGCTCGGACCCGCCTGCGGCTGCCGCTGCCCCCCCTAAGAACCCAGTCCGTAAGGCCAAGAAAGTCCATTTTAGGCCGGCGCGGGTAGTGGTGGTTTAAAGGTAGGCATCATCACCATGTTGGCCGACTTGGTCGATAATAACACTCTGTGATGTTGTGTGTGTAGTTGGTTCGGTCACTCCACGGAGGAATACTAGGAATGTTAGGAACAAGGTGAAAATGGTTGGAACCAACTACGAGGGAATGCTGCGACAAATTTTGGGCGGGCTTCAAGATCGGAACACTCTTCTGCAGGCCAGGTTGACAAGGGATGCCGACAAGTAACAGACAATCATCGATATAGGCTTCGCCTTATCCCTTCCCATACCCTCCCCCAAATTCAGTTCAGAATGATCCCAGAACCACCAATCTCACTCCTCCGATTCGACTTCAAGACCCTCTGATATTTCTAGGGTGTCGATGGGACGAGCAGCCTCGATTCCTCTGCGAAGAGCGAAAACATCAGCTGCCAGATCAGACCGTTGAGCCTTCATACCATTATCGGAAGAAGCTCTACTGGGAGAGGGAATGGGCGAATTGGTAATGTAATACCGTCGTTCGTAGCTCACTCCTGCACCACTTCCTCTTCCTTACAACGGAGAGCAAGACAACAAAACCCATTGTTGGACAAGTGATAGTCGGGGCAGATCAACTCTCATGTTATCAGTTCCCAGGGTCGAAGGTCCATCTCTAATAAACCAGGAAATAAACTCGGGGCATAGGATTTCCCCTTTCCCCACATCCCCTCGCTCACTGGGCACAGTCACGATCCTCTAGGACGGATCAGTCACTGTATCTCCCTCCAAATACACACGTAACGCGTGGGGCGACGCAAACGATGGAGCGCCCATCATCTTTGACGAACCTCCGAATGTCTCACAAATGGTCTCTTATTTTGAAGTCATGCCCTCAGAAATTTCCCTTACACAAGGCATTTGTGATCCCGGAATATTGCCCACCATGAGTGATTCCTCTCATGAGACAGCCTCCATGAAAAAACTATCCAAATATTAAATGGATGATCAAGCGATTTTCATTAATAAAATTTTTACAATGATTTTGTGTGTAAATATACGCTCCCCCGAATGGTTGATGACCCCTAATGGGCAAGGACCCCTGTGTCTACCCGTGTGGCAGTTAGACAATATACCTTCTTCCTCATCAGGTTTAAAATTGGTAACTGAGTATTTACAGAATCGTTATCAGTCCAAGTGATTGAGTGGCTATTCTTTATAGCTCCTCAACCCCTTTGAAGCAAAGGAGCCGAAATTACCTTCATTTATTTCTACCTTTTTGGAGGTTGTTTTGTCACTTAACCTGTTGATGTGGATAATGGAATTCAATGGCTATCCACATACTTATTCAAGTCCGCGAACAGCAAATATCTCAGCTTGGTAACGATCACAGACTTCATCAAAGGTGAGCATCTCGCCGAGCTGCACAAGCAGCTTTCACCGGGCAGAAACTTTTGTTTTATGTTTCTTCTCTATGCTTTGTCCACACACTGAGAAGAAGTAACAGAGACAATTGATATCCTATCAGAGATAGCCGCAATGAGTGTAAATGTCACTCATTTACAATTGCTTCGTCACATCGAATCTTCATAGAATTGAAGAGAACAACATAAGGAAAAAGAAAACGAGGTTGAAAATCTGGTTGCATCAGAGTAAGATTTCAGTCGCTTTCCTTCAAGAAATAAAGTTAAATGAAGAGAAGATTAAGGATTTGAGCAATTGGTGGCTTGATAAGCAATGGTGGGCTCCAACATAGGGTAGTAAAGGAGGGGTAGCAATCGTTTTTTATAGGGATTTTAATTCTATAGTCTTATATTTTTTTTGCTTACTTAAGGTTAAACTAACAAGAGACAAACATGGTTTAGGAGGAAGGTAGAGTGTCTGGAAAAACAGATAAACCAGAATTTTTTTTTTTTACACTATTGGGTGAAAATGCATGACAAATGACTCCTCATATAGGAAAACTTACATATCACACGAGAGGGAGAATGATAGAAGTACTCAACTGTCAAGAGGATTCTTACCAATTATCGTATAAACAAATAAATCTTTCTATAAGCGAATTTTAAAAAATGTCATTCAACGATCACTGTGATTTCACATCCCTACGACTTTAATCTAACAACAGTCGAAGACACGGATGTGATGTGCACATATTAAGAATCCTTATATGAAAAACTTTTATCCATGAAGAAGACGTCAGGTGAATGGGAGTGTCTGAAAGTGAACAGAAGGCATTATGGGGTTCAAATAAGAGACATATCTAAGTGGGTGAAATAAATAGTTTGGAGGGAAAAATTACATTACAGGAACTAACAACGACCATGAATAGCATGACAACTGATAAGTATCCAGAACCCAATGGTCTACCAATCTAATTCTACAATAAGCAATAAAGTCTTTTTGGTCTTATCTTGCTAGACTTATTCAATAATGTCACTAACGACTATAATTTGGGTAGGGGAATGATGAAAGGCGCTATCACGTTTATTTACTTCATCCTCTGAATATAATCCAATGGCGTTGTCGGCGCGAATACCCTTATAAGGGTATCCGCCCTGGTTTTTGCAAGTGACAGAAAGTAGTTTGGTTTAAAAGTTTAAGTATACCGCGCTAGGCGCGGCTGCGTCTGTGGCTTACGCTGACTGGATGGTTCACTATAATAGAGAGTGCGTGGGCGCGCAGGTTTAAGGCGCGGGTGATTCTCTTCTGTTGTTCGTCGTAAAGCCGGCGCGGACATCGGTCGGCTTGTTTAATGATATTATTATTATTTTATTTTATTCTTGATTAAGCAGGAATTAAGGATATTTTTCTTTTGATTGGTACCTTTGACAAAGGCAAGCGCGCATGCGAGGACGACGGCATCGACAGCGACAGTGCGACCTTGTGCGGTAAATGGGGCGGTGTAGGATGGCGCGCGGGGGCGGCTACAGCACGGTTTGGGTAAGCCGACGCGGGCGCTGGGGAGCCATGTAGCCGGTCCGTTGGCCTAAGCGCCGCGCCGCACCGCCTTGTATGGTATTCTGCGAGCGTTGGCCTCAATCTTGGGCTTAGCCCTATTGGTTACGGTGCCGGGTTCGTGAGACGGAGGTTCGAGGTTCGAGGCCAGCGGACGGCGGCGCGAGAGCAATAGAGCGTCGAGGAGGGAGCTGATGGGGTTGAGGGCCGGTGGGCTATCCCCCTCGGCTTTGTTTACAGAGGCGGCGGTGGGTGTAATCCGCAGGGCTGGCGAGGCGAGTTCCGATCGAGGGCGCGAGGCCGCGAGCGTGGGGGTGTGTTGTATTCGTGGGATTGCGTGGAGTGCAAGTACAAACCAATTTTGCGACTGCGCCGAAGTTACCCCCTTTCTATCTCTACTCCCCTTTTATATCTCGGTTTTTCCTCACCACGTCCCACTCCAGGGCGGGATACTGCGGTAGGCGCTGGAACCTATGGACCTAGCTCAGTGGTATACCCTTGAACTGTTGAAATACAGGCCTGAGCTCGAGCCCAGCTGGGTTTGCCTTGGGCCCGGGCTGTGTCCTTCGGGACATCTTTTAAAATTGGAACGATGCAGAGAAGATCAACGCGGCCTGGCACCCGGGGAGCAGGAAACGAATCTAGCACAGATCGGTGCCAGATACTGGGAAGGGGCCATTTGACCTTTCGCGGCGCTACCGTGGGTAAGTCATCGGGATATCCGTCGAGGCGGGACTGATACAGGGGAGATCGGCTCGGCCCCGACGCAAGGACGATATGCATATATCGGGGTAGGTCCGACCGCCGAGTGCTTTTCTCACTTTGGCACTCGGCTGTTAGTCGGACCGTGCAGCACTGGGGGGCCGCGGTGACGTCAACGAGGAAGGGGAGTGACGGGAGGGTCAACTGGGAGCGACGAGCATAGCCGGGTAGGGGGCAACGAGCATCGGCCAGGGAGGATGAACCCGGACGGGGGGGCGGTACCGGGTGCATGAGACGAGGAGGGGACGGCAGGAGCCGGCAGGCGCAGGGGCACAGCGGGGCGGAGCAGGCGCAGGGGCACAGCGGGGCGGAGCACCGTGAGGGAGACGGGCGCTACGTGGACAGCAGCAGCAGCGAGCGGGCGGAGAAGAACGGGTTGCAGCGGGGAATGCACCTGGACGCTATCTGCGTCCGGATCCGTCCGCAGGCTGAGGCGGGGGAGGAACGGGTTGTGGCGGAGCGAAAAAGGGATAGTTCGCCCGTTCCTTAATGGAATCGGGTGAACCAAGTGTCGAAATAGGGGGGTCTTAGGAGGGCGAAGTTAGTGGTAGTGTCAGTTTTAGTTCTAGATTAGTAGAAAAGACGTAGTACGAAAAACGGGTTGCGCAGAGGTGTCGGGGGCGGATATGGAGGAGGTGGGAACGGAGTTCCCGCTCGCTTCTCAGCGAAAACGAGCAAAGGAGAAAGATAGGTAGGGGTTTTGGCATGATGCGAGCCCAGTGGTGAAGTTAGATGGAGCGTTAGGTTAGTAGATTCAGAGGTTAGTAGAGAAGAGAGCGCGCGGAGCTATGGAGGAGACAGGGAGAAGAAGAAGAGGAGTGATATCCTGCTCGATTCTTGGCAGAATTGGGCGGGGTAAAGTGCTAATATGAGGTTTAGGGGTAGGGCGAGTCGGATCATGCGGATAATTTGCGCGTTAGTGTGCCTGCGCGGAGGGTGTCGAGGAAGGGGGGGGGGAATGGATGAATGAACCCAGCGCGGATTCGCGCCAGGTGCGCCCAGGAATCGGGATGGTGGAAAAATGTTCGACTTCGGCCGTTAGCTAGTGAATACGGGCAGGAGGGGAAACAGACAGGGGTTTTTTGGCATGGCGAGTCCGAATCTGTCATCGGATAAGGGTGAAAGTTAGTAGAAGAGATGATTAGTAAAAGAAGAAAGAGAACGGATACCTACCTTAGAGCGGTGAAGCGAAAGTCGAGCCACGGCAAGCTGCGCGCGACAAGAACGGTTTCGAAGGTATGCACCTTTCCTCATTCTAGCGGAAGATCCATTCCCATTTACAATTGTAGTAAGTTGAAGCGTAGGCCTTATTCTCGTCGGCCTGGCGCGTGTTGGGATCGCTGCAACCTTCCTCTTTGTCCTAGAGCTCGGTCACCGTTCTGGCTAGATAGCCCTCCCGGTGAATAGAACATGGTCGTGCTTACGGCCAAGTGCAATCACACAGCCAGTGGGCCATGAGCCGCGTGAGTGGAAGCCAGCGGGAAAACAATGAGTGGGGAGAGATAAAAACGACAGGGAAGAAGATAGGTACCTACCTTGGAGGAGTTGCGATACATGCAGAGCCGAGGAGCTGGATGGAGGTGAGGGGTTGTGTGCTGCAGTACGGGCCTGCCGCGAAGTGCAGCATGGAGCCAGTGTGCTAGATTCCATCACGGGTCAGACCTGGTGCTGCCAGCCCGAGGGAGGCGAACTTGGAGAGGCAGTTGAGCTGTAGAAGGGATAAGCTGTCGTGAACTGGAAGGTCGTCAGGGGGAGTAAGCTGTCAGCAGTTGACGATTTGACTCCATCTTGACCATCTTCGCTGCGACTTGGCCATCATTGCGGGGCCCTCAGGCGCGTCAAGGATTCAAGGCCCTCTTACGCGAGTCTGAGTGCACCCTTCTTAGATCTGAGCGTCTGAACTTCTCTCTTTCTGCCCTTCTCATTCTAAGTCTAGTCCATTGGCTCTGAGAGGAAGGCGGTGGGCGGGATCGCAACCCGTAATCCGCGCCAAGGCCTCTGTGGGAGGTTCACCCCACCGATTGAGGGAGCTCTGCCGGAACTCAAGAGGGGTTCTGGAGGGAGGGAACTGAGAGGTAACCATTGTTCCCCTTCTATATGCCCTACTATAGCCCCTTATCTGTACGTCTTGCTATGTTTGACTGAGTATATTGTATGCACCCCTACTTTGACTTTGGTTCGATTGGCACCATATAACTCAGATTAAGTAAAAGGAATGTGTGTGCAATCGCAGTGTCAGTTGTTGATTGCCTGAACGAAGATTATGAACACAAAGGGGTGCATCTGGGGGAAGGGTGGGTGAAAGGTGGTTTTGCCTGAGGCTGACCGGGTCCTATGGGGTCAGACCAGTTCCATAAGATTGGACGGCCTGACCGCTGTGTTTATTTTTGAATTGCAAGGAGAGTCAGACCAGTTCCATAAGATTGGACGGTCTGATTGCTCTAAATTGTGAGGGTTTGAATGTGGTTGACTTTTCAAGGGTCTAACCTGTACCATAAGATTGGAGGTTTTTGGTTGCCATGTTTGATCCGGGTTTTGGTTTGTTTCTTTTGTTGTTGGTTGAGGAGGTCTGAGCAAGTCCTTAAGATTGGACGACTCAGACCCTTCCTGTTTCATTCTGAGGGAGTAATTCTTGCTGAGGGCAGGGCATGTCCATAAGATTGGACGGCCTTGGGCTAATGCCGCACACAGTGGGAGCAGAGAGAAACAAATATGGCAGAGGACCAGATATGTTCCATAAGATTGGACGGTCTGGCCCAAAGCCTCGCACATGTTTGAACCAAAAAGGTTAAATTTTGGTTATATTTTATACTATCCTATTTATGAACAGGCTAGTCAGGCATGGGTTCCATAAGATTGGACGACCTGGCTATAGCTTATCATGAAATGAAGAGAGTATAACTAAGAGTATAATTGAAGCTAACCCTGGGCAGGCTGAGCCTTAATCTAAGATGAACGACTCAGTCCTAGGCCCAACTTTTGAACACCAAGCTCAGAGAGGTATATATAATTTGGATATTAGACAGTTCAGGGCGGCTGAGCCTTGTTCTAAGATGAACGGCTTAGTCATATGCCCCAAAAGGAAGAGAGAAGTAATTGTGCAACCTGTTCGTGTATACTCAATGCCTGAGTCAGGCAGGATCCATAAGATTGGACGTCCTCAACAGAAAAATTGTGGGTTTTTTTTGGGGAGGTTTATTATATGCGGGCACCCTTTTTAAACTGTTGGTTTCGTGTTAATAAATATTTTGTCGGAGGTAGTGTCATGTGTTCCACCAAAAGTGAAGGAACTTAACGTTGATAACATATGTCAKAAACATGTGACACTGTGTTAAACACTTTTTCAATTGATGAAAAGTTGTTGATAAGCTGTTTATAAGTTGTTGTAATGTTGTTTACAAGTTGTTTAAATGTATTGAAATGTTGTTGGAATGTTGTTTACAAGTTGTTTAAATGTATTGAAATGTTGTTGAAATGTTGTTTAAATGTGATGAAATGTTGTTGAAATGTTGTTTAAATGATATGAGAGAGAGAGAGAGAGAGAGAGAGAGTCATTCTCCCTCCCGTACAGATGATGGCAGAAAACTTGCCCTGTTGCTATTTATATTATTCGGGGGTCTATGTAGCTTCTGTGAACTTTGAATGCAGCTGCAAAGGCAAATGTCCACAGGGGTGTCAAAACGATATGGAAACGCAGGTTGGCTACCGCGTGCCAATTTCCAGCATCACTCACATGCACGACAAGAACATGGCACGCAGTAGTCAACCACTCATGTACTTCTCGCCCAGTATTAAGATGAACATGTTTTCTAGTGTCTTCTTAATACTGCTTCAAGACATCATATTGAACATTTTTGGGAGTCTGTAATGCGTTTTCTGTAAACAAACCAAATGATTCGTGTTTTTGCATAATGAAACGCTGACATATTTTGGGCCACATTACACATGACGCAGTGCGTATCCTTGCAAGACAAACAACCATGTAAACAATAAATTGATGGTGAGTAATGTGAGATGCGAGACGCAAATGCCACGTGATGGTTGAAACACATCCACGACATGACTTGTACAAAAACCATTCATTAAATAAAACATGTTTGCTTATTGTACACTCAGCCCTAAAGGTTCTTCAGAGTCTTTTGTTTTCGGATAACAACTCTCTCTCTCTCTCTCTCTCTCTCTCTCTCTCTCTCTCTCTCTCTCTCTCTCTCTCTCTCTC